>VXAK01026725.1:176885-227914 GCA_013399435.1 Arenaria interpres
TATTTCTAATACAAGCCAGGATGCCATTGGCTTTCTTGGCCACCTGGGCACCTATTAATCACCTTATTAATAATTCAAACCTCAGCAATCAAACCAGAACATATTCTGGCCGTGACCTTATCAGCACAGATTTAACCGAAGAGACTTTTCACCCCAGCGCATCCCCCTCTCACTCGCCACAGGCCAGACCTCAGCGCAGGAACCCCGCAGCTCTGTGCCCCAGCTGGGATGAGCACTTCCCCGTCACAGGAACCTGCTCTTGTTTTGGGCACTCTTCTGAGGGGCACAGAGGTTTACATATTTTCAAGACAGTAACTTGGACAAGCACCTGCAAAGGGTATTTTTCATCATCGCGGCTCCCAACTTTTATTTTTTAAATTGATTGTTTTTGTAAACTTTAAGAGCTATCACGAATACCAAAGAGGGATCATAAAATATCCTTGGGAACCAGTATTCATTTTGAAAAAAAAAATAATTTTTGTAATAAGTCATATTGTTGTGGGTTTTTTTGTTTTTGGGGGTTTTTTAGACATTTCATAGATTACACTAAATAGCATCACAAGGAAGAAATAAAAACGTACACCGTGACAGTGAACACATTTAATAATGTATTTTTCACAGAATCACATGGGGTTGGAAGGGACCTCTGGAGATCATCTAGTCCAATCCCCCTGCCAAAGCAGGTCCACCCAGAGCAGGTTGCACAGGAACGTGTCCGGGCGGGTTTTGAATGTCTCCAGAGAAGGAGACTCCACCACCTCTCTGGGCATTTTTCAATGTCTTTTATACAAAGAAATTACTCTGCCTGATCTATTCTTAGTTGTAATGCTTCCTTTACATGTTATTACAAAAAATAACGAAAAACCACTCTATCAGCACAATATATCTTCCTTTGTGGAGCTAGGCAGAATGCACCATTAAATAGACATCTCAGAGGCAATTCTGTGTAAGATATAACATGTTTGAACAACCTCAACCTCCACTTTGAAAACAGCCCCAAAACAACAGCAAAAACTCCCCACTTGTATTACCTTCAAAATAGTACAGTAAAAATTGAAAATGGAAGTGAAGTGGGGGCAAAGCTACTGGTGTCTGTCCAAGTTAGCAGACGTCCTACATGGAATCATCACAGAATGGTTCGGGTTGGAAAGGACCTTAAAGATCATCAAGTTTCAACCCCCTGCCATGGGCAGGGACACCTCCCAGAGGAGTGAACAAGCAACGCTCGGCTCATGGTGCTTGGAGAGGATGTGAATGATGATACAAAAAACCAACAAGCAGCCTGACCTTGCCACGAGTGCAGAAAAAAGAAAAAAAAAAAAGATACAATAACACAATGGATGTGATCAAATTATGCAAAAAGCTGGAGTGAACACACCAGGAGCTTCTACTGGTGCCCTCCTCTCCCTGGAGGAAGCATGGATATTTGATAAATTCCAAAGGGAACGGTCTCATTCGGCTGTCTGTGTCCCTTAGAGACCCGAGCGACTGTCGTACGTGCACAGCATAAGTCTCTCTCCCACATCCCAGAGCAGGAATCTGTCTTGGGCCAGCGCCCAATCCAGTGGCTAAACTACGACTCGCATTTTGAAAAGTAAATAGACAGTGACCTCCACACACATACAAACACATCAACTGAATATTCTCTCTCTGTTAACACAGCCCTGTCGTTCTGCAGGTTCATTTGTGGGCGATGTTGTAGCTCTACCCTCTGACCGTTGTCCGTCTGTCTGCTTTCAGAAAGCCCTTCAGAGCAGACAGCATCTCTTTTGTGCACCGTCCCTCCACAATGGAGCCCCAGTTCTCATCAGAGCCCTTATGAGCTGCCACGGTATTGATTTTATGGCTAATTGCAAAATTTTCTTCTCACAAACTGCAAGAAAATTAATTCCCATCATCTTTTCCATCATGATCTAACCAATTTTTCTTCCAACAGGGACCCTAAAATGTAGACAGCATCACAGGAAACATCCCTCATTTCTAAACCAAACAGTGGAATTTAAGAAATTACACTTCCAAAGCAGAAATTGTACAAGTTAGCATACAAAAATCAATAGTAATATTTAAAATACAGCTCTCATGCAACGTGTTCTCAAAAGCTTTTCCTTATTTGACACTTAAGTGTCTCAAGTACAAGAATTCTCCCATAGGAAGTCTAAATACTTGGCTATGTATTTATATAGTATAAAACCGATACATTTTATGTATTATTGTATTAAACTTACCAGCTGGTCTGCTCTTGCTTCTAAGTCATTAGCAAATGACAGAAGATCAACCTTGGTAACACTTTTATTGATCTGAAACAAGACGTGAACAGCAGGGAAAGAAAAAGAGTATGTTATTATTGCATATACAGATGGCTTGCACTTAACTAACCACACCACCTACTTTGTCTACCCTTTATTTCTTTTAATGTTTATTGACCTTAATTTTTGCAGTGCTTTTGCTCCAAGTTTTGCAATTCTTCAGAACACAAAAGCAAATTTGTCTCCACTTTGTCCACTGTTAAAGAAACATTTCATTTTATGCTTTGTCCCAGTCGTGTCTCCAGTCTACTACAATCTCACCTCTGTCAAATATGCTGCAAAGTTTATCCCTTCTATTCCTGAAGAGCTGAAATTCAGAAGATTCTCCTTCCCGATTTCATCCAGCAGAATGATTTTGCTGAGGTTTATCTGAATGTGTTCAATTTTAAGTGCTACATCTTCTGTATACTGAGGGAAACAAAATAAAACACCAAAGCAGTTTGCAGCCAGTGGGTATTCCTCTGTAGCCACTCCCCCCTCAAAAGGCATCTTATTTTTGCTGACTCGTCACTTCCATGCAAAAGCACACATTGGTTTTTGCTTACATCAGTTTAATACAATTAGCTTTGATAGAATCCACCAGGTAATGTTCTTCCCTTATCTGCAGTATCCTGCCGTGTTCTAACCTACCTACACATCTTTCATACCAATGAACTACTTGCCTTCCATTACATTTTAAGCAGGCTTCTCTGAATGGATGTTAGATCCTCCTAAGAGGAGACAAAATAGAACTCTCTTTCCCCTCCAGGAAATGCTATCCTTTAAAAATTTAAGTTATACCCCTGGCCTGAATCAAGGAAACCCAGAGAATTCAGTATCAGACAGACAGTACCAGGACAGACACCGCTGTATTAGCCACAGGACTGGATGAGAGTCCTCTAAATATGTTTAATGGTGACTACAGATGACTTGCTTAGTGTTCCCCAAAGCCTTCTTGCACTGGACTGCACTAAAACGTTACCTGTCCTGCACAGGCAGCAGAGCAATAGATGAAGAATCTGGAAACCTGCCTTCCTTCCCAGCCTCCACCATTACTCCGTTGCCGAAACTCAAAATTATTTTCCCTCTTAGTGAATCTTCCCTGTTCATTTTGATTGTGGATTATTTGGGGCAAGGACTGTATCTATTAAATGTGTGCACAGTTCCTGGCAGATCAGAAGACGAGTATTACAGGCGACCCCAAAATTAGTAGTCACGTAATGACAGCGCAGTCAGGTATTATTACAGTTTAACCGAAAAGATTTTATTTTATCCAAACCCCTTCCCACCAAAATCAGAACCATTCTTAGGAGCAAAGCATATTATACCCTGGACCAAGATAAATTTGACTGGAATCAGAAGGGAACAAACCAAGAAAGGCATTTATATAAGAAACAAGACACTCTCTATAAACACTGTAAACGGCCTTTGGAAGATGCTAGATTTGAACCTTTTACAGAAGTTTCAAAATTAAAGCCAATATTATTATCAACGGCCATAAAAAAAAGCACATCAGAAAGCCTTTCACAGCCCACTGAGACAGGTAAAAAATATCTTATTTGTAAATAGATTTCTTTTTTTTCAAATTAATTGGACAGTTCTCGCCTCCTTGCAGGATGTATTGTATATAAACCCAAAATCCCATAAAACCCAGCCATGTTATACTGTGTTCAAGAGCAAACACCTCTCCAACCATATCAAAAATAATCATGAGCTCACTCACACTTTCTTTACTTACCATACTAACATTTAGAAATTCATTGATATTGAACAGGTGTTCTAGGTGAAGGGAAGTATAAATTCCTTTGTTTTCCTTGCAATCACTATAAAAATAAAAATACATACTTCAGCCTAAAAACCACCCTGAGGATCAACTGTCAAAAGAATGATTAAAAATGTTTTCATATTCTAAGAAAATTAGCCCTTTAAAAAAAAAGAGTCCTGGCTATATTTTTTGAAGCTCAGTCTATAAGAAAGCAAGTCATTAACAATTTCTGCTGGTCTCAAAGATGCAAAATATTTTTTCAAAGAGCTCAACTAGTATTGTTATACAATATTACTCTAAGACTATCTCTAATAACTCATATATTGGAGAAAATTGCTTTTGCTAGTGATTCACTCGAAAATCAGGATGTATTGGAATGCATGCAATTTCTGCGTATGCTTGAAATACGAATTGTGCAAGATACCACAAAAACAATACGTATAAATTGAATTAAATCTTAACCATAACTTTAATACCTGTACACTTTCTCAAAAGTCAAGTTAATATTCGGATTTTTAAACAGGAGGCCAGAAAGGTAGTTTTTCCAGTGTTGATTTAGTAAGTAGGGAGTATCCAAAACCTAGAAGACAAAAAATGAGCAATATTCCTATAATTCTGAGTCTTCAATTCATGAATTTATTCATATGCAATCTTTTGACACATACCCACATCTAAGCTCATCACCCAATAATGGAAATACCAGCAAAACAGCAAATTCAACCTCTCTGGTGCAGAGTGTGAATATTAAAGCTCCATGTCACCAAGAAATGCTAAATCACAGAAAAAATTATCTTCAAAGAAAGACAGGCTTGCAGTATTCGCTGGAAAGCAAATTAACCAAGAAAGGATGAATGTCTCTATTCGGTGTGTAAGGGGAAAGTAAAACCAGATCCAAACTGACTTGAAGTGTCCCATAAAAAATATTAAGCTATACATAACTGACAAGACCATCAGGACTCATGGGGATTCTCTTCGGTGTTTAATAATTTGAATAACTTTACCTTGAATAAAGTTTTATCTTCAAAGGGCTCACAGACCAGTTTTTCTACGTTTCCGCCTGTGACAAAAGTGAGCACCACTACAATCATCAGCACCCAGGAAAATAGAAAACTGAATCCAACACCACTGAAAAAGAAGTAAATCGACTAAGTTTTTTTTTTTTTAAGAACAAAATACATACACTTTAGGCAACAGTGAAGTCAACAGCAGATATAACAGAGATATAATAACTGATAGATGGCTAAAATACTTGCTTTCCAAATACTTCCTCTGAAATATCTTATATGTTTCAGTCCTGTAAAGCCTTCAGCTAAGGTGCATCTAAAATGCCCACATTTACATTGGATGTGCAAAGTATTTTAAGAGATAAATTTAAGAGCCACAAAAGCACACAATTTTCTTCTTTGAATTCAATTCTCTAGCCTTGTGGTACCAAAAGAGTTTTGGGCAGACTTCAGACGCAATCTTCTCTTACACCCAATAGAAATGACGTTAAGCCACTACCGGGAACTTCCAGGAACAACCCCAAACCTCCTAAAGTGCTCTGAGGAAGTCAACTTTTTCTTGACTCCTCGCATGGCCTTTTTTCCTTTTGAGCAAGTGCTCAAGTGTACTAAAAAGGTAAAAATTCCCTTTATATTTTCAATTATCTGTTTCCAGTTTTTGCAATTTCCAAATGGGCTTACATAGAAATTCATTAGATACAACACTCACCTTAAAACACTAGATTCAGAGGTTTTATCCTTCAGCTATGATCCTCAATGAAAGAGCAACCCAAAATCCCCCAAAATCCCTCAGTGGAAATACGTGAGGTTAATATTTATTTTTGCTCAATTTTTTTCAGCACAAATAGACAGGTGACGAAACAAATTCTTTAGATACATACGTCCTTTAAAATCATTAAAAACAACCTTCTACAGCAACTTTTATTTTATTTTTCACCAATTAGTGAAACTTACGCCATAAGAAAATTTCCTCCTGTGTTGGAGATGCAGCCTCTGGTTGTTGGGGAAGCGTGTTTATCGTAACCACAGGTGCCACAGAGCAGTCCAAGATAGAAAAAGACTAGAATCAGGACCAGCACGCAGCACAGAATGAGACAACCCAGCCACCTAAGGAATAAAAGCCAAAGTGCTTTGTTATTTGCATGCAAAGAACACCCTGGAGACCTACAGGACACACCAGGCAAAAACGTGTTCCCAGCTGGCCCGCTCTTGGTTCTGTTTGAGCAACAAATATTAGTGATGAAAAAAACATCTTTTTCTACATTAGCAGGTATTTTGGGCCAGGAGATAATCGCTGTTGGTTTATAGACAGCTGCTACTGAAGGGCTGGGGAACAAACATCACAGGAACGAGGTGCTTCCAACTCCAGTTACTGCAGGTGGACTGTACCAAAGTGTCAGCGTGCGCCAAGCAGAGCGAACGACAACTCAGAGGAGGCAGAGTCTCAAACAGTAATTTATTCAAGAAGCAAAGGAGAAATTTATGGATGTGGATTGGCCACTGGTCATGTAGTTGGTAATTGCTCTTATTGTAAATCTTACTACTTTTGCACGCAGTGTGTTAGGTTGCAAATGTAAATAACTGTATTTAAAGCGACTAAAACCAAGACTTTGTGTGTCTGAGAGCTGGAATGCTCTCAACGTATGGAGCAGTTCACAGAACTTGATCAGGAGAAAGATCCTGGATTGGAATTGAACTTTAATTTTTATTAATTAAATCACATAACAGTTCTATCTGTCCACGTATTTGGAGCACATCCATTTATTCACACACTTTGTATCTCATTCTAGCCTTTCACCCTCTCCTCTTCCTTTTCCTTTTTGCCACTTCTCCCAGCTTATATTTCTCAAGTTCCCTTTTCTCCTCCCTGTAGCTTTGTGGAGAAAAAACAGGAACCAGAAAAAAAAAATCAGAGAAAGGTTTATCATAATGAATACGCACAGCCAATAAAGAAAAACATTAATGCTGACAGGCACATTAATAAAAGAATACTTATTGAGAACTACAAATAATGCTCCTGTAATTAAGAAAGGGATGGATGGAAAATAATTTGAACAACTACAGGCTTGTTGTTTTTATTTGTACTTCAGGTACTATTATGTCAGGTTTGATGAGAATGGCTATTTAAGTGCCATGTAGATAAGACATGTTTCTCCACTTTTTCAAATTGAAATACAAGATTACCAGAGGTATACTGTAGCAGAATGAAGCAATATATTTATTTAGTTAAATGCTATCTGAGCTTCAAAGAAAACACTGGTAAATTTGTCAAATTAAGGCTCGCATCAAAAACTGCCAGGTAAGGAATGGGCTAAAGGTGAGGTTATAAGTCAGGTTCTTAAAGTCTTCTGCACACTTTTATTTAACATTGCATGAAAGCCACTAGCACACTTATTCTGTAGCAGTGAAACTGATTATTATCCCAAGAGTGAAGCAATTATCAATACAGGATCAACTGAAGTGTCAAAACGCAGGGACAACTTGATGAGCTTAAGGACTGAACTGACTAAAACTGGACAAAGTTAAATGGTATGAAATGAAAAGCTTTATGCTTCAAAAAAAAAAAAATGAGATTATTACTCAAATGTAGGAGTCACACAGGTCTCAAATATGAAGAATATGTTTTTCTCAAGGTACCCATGCATTCACAAGGACAAGTACAACCCAGCAGGAACAAGCATGGAGGAGCAAAGATTTACAAGGTGTGAAGCAGAATCTGTGCCGCTACTCCTCTGTGGGAGAAAGATAATAAAAAGGGATTGGCCTCAAGGCCTCTCTGGTCCTGTGCTCTCGCAACTTACCTGCAACTCAACACAGCCAAGCCCTAAATAAGAAGTCGCCCTGGCGTTGTGAAACAATCCATTCCTTTGTGCGTTACATCTTTGACACTGACCTACGTCTGTCCTTCCTGCAACAGGTCTGAAGGCAGAGCAGGAACTGCTTCTCGCCCTGTAGTGGAACAGCACCCAGCTGTTGATTAAGCACAGCTTTGGCTTTTACCACACTGCCAGTAACAAAGAGTTGCCCCACAGCACCTGTGTTTCACTGCAATCGTCATTAAAAGTTTAATTGACTTTAGAGAACATCAGAATATTACCAGGTACTACCAACAGGCAGCACTTCACTCCCGCCTCGTTTGCCGCACGTACCTGTAGAAATCGTACTGCTCCACTAATGGAAAATAATCCTGAACGTATGCTTCACTCTGGGTAAGATAGATCGTCAAATCCGCTAAAATCTTCTGCACAGGGAGCGCCTTTGTGAAGGTAGTGATATTTGAACCAATGGATTCCAGCACGTTTTTGATATCTAAAAGAATAAACATATTGCACCATTACAGATTCATAGAAGAAATTTACATTCCATTCATATGCTTTATGAAACGCTATGAAAAGCCATTTGCCACATGTAACGAGCAAGCCATGAAGACAAGCGTGAGGAAGAGACAAGCAGGCAACAAAAACACTGAGCTTCAAAGTAACACAATGGCATTTTTAAAATG
Source organism: Arenaria interpres (assembly GCA_013399435.1). Classification (NCBI taxonomy): domain Eukaryota; kingdom Metazoa; phylum Chordata; class Aves; order Charadriiformes; family Scolopacidae; genus Arenaria; species Arenaria interpres. Next base: position 185,442 of record VXAK01026725.1, read on the forward strand.
CAGAGTTTATTTTTAGCATTCCGTTTAATGATGAAAGATGTAGATGTCGAGCCAGAGTTCTCTCTTTCCTTTCGTTATAATGAATGTGTCACTTTTCTATCTAGCAAAAGAAAAACTTGCTTTTCATGCAGTATTGCAAATGGTAACACCGAGCAAGACAATTAGCCACTAAGTTTACGAAGGAGAAGATCAAAATCTATTCAAACTCCAACCCTCGGGAATACAACACTGTGAAAGAAATTAGACTGCCGGTATTGAGAATCTATACTAGATATTTTCAATCTTATTAAAAAAGATTACTTAAATTCATTCCCATTAGTTAGCAACACTCTTGAGATAATGATCTATTAAGTCTTTTTTTCCTCAAATTATGAACGAACATGCTACCCTACGTGTACAGTTTGGATACACACTATCTAGATACACAAAGACATGATTAATTCACTTATTATACGTATTGTCTATTTGTAAAATGCAGTTTCTGTTTACTCTTCTCCTTCTTTCCACTTGGAACATACTTGGAACAGCAGGATGTAGAACCATAGATAGCTACTTGGTAGTAGGCAACATCTTCCTCTCTCTCAAACAACTGGACAAGTTTTTGGCTGTTTGTTTTGGTGTTTACTCTTCTAAATTCAACCAGGTAACAAACTAGTAAAACTAGATTATTTTTTTTTTTTATTTGTAACTCAAACTCCATTTTTATAAAAACAAAACCTCAACAATTTATAAATAAATTAAGATGACTTGTCTGTGTTTACGCTTATCAGCAGGTAGGTACCGAATATGAGTAAATCAGCACTAGATTTCCTAATAAAAAGCATAACATCAGTTTTAGAAAACTGGCTCAGTTTAGGCAAATTCACACAGTATACTATACTGGAATACATACTGTGTGTCATTTTGCCTAGGAAAAAAAAAAAAAAAAGAAAAACTTACAAGGAACAGCTGTTTATATATGCAGAACAGGTCCACAGTGCAAGAACAAAAATTAAAACAGATTAGTATACATACAGCATTACTACATTTTATTGAAATGTCAAGTGTCCCGGTACTGTCAAAGAGTAACAGTGTAAAGCCCAAGTAACAAAACAATTAAGTGAGACATTTAAATTATCCTTAAAGCGTATTTTGACCTCTCCGTCACTATCCACTACATTTGAATGCAGGATCAGGCAGGTTTACTTTTTTTTAACATCACACTCCTAAATATGTCATAGGCACATCAGTCAAAGAAAATTAGCTTTTCAATCAAATAAAGCTAAAGCATCAGTGTGCAGTTGGGATCCTAAGACTTCTCAGTACTTGAGCAGTAAAAAGCCTAACAAACAAAACCACTCCAATAAAATACCATATAGCCCATTTTTAAATATAATTTTGGGTCCTCATTAAGACACAGTTGCTTTCTATGTTGCTTTTTTTAAAGAAAAAAAATTAAGTTTGATATTTCCATTTTTAATCATCTCTAGCCTAGAAAATATATTATCAATAAAAGGAAACAAAAACATCAACAAGTAATGTAAAAATATCACCACTAAACAATCAAAGTGAAAAGACAGATTGTCCTCACCTGATAAAATGTTTCTGGTTTGATTCACCACTAAGTCTGGAGTATCATTAAATGCTGCATAACCCTAAGAATAAAAGTTGGAAAAACTATAGTAAGTTTCTCACTGCAAAATTCTTGCCATTTTTTTTAAGTAAAAGTATAGGCACACTAAAATGTATGTGGTAATACTATGAAACATACATTTTTATGACTGCACATTAGAAAAGGTCAAAGCAAAATAGGAACTCAAGTATATTTCAGATTTGGTTTGCTCTCCAGGATAGTCCTTGAAAAAAAAAATATAAATCTACATGTTAATACACATGCACCAATCACAATCATCTCAAACTTTATATTACTGTTGCCTGTCAGACCTACCTCATACAAAGCTGAGAAGGCACGTATGAAGACTCACTTAGTGAAAGGAGTTACCACGTACCAAATGCCTCCTCTTTGCAATTCTGTGCTTTCTTAACATGAAACGCAGGTTACGAGCAGTGAAATCCAACTGCCTCTGAAGACACTGCAGTGCTTTTTCTAGTGAGAAGGGGAAAGGCAGGGTCTAAACCTGCCTTTTTTAAACTGCTCAAACTATGACTTTTTTTCCTAGGAGAAAATCATGGTGTTTTGTGGACAGCCTTGCAAAAATACTAACAGTAACTACATTAAGTCCATTGCACCAGATTTAATATCAAATGTGCACATAAAGAATTCAGAATTTGAAAGACATACTTCAAAATAGCTGGAATACAACACAACTAATTAGGAGACCATGGATTTTTTTTTTTTCCTTTAGTTTGAGTCAAAAAATATAGAGCATGCGAGTAGATCCATGTTTCTACCTTTTTGTTTTTTAAGGATTGTTCTTTCAAGCAGACAATTAGCAATACATTTTTGATTTGCAGTATCCTGGGGATACAAAGCACTACATTGATACTTTCAAGTATTAAATCTTGGCCAAACAATGATATAATAAGGAGAGATATCCACCATGAGGCTGCATAAGGCGGGAACAAGAGAACACTGCTTGAGAAAGCCAAGGGAAAACAAGAGATACGTAAGTAACCCAGTTTATTAATTAACAGTTTACAGGCCTGTCAAGAAACTTACCTTTTGAACCAGACTAGAAAGGTCTATTTTAAGGACATCGTTGACCTTGGCAAGCTGTGAGCTCACTCCCGGCAACTAGGAAGCAAAAAGCATTCTTGAGTCATATCAAAGTAGTAGTCTTGCTAGTTTACTAAATATTTCAAAGAAAGGAGAGAGGGCAAAGAAACTAGAAACTAGACAATTTGTAGCACCAGAATCTTTTCTAGCACACCCCTGAAACCTTTGCTGTATGAAAGCAAAGCTTAACCTCGGTGGGGTTTTTTTGCGGGGGGCAGATTATTTAAGTGCCCAGAGCAGCACTTTAATGCAGCCACTTGACACGCACTTTATCTGCTGCTACACAGAAGGCAAAACCAGAGACTGGAATTACCCGGAAACACAGAATAAGGGAAGGTCACTTATCTCACAAGTGACAGCACACACTGTTGCAGAGATACTACTGGGCTTATTCAAGGCAATCACATCGTTAAGAGTCTGCAAAAGGTTCTCTTACCCCACTAAAATTGGCATTGATGTTCAGTTGACTTAATGAATTCCTAATGATGTTGCAAGTTGAGGCAGCCTGAGCCACGGAGCACGCGGAATCGTTGAGGGTGTTGCTCAGATGCGTCTTCACTTCGGTCAAGTTTGAATGAAGCCTCTCTGTTCCCTCCTGCAAAACCTCTACAGAGACGCTCACATTTTCCAGTGCTTCCTTTGTTTCTCTGATGGCTGCAAGGATGTAAAGTTGTGGTTTTTTTTTTTAAAAAGAAGCAAAGTTAGAAACAAGTCTATAGATACAGATATGAGGAGAAAGTGCACAGGTGTAAATGCTATGATATTCTTAATAATACTGATTTAAACAGCCCTGCCTCCCTCCCAGAAAAACCCTCTAACACAGAATATGTATTTATTGCACATAAAAATTCACTTGTTTGTAGGAAAACATAAGTGATGGCACTTATGTTTTCCTACAAACAAATGAATGTGCTCAGGTTACTTTTATTGAGATTCTATCTACTTCCCCGACAACTTTTCTCACCCTTTCCCTTCCTCTCCTTACCCAGGGATTTTAATAAATAACTTTAACCCTTGGCCATGAGAAATGAAAAGAAAGCCCATATTCACAAAACAGTATTTTGGGTATAACCCAACTCACAAATTATGTGGCTGCAAGATGAAAGGGAAAGAGATCATGTTGCATCAGCAAACATTATGGAGTGTTCAACCCTGTCTGGCTTTAGATTTCATTCCAGTCACACCAAACGAAAAAACAACCACTGAAGAGGTATTTAGTAGACAAAAAAATCACACAGATACAACTAAAAATACACTAGTCACAAAAATAAAGTGCACTTCACACAACACAAGGTTTTATTGTATTTTTTACCTTTGATAGCCCTTTCCACTTTGACTTCAAGACAAATAAGAGAAATAAAGTAAAAAAAAAAAGACAATGATGACGAATGAATGAGAAAGAATTAATGGGTAAAAAAATGCAAGGTGACTCCAGTTCACCGATGCCTTTCCCTTTGCTCTATAAGCTGTATCTGATTCCTGAAAAAAGACCCTTAAATGGAATAAATAATAAAAGGCTATTTTCTTTAAAGGGAGACAGAACTAAGCATGAGTGACGCTAAACTCAAGAGACACAAGAAACAATGGTTATCACTCTCATAACAGGCTTGGAAGTGTATAGGACAGGGCCACTGAATGTTCATTCCCTGACCTGTTGAAGACTAACCTGCAGAGCCCTATGTACAGCTCTTAAAGCAGTTCTCCTCGTCTCCCTAATATTCAATGGAAAGGGACTACCACCTGGAGCAGGGAATTTGGATTTCATCTCTCTTCAATGACTGGCACATAAATCTTTACTTAGTTTTTAAACAGATTTATAAACCTCAAAATATCTGAAATCCCTAGTTTAGAAGAAGTATCAAGGCATGTAGAAAAATGGTAAGTTGAATCACAGTACTGCACGAAGCCATCCCATGCTGTGCACTAGAAAGGTGATGCCCATCTTACCATGGCAACAGAAGATTAATACAACAACATGTACATCTTTACCTCCTGCCATTGTCAGAGCCGCATCAAGTGCGGGACGCACTTCTTTTCCCAGCTGTTCTTGAACTCTGCTTCCAAGCAATGGTCCAACATCTGTAGGAGGGAGAGAGCAAAAAAAACTATTACACACTCGTTCAATTTAAACTATCTCTTAGCATAGGTGCTGTCAGACCCTGACTTAACAAATTATACACATATCATTTCTCTAAGGCCTGACAGTTAGAACTTCATGACAGAAGATAATGCAGGAACACAGCTCTCCTTTCGCTAGCTACAGGCCTATAAATGAAAGCAGGAAATCAAAACGTGGCAGAGAACATTCAATAGCACTTGACCATACAGATAAAGATACATAACATTTCAACAAACTCCAAAATACATATTTCATTGTATTTAGTGCTGGTTTGGAAACAGATTTTTCCCCCCCCCCCCCCAATCTATCCTAAAGAGGTCCAACATCTGCATGGGAATTTTGTGGCATGCTCTCGCGCCACATACTATGTTTCCATAGTGCAAGAGTGACAAGGAAATGAACTCTTTCCCTTTCTCCTGTTCCTCATGCATCCAGCAATGTCAAGGTCACCCACCAGACCTGCCAGCCACCTCTGCTGAAATCCCTTAAGCGTGTTAAGCATAATGTCTGCTGGTCCCTGCCCTCCTCCCTCCCCCCGCAGGACATTTAGCACCAATTCTGCCAGCGCTGGTATCATGCCCACCCACCGCTACCCCCTCCAACACACCCTCCTGCCTCTCCGCCCGCTAACAGAGATGAAGCTTTGGTTCAGACAGACGAAGGCTGAGCAGACTTTAGTGAAGCATCTTCATGTAACACATCCTTTAGGTAGCTGATGGGTCCCCACCGTTTCCAGATCATAGAATGGTTTGGGTTGGAAGGGACCTTAAAGATCATCGAGTTCCAACCGCCCTGCCATGGGCAGGGACACCTCCCACCAGACCAGGTTGCTCAAAGCCCCATCCAGCCTGGCCCTGAACCCCTCCAGGGATGGGGCAGCCACAACTTCCCTGGGCAACCTGTTCCAGTGCCTCACCACCCTCACAGGAAAGAATTTCTTCCTGATATCTAACCTAAACGTCCCCTCTCTCAGTTTAAAACCCTTACCCCATATCCTATCAGTACATTCCCTGATAGAGTCACCCCCCATCTCTCCTGATCACAGTGAACAGCTTTTTTTGAGGGTTTTTTTTTGCTCTTGATAAGACAATAATACAGCATAGTACAGAAGCATCCATTACTGTCAGCATTGTCATGTCTGGATTGGGATGGAAATTTTTATCAAGCAGAAAACACTTTTCAGCGTCTCCTTAGGGCAGGCAAACTGAACTCATCTGCATTTTTCTCAAGGTTTACGCTACTGCTGATTCCCTTAGAATGAAATCCTTTTGTCCCCAGGTGTCACACTCTTAATTCTGGTATTTCAAGAAAATAAAAGCTATCTTCATTTATTGATGAGCACTCTCATCCCAGATCCAGCCAGGATCCCAGTAACTAACATATTAAATTGGCACTGAGAACAAATAAATATTTAATTTGAGATTTTATTTGAAGTGCCTGGGAAGCAACAAGCTAGTACTTGAAATGCAGATGTCAATTTGTTACTATTATTATTATAATAGACTTAAAGATGATACACACTTTTTTAGACCAGAGTGTTCCTGCCTAGAATTAAGTAGGAAGACCACTTCTACCATTACGTTTGCAACCACATTCAATGAGCTTCAGTTGCCTCATACAGACAAGACACACTGACCCCACGCTATGCCAAGCTGGCTGCATTGAAAATTACCTTTAAAATAGGTTTTAAACCTAGACAGAAGCATAGATTCTGGGCACGATAAGTCAATTCATGGTAAGTGGCATGCTGCTACAGTTGCATAGTTTGATCCTAGCAACCATCTTATTTAAAATAGGTTTTGTATTTCTGTATTTCACTTCAGTCTCAAACACAGACCTGTCCACACTTACTAACACCTCTTAATGGTGCATCTGGAGTTCTAATCTGCACTGAATATGGTCAGGCCTATCTATTATTATTATGAGTTTTGGAAAGTGATGCTTAAATTAAAAAAAGAAAAAGAATGGTTTTGTTACTTCTGTTTACTGGAAGCTTTAAAAGGTGACGCTTCGTATAGTAACTCCTCTGAAGGAGAAAGTGCAGCAGTTGTATTTCAAGTTTTATCTCCTGCTTTTCAAATGCTTGTTCTAAAATGGCAAATACCTTAAGCAGCTTTAGAAAGAAGATAAGCTTATACCTAGTCTTCTAGCTGAGTAGAGGACAAAGGTATAACAACAAAAATAAACAAACAGAGAGATCTCTCGCTCGCTGCAAACACCGAAACAGCTAGTAGCTCCATTCCTTGATATTTGCCTCCACCATTAATAACTGAGGAATAATATTCTAAAAAAGCATTAAGTATTAGTGGTGACTGAACTATAAAAAGGAAAATAAAATATTAGCCTGACTTATTGTATAAGAAATTTAATAGAAGATTTTTATTTCAAGGCATAATATGCATTACAACTGCTCTGAGACATTTTATGTGAAGAGAATTTTAGGTTTTAGTCTCAATTACCACCAAGAACAGCACTTCTGCTTGAAAACCATATTCTTACAAATAAAATTTCACTTTGCATTATAAGCTATTTATATCATCCTATTGAAGTCTTTAAATACACATCGCTAACTCCCTTTAAATCAAAGTACTTACTATTTAGGTCAGAAAGTGCTTTATCCTTAGTTGTGTTGTACTGGCTCACCAAGTAGTCAATTTGCTGAAAAGAAGATGATAAAAAAAAACTATTAAAATAACTGGGAAAAAAAAAGCTTTTAAATAATGAGACAAACTGCCACTTTGGAACAATCAAAATATTTGTGCAAACGCCCAGAATCCTGACGCTCTACTGTTTCCATTTAACCAAGTATTTTTAAAGTTTGCTTGGCAGAACTGCACGTCATAAAAGCCGTGTTTAATTGAGAAATCTGCTTAATTGGAACATCAGTGGGGTAAGTGATTCAGCTTAAAAGTGTTAAGTAGCAGGAACTGTGACATTATGAAGGCTTCAAGTCGGTGAGGCCAATAAGGTTTTGCATGTTTTCATCTTCATTATTTGGTTTTCTAGTGGCATTAGTTCCTCCTCTACGGAGAGATACGTGGCAAGTTGATGGGGTGGTAATTTGGAAGTAGTTCACCAACCAGCCGGGCTTTTATCTCGGCAGCTTCTCAGAGCTTCTCCTGCAGAAAGGGGCTGGTTGCCCCATCTTAATGCAAAGAGTTTTCCTTGCCCCCGGAGGGATCTGGCCCAGTCACAACTTGGACTCTACCAAGACTCCGGAACAATAAGCAGCAACAACTTAGTTATCACCAGATCCTGGGTTTGGACTAAAGGCTATCAAAGAACCACCCCAAGTGGAAATCTTACTGTACTAATTTTGAAAAGACATTAAATAACCACCACTGATTTCTGCATGTTTAAAATAATGCATTATGAATCCTATTTCAATTGAGTTAAAGTAAAAGTTAACACACTCGACAAATGGGGTTACAGTTTTGAATGTGACTCAAATGTGTACCAAAGTGTATCTGACTTTCAATCTCAAACTTTCCATGGAATAAAGAAAAAATAACAGAGAAAAAAACCACTCTCAAACCAACCTATCAATCATACAGCAGTGGACATAATTAAATGACAAATATGAGGCAGACCTCCTTTTTCTAAAAAAGGAGGGAAAAAAATTGAGTTTCCTACTAAGGAGGATGTAGGTATATTTCTGTTTGTTTTATCTTCCGAGGCTAACCTGAGGACAAAAATTTTGCAGGGGGACAGGTTTTGCATCATCTCCAGCAATGTCACAGACAAAAGGCGATTCCATGTAAGTAATAGTGTTATCGCTCAGTACTCACAGCCTGCAAATCTTTTTCGACACGACCTCTTAACATGTGACTTCTTTTTACAAATCCTCTTATGTGCTGTACACCTCATACTGATGAGTCAAGGACATCGGTTAGGATTTCACAGCCAATTAGTTGGATTCTACAACTTTTTTAAGAAGCTGAAGTCCTTCTCCTATCCTTAAACTCTTACACCTGTGTGTGTGTGCATGATACCCACGCACCTTGTCTGTCAAAATGAGTTAGAAGATATATGTGGTAACAGCATCATTAAGTATCATCAAATCTAAAAAAAGAAAAATTAATAATCCTGCAAAGAAAATAAAAACCTACTTCCCAACTGAGACTTTGAGGAACCCCTGGCACAAATGTTCAAGTCCTGACACTTGTCAGTTAAAGAGTTCAGGTGGTTTTATTCACTTTTTAGCTAGTGTCTTTTTTTTTTTTCTTTATTAAGATAGTTACTTTTACTTAACGGATTTTCTACCCTGACATTTCCAGCTGTCAGCACTCAGTGTGCTGTGAAGGGGAGTCCGGTGGTCTCTGATGTGACTGGATTACATCCTTCTGCGCCCTGTGTCGGATCCAGACTGACAAAAAGCACTCTGTTTCAAGAGAGATTGTTGGCACCACCTCCACTTCCTGCCACAGACCTCCATCACTGGACTGTCACCACGCCATGGGCAAACAAAGAATTGTCCAGGGAACAACTCCGGATATGGAAACGTTCAATGGCATCCTGTTCTCGTACAGTTCAGCCGGCAGAAAAACAGCTCTTCGGTTACGGGAGCCCAGAGTCACTGTGACTGGGGTGCCACCACGCTCATGGGTCCCACATAATTGTGTGAACTCCACCTATTTCTAATTTATCAGTCACGTGCAAGTAAAACAGATTAATTAAATTAAATTAACTAAAAAGACGGGTAGACACAGTGCTTGGAGATATGGTTTAGTGGTGGCTTTTGTCAGTGTTAGGTTGATGGTTGGACTAGGTGATCTGAAAGGTCCCTTCCAACCAAGGCAACTTTATGATCCTATGAAAATTAGTGAAAGCCAAGGTAATAGGACTGTTGGACTTTTTTCCCCCCTCCTAATCCATAAAGATCTGAAATTTGTACGTGGGAAAGTTTGCAAGTCTTCCTTACTAGCATCTTTTTTTTCTTTCAAATCAAAATAAAGATACTCAGAGGACCGCTTTTGGTACTTTAAGGAAAATTTGAAAGTGGAAAGGAGAGAATCTTTTCTGTTCAGTGTGGCACAGTATGAGACTTTTTTAACAAAAAAAAAAGTCAAAAATAATGCTGGAAAAGGAGTTATTGTAGCTCGCTCCCAGAGGGCGTACAAGTTAAGTTCAAAATACAAGGAAACAGGAAAGTGCAACAAGGAATCCACGTCTTCATGTAATATCATTTTTTAATATGTATTCCTTTTAAAAACACTTTTTTTCCAAATGATTCACCTTCTCCTAGAGATCTACACTAGTTCAGTAGGAGGAAAAGGGCCTACAAGCATCATCGCAGCATACTCCCAGCTCAAAAGTTGCTCAAAGAATGCAGATCCATCAGGATAACTCCCGAACATCAACTGCTATGTGAAAATGTCTTACCTTGCATCATTTATTCTACTTCATAAGACTGACACACAAAGAATAAACAAAATGCTGTAGGTGCGGTTTATACCAAATAGAAAGAAACAGTTATTTTCTGCAATACTTCTAACTTCCACCTCTTCCCTCCCACCCCCATTCCCCAAAACCAAAAAGTTCTTTACCGCTGGAGTGTCGTTAAGGAAAACTTTCAGATCTTTAAAGTTACTGTTAACCAGTTTCTTTGCTCCTCGGACTTGGTTAGTTAAATGCTGGTTGGCAGCATATGCACAGAGCACTCCAACACTACAAAAAATACAGATAACAGATATTTCTTTATTACTGTAAATGCCCATTCTGACATAAAACAGAACCAAAAAACTACAGCAAAAAAATAAAATAGTCAACATTATCAAAATGAAGGTCTTCATAAAGATACACTCTCTTTTTTTCTTACTACAAGTTCTCCCATGCACCAGGAGGCGGAGCAGAGGAATTAGCCATAAGGGCCGATATTGTACCACCAATTCAGAAAAAGAAGGGAAGAAGCAATGTTAACTCAGAAGTCTAACTCAGACATTATTAACGTACAGCTACCTATCCATTTGCATTGATACTGCCAGAAAACATATATAGCCTAGGCAAATTGTATGAGACTTTGAAATGTTAGGCTCTTTTACAAGTATCATTAACCTTGACACAGCTACAAGCAAATGCTCATAAAATAACCGTAAAAAGTAATATCTTACATTTGAAAACTTCAGCAACATGTACTCATAATGGCCCAATTTATTTACATAATTGCATAGATCTTTTAAAGCAACAAGAATAGCCCTTATTAACGCTAAAATTATATATAAGCACTTCCTGATGGTAAAATAAAAGGTGAAAAGTGAGCTAGGCTTGCAGTCAGCACTGCTGATTATTTTCTATTTGATCATTCCCCACTGTAAAACTCTAATTACAGCCTGGCAGATCTGCACAAATAGTAAGTAAAAAGGCAATTAAAAGTCCCATGGGAAGCTTCAAAACCTCTCTCATCATCCTTAGCTTGTTGTTTCCCTTAGGTGTAAAATAGACTTAAACAGAAAGATGACTTTTTGGGTTTAAACATTTTGCATTCAGAACAGCTAGTCTTTTAGACAAGCACCAGAAAAATCAAGAGTAACCACCAGAGTTCAAAGGCATGCTGACTACAAACCCACTGGATGGGTTAAGCATTAACTTTCCACAGATTTAGCAGGTATAGACAGCACAGATCCACCCTACACAGGCACGACACATCCTCAAAGGGAAAAAAAACACTGCCCAGAGGCTGCAGTCGAGTCTGCTACAGGGAATTCCTGGATGGCACGTGGATGGCAACTACAATTTTTGCTCCAAAGAATGTATTTTCAAAGAAAGCCATAATCCAGCCACATAAATGAGAAACGAGACACTGGAGAGCCAACAGGTACCTAAAATAACATGATTTGCATACCCTGGCCAGCATACCCTGGCAAGACCAGGAGCAAACACCCTGATGATGCTCATCTCCTCTTATCAGTGATCCAAAACTAAACCTTTAGCTTTATTTTGCTTTTCCTGTTTTAACCTTCCCAAACAAGGTAAAGGCTTGCTCTCCCAGTAAAACTTGTCTCAAGTACGAGAATTTTTGCTGCTCTGACAAACAGCATGATACAGGGAGAGATGGCAAGACTACACACCACAGGTGCTGGTGTGTTAGGATTGCTTCACTAACATTTTTCTCAATATCCAAAAAACAAACAAAAAAAATTAGAACAGGATGACAGAATTTGACATAAAGAGGTTGCTTCTCTACCCAAAGTTTCACAGCTACATCTTCAAGACTGGCTATTAACTACCCTCCCAGTAGTCACTAATGAACAAAGGGACACCAACATTTATCTTACCACTTATTTAACTAACAGCAAATGCTGTAGTCTTATTTCCACTATGACCAACGCTCAAGCAGCCATTAACATCAGCTATCACTCATGGAACGAGAACTCAGAATGCATAAAATGCCAAAAAAATGAGTAACTTTCAACATAAGCAGAAGAAAGAAGTTTTCAGCAGTTTCATACACAGTATATTATTTCTTTTCACTCTACAGTGACAGTAATTGTTTTTAAAGCTTTTTTATTTTTAATCAGAAGACAAGCTATCTCACACTACCAGGAAAAGCAAACATTTGTACATCACTCTGGGGTTCGGAGTTTATAACAACATCCTTGTTCTTTGAACAGCCATCATTTTTATGCCCTTTCCATGTTATGCTCACAGAGCAGAGAGGTCAACTGGAAGCTAACAAAACACTACTTCTGTAAGATTTGAGCACGATCATTTTTTCTCTTCAGTCTCCTAAATGGAAGGAGTGGGAGGAAACAAGATAGCGGAGATGCTTTAAGCAGACAAGGCACTCGGAACAATTGCAACTACACTCTGAAATGTAACTAAACAAATACACAGCGTGAGTGAGGAAAAATCTATTTATTGCATAACTGAGCCTTGAGTCAACATTCAATAAGCAGCTACAAGGAGAGAGGCATAAAGCAGGAATAACAAGGACAAGCCTTTTCTGTAACAGATTAGAGAACTGTTTAAACAGTCTCTCCGGGAGTCAGATATTCCACACTCAATTTCTTGTCAGGTTTCACAGACAGATATAAATGCTACTAATCAAGTTGCAGGGGGGGATCCAAGCTTTTCCTTCAGCTGGGCTTGCAAAAAATTTCAAGTCGCAGAACAGAAACCCTGAACAGATTCACATACTGAGAAAAGGCCACCTTCTTCACCACTAGCTAATGAACTTAAGAAAATAATGGGCTAGAGACTTCTGTACCAACTTCTTCACCAATTCTTGCAGATTACGTTGGTTCCCAGGTTCTGAACAGCAAGCATTACCAACCTCGCAAAGCCAAGAGGGCTTCCACGGTTAGCATAAGGTACTCGCCAAGATACCAAGTACCGTTCCCTTCCTCCACACTTGGTTTTCTCCAGCTTCATACAGAACAACCCAAGCTCCTTCTTGAAGCTGTGGATAACACAAGCTCTCTTGGAAGGACAGAAAATTGACTATGAACTTTTCTATCTAATAGCCAGGACACTTTCTATTGCCAGTATTACATTTGGAACTGCAATGTATGCTTTCTTAAAAATCCAGTGTCCCTTCCTTGTCTTTACGACGTAGAGGAATTAATGAAATTACATTTCCTTCACAGAGAAAATGTGTTTGTCTAAGCTTGCAGATGACTAGGAAATAAAATGAAACAGCAGCTCTATGTCCCTAAACTCTCAGTTAACCTTTGAAGAAAAGCACATTGTTGCTTTAATGACAAATTTGGAATATCAAACCTACCCAGCTACCTATTGGACAGATTATTTCTACACCCTTACTTTGTATGACAACTGTCTTGTATAAAACCTGTGAACTACCAAAATACTACATGTATTTCTGACTCAATCTACCAAAAGAAATATATCAAACACAAAATGCATCTACTGCAAATGACACACTTAAGGCTTATTCATTTTAAAACGAACAATTGTGTACATCTTCAGAAGACTTCTCATTCGCTTCTTATATCTCTCCTGGAGGAAAGCAGACTTCCCACGTACGCCTCATCTTCAGAAAGCACATGTAGGTAGGTAAAATTTCTTTCTTAATAAAAAAATCTGTCATCTTTGTCTTTCATTTACACGTTATTCCAGTAAACTTCACCCTAATTACTAGAGTGCCGTATCAGTGGAAAAGTGGGAAGAAATTATGTCCCTCATGAGTAAAATCTACTAGCTGAAATCTAGAATCTGCATTACCAGCATACATATCTCAGCGTGAACTTGCATGCTGACACATAGAAAAGCCATTCCCTTGTTACTGGAGTTTTCAAGAGTTGTTGCCTATACGTACACACGATCTACTGCGAGCTCTGTGTTCCCTGTCTTTCCCCCGCTAATACTCTACCATGCCTGTGACCTGTCTTGCCCAGCCAAGGAAAGACAGCTTAGACCTGTCGAAGTCCATACCATGGACTGAACAAATGAATTAAACTAACTAACTAAAGGAAAATTGCTCGTGTTTCCTGCTTGTTAAAGTTCTGATCCATTGACTGAGAGAATCCCAGAATGGCTGGCATTGCAAGAGAGATTGAGAGAGGATGCAGAACATACACTTAGATGGTATCTCCTGAAGAAGTCTATACCCTAAAAATCCTTCCCGTTCCCTCCACACACACATTCTGCTGGAGGACCTTTAAAGCAAAGCTCCACTGGCAGAGATGTGGGTTCAGGGTACTCTGATGGCTGCGTGCCTTGCTAAACACATCTCCTGAAGTGGCACAGCACTTGGTGAAGGAGTCTATGGCGTTCCAGTCACCTGGAAAAGGGTTTGGGAGACCTATACTCCCAAGGGATGCCCCCAGCGCTGCTGTTAACTCAAACAACATGAGGACCCTCCTTAGCAATTTGATGGCACATCTTGATGTAACCCTGTACCAGCAGAGATCATTCAAATTTCTGTTCTTTTGGCTCTGTCTGCAAGTAGCCACAAGCACTTTACTTGCACAGGACTAAACTCTTCTGGTTATTGTCACAGCTTTATGTATGCAGCTGTGGCACTTGAGATATGTGGGTTTGGGAAGTCCTTGAGATGTGTGGGTTTGGGAAGAACCTCTACAGGTACACCTTCTACTTAAGCTGAAGTTGCACAGGAACTTGGGGGGAAAAGTAGAGAATAAAACCACAAGTCTGAGCACAATGTAAGAAAGAGAGAAACAGTTTTAAGTAAATCTCAGGCTTTCTCTTTTTTTTTTGTTGGGGCAATACCAATTGGGCTACCAATAAGACCATACTTTTGTGTTTCGGTATAACAGTAAACAAGCTGATGTGGGCTTAAACAGATCCAGGCATGGCATCCTGTCTTCCCTGGGGAAAGACAATCCAGGAAGGGCAGGAGAATCCTGCGGAGGCGTTCTGGAGACCAGAGCACTGCGTCAGGCAGGGGTCAGCAGCATTAGCCCCATAAAGTCCTGCCTTGCCTCGCGCAGCACCCACAGCATTAGACACTGAGCCGGGGAGTCGTATGAGATTATCCCCACCTGTGGAAACCTGCAGACAGAGCTCAGGCCAACTCCTTCCTCAGGCCAAGCATCTGATACTCCTGATGTCTTATACAAAAGAGGGAAAAAATAAAAGAAGAAAAAAAGAGATAAATCAAAGAGGCGGTTAACCTAGTCCTGGAAAGCATGTTACTAGGGATCACTGATCTCCCAGACGTGACCCGGGAAGAAGCATTTGCCGATGCTGGGTACGTTTAATGCCACCAGAAAAGCTGGCAGCAAAAGCACAAGTTAAAGAGACCAACAAGAGGGACGATCTTCTCATTTCTCTGCTGACGGGCAACATTCCTCAGCCATTATAACCAGAACGCAGCGTCCTGCAACACAGTGTAAAGAGAGCTGGCAAGCTCTGTCAGCTACCTTCAGTTTTGGCATGCTGAGAGGTAATTTAATACCTTTTTTTCTTTGAGGCACCACTGTACTCTGAAGAACTTTTGTCCTGTCAGCACGGCAGGGATGCACCTATCACCTACAATACCATTCAGCTTTCTGGCCTTCAGAATATTTAAGTGTCATGTTTGTTAGCAATGCCTGGGAGAAAAGAGCATGCTCCCATACCTGATATCACCGTGCTGTCCATTTGAACAAAGGCAAGGTCTCAGTTTGTCGTGACAAACAGTAGTAAAAAGAAAAAAAATTCTAGATTACAGTGAAGTGACAAAGTAAATCCCCTTAACTGAACAGTCACAAAGTATAGATTTTTTTTTTTTTTAAATATAACCACAAAATAAGGACAGTAGGCAGGTGAAAATATGAAGAAGTTGAAGGAAAATAAAAAACCAGAAAGCAAACAATGTATTTTGAAAGCATCTACAGGGAAAAGAGAAGTCTGGATTGCAGTCCCTCATCGCCCTTTATACACCTGGCATAGAGCAGGAGAATGCTCCAAACACTAATAGAGCTAAAATGTCTCCAAACTCCAGGATTATACAGTGAGTGCATGCATGGTTTAAACAACCCAGTGCCCCAAAAGAAGACCCATTATTTTGAACTAATAAGAAAATGTGGAGGACAGGAAATACCAGAGAGGGTCACACAATGGCTTTTCTCACCACTTCTACGCCACCAGGAGCAAAGCAGAATGTTGCACCTCAAGTTCTGTATAGCTGGCAATTGAACATAGGACACAGTTATCATATGTTCCTAAGTTTAATGTAACATTCTGCAATTGCCATTTCGAGACTGGCAAAACCTTCATTTGCCAAATTCAAGCTTAATTTTTTTTAGTTTGTTTGTTTCACACCTACATTCTTCTCAGTTGAGTGTGTAATGACCTGTGGATAGCAACGGTAGCAGCATTGTTATGATGCAGTCACATTTTCTTTAATAAGCATTAATATTAGTCTAATAAAATCATTTCTGCACCTGTAGGCTAATACAGTAACATTATTTGTCTTATGACACTGCAAAATTAGTGCTATATTAAGCTTCATATTGTTCTCTTTATTACACTTGCCTTATTATTAAAGAAGCAACAAAAAGAAATGTTGCAAAACAGCTCCTCTGACAGTCAGCATTTTTCTTCTGTCTTTGATGCATTTCCCCACCACAGTTGTCACAGCAACGACACATACAGAAGCAAAGTCCCACAAGAGGCAGTAACAAAATAAATAGCAATCCCAAGGCTGCGGAGACTATAAAACCGATTTCATAGTAGATGGCCTGTAATTCAGACAAAAATAGTGGTAATAGCAGATATCACACAGTAACTGCAATCAATATAGAGCAAATAATTAAAAAGCAAACTACAGACTAAACCATCTACTAAGTTACCGAGGTTACAGACTTGGTGCATTTTGTCAATAATTGACAACTTTTCTAACAAAAAGATACATAACATTGTAGATACTGATAGCTAATAGTTATTTAGCTAGAATATTAGCCAGGCAAACTACAGGAGTGAGTGCTAAGAGAGAAATACGCTCACAAGAAACGAATGTGCATCGAGGCAATTGAAATAGATTATAAAATGAACACGTTTGATTTCCCGGACCACATATTTACTGTTGCCCACATCTGTTTCCAAAAAAGGCTCCCCAAATGCCAGCAAGGCTGAACTAGATCTGCACTTCATCTAGGGCTTGGCTTGTTCTCCTTTTTAATCAGTTGTGAGTGTAAAGATTTGTATGAAGCGCAAAGGGAAGGACTTCGCTGGATGATGGGCCGCCAACGGCCGAGGCTTCCCCAAACTGCTGAAGTTAAAGCTGCTTAGGGACTGGACAAGGTGAAGGAGCGGATTTCAAGCTCTCTCAGGTAAAGACATTTATTCTGCTGCCAAACGGCAAAGCCGCAGCAACTCAAAGGACGCTTTCAAAAGCTGGAAGGAGTGAAAGGGAACGATGCAATGCAATACCCTGGCTAGTTTTTAGGCTGGAAGCGGTGCGAGCGCCCCAGGGACCTGGCACAGCCCCACACAATGTGATGTGGCTTCCAGGGGACAAGCCGCGAGCTGGCCACCCTGTTTGCCTGGCCTGCCCACATGAGCCAACACATCTCGACGTGGATGGGGCAGGTGTGGGCACCCACAGGTGATGCCATGCCTGGTGGGCATGGCAGGGGGTGATGCCCCCTGGTGGGTCTTTCCTCCCCGAAAAAAAAAAAATCTCTTCTCTCCTTTCTTTTCCCTTCCCAATTTTAGGAGAGCTAATTCTCACGCTAGTACTCTGAGTCCTCTTCTGTTCTCCTAATCCGCCAGCACCAGGGGGGCTTGGCAGCAAAAGGAGGAAATTGAGGCACCCTGTATTGTCCTGCAGAACAAGCTACAACTTCTCACCAGCTATCAATCATGCTCCACTTCCAGCTTCGCTGATGCCCTTCCTCCCAGTCCCTAATTACCAGCTGATCCAAATACAGCAACCATCACCATCAGCAGAGTTGCAAATTTCTGACCTAATTACCAATTCTAGGATGAAACCTATTTTATTATTATTAACCGCTGGTTAAAAGCTGTTATCCCTCCTGAAACTAGGTGCCTGCAAGAAGAACTTGGCTAGAATTTGCAAAAAAATTATCATTTTTTAGTGAGCTGAACACTTCAGAAATTATTTGATAGCATACATTTTAAAATAGGTTAGATGGAAAAACACATTTTAAATAACATGAAAAATAGTTATGGACGTTTTAATAGACGTAGTGCATACAGACATGGTTAGTTGCTTTTTAAAGCTGTACATCTACCATAAGACATTACCTGAAGAGTGAGGACAACATTTTCTGGCTGTGGAAGTCAAAACAAATGGAGAATGTGTATAATGCACAGGCAGCATGCACAAAAACAAATCACGTGAATAATGAATAATTAACCATGACCAAAACAAATAACAACACAGAAACAATAATAAAAAGCAACTAAAGTAAAACAATGCATAGAAGCAACATCGAATAATTATGGAAAATTATTTACAGTAAAATAAATAGCACATAATTTCTGGTTTCCTTGGTAAATGAGAGGAATTTAGGATTTATCCAACAAATATTTCCATCTTAAAACAACAACAGACCAGTCATTTCTACACTGAGCATCTGTTTCATGTAATTCCTAACACATCTCAATGATTAGACGGCCAGAGATTGCATTACTTTGTGGTTTAGCGATTTATTCACAAATTCCACCTGTCATAACCGACCTATGATATTCCTGACTAACTTTTTCAATGCTAATTTTATTTTGGCATAAAAGCAGCAGTTTTAGTAGCAGTTTTGGGACCTTAACACACTATATAAAAAATTCACCCTCAGTTTTAACTAATTATGTAGAGGTTTCTTTTAAATTATGCAAAAGTAAAAAACAAAAGGCATTCAAGAAAGACTGAAGATGTCTATTTATCAGGTTCTTAACTGATTTCTTGTCTGTAATTTCAGAAAACTAAGTATTCAATGGCAGGAATTTCAGAAGAACCCAATTTCCCCTTTGTTTCCACAGTAGAAATAGAATTTCTTGTATTTAGAATCACAGAATGGTTCGGGTTGGAAGGGACCTTAAAGATCATCGGGTTCCAACCCCCTGCCATGGGCAGGGACACCTCCCACCAGACCAGGTTGCTCAAAGCCCCATCCAGCCTGGCCTTGAACACCTCCAGGGATGGGGCAGCCACAGCTTCTCTGGGCAACCTGTTCCAGCGTCTCACCACCCTCACAGGAAGGAATTTCTTCCCAGTATCTAATCTAAATCTCTGCTCTTTCAAATTTAAAACCGTTACCCCTCATCCTATTGCTCCACTCCCTGATAAAGAGCCCCTCCCCATCTCTCCTGTAGCCCCCTTTATCCTTGTATGACAAGTTCACAGCTGATAACACCTTCCCCTTCCTCCTAAGTAGAAGAGAAAAGGGGACAAGCTAAAGACAGCAAGATCCTTCAACCCAAAGTCTGATGTGTGAGAGTGAGAGATATTTTTAATTTTTAGGATTTTTTTTTTAAGCACCACGCACATCTTTATGAAACTTCTACTGTACAATATGCTTAAAAAGTTCAAAATCATATTTGGAACTATACTTCCAATGGAAGGAAAACAAATTCATACCCTCCCTTAAAAATCTGGTACCAAGTATGATTTTTAATGTTTTAAGCAAGCCCATCTCCCAGCAGAAGTAAAGCAAGGAACTGGCTCCTTAAGCAGGGATGGCAGCCGCGCTGGGCTGGCCCGGCAGACTGCTGTCCCTGGCAGGGGACGGGGACAACGTCGATGGTTAGAGTCCAACTGGGAACACAGGGACACACGGCACAGAAGCCAGAAGGACCTCCTGGGTCACTAACACATTCTACAAATAGATTAAAAAAAATAATAATAAAAAGGATACAGAGAAACAACAGTAGAAATTTAACAGGATAAATATCAGAACCAAATTTCCTGTTCTGGCTACCGAAGGAGTGTTCCCAACACTTGGTGCACTACTAAGTCGTACACATGGCCCATTTCTGCCCCTTTGCTTCTGTGGTAGCACCCTCTTTTGCCCAATTAGCAGTTTTTTATTCCTGGTCTTTCCTCTCCATACATACTTATAAGGACTAATCAATTATCAATTATTTTGTTAAGCCAAGCAAACTCTTTCAGTCCCCTCTGAAGACCTGCATGTTTTCCCAGATCATCCTCACACACATTTGCTGCACCCATCCTACTCCCAGTTCATTCTCCCTGAATCTGAATGATCCAAACCTCAGGCAACACTTTTAACTACTTACCCACACCCTTCAGTGACATTCACACTTCCCTGTCCCCACTGGAAACTCCTCCAGGAACACATCTACAGCCACACTGACCTCTTCACAGCTACCTCTCTCATTGATGCTTCTGTCTTCTGAGGGACTCTACTTGTCTTCATAGATTTTCATTTTCCAAATTTGTTTTAAAGTTTTGCATTGCATTCAGGTCAAAGTAAGGACTTATAAATGGCCTATATCTGTTTCACTTCCTAAGCACACCTAATATTGCATTTGCCATTCTATAACCAAACAATATCTTAACAAGCATCTCCACTACGCAGCTGTCATCAGTCTCAAATATCTCATGACTTACACAGCAGTTACTAAATACTCGCATTTCTGCATACCACCCATGGTCTCATGGTTTTGTTCCAAAACCTCTGCCAACCAAGTCCACCCTAGGCTCCTCCCTCGGTGTGCAGGCACTATCTGTGATGCACCACTCTCTCAGACCCCCACCAGGCACATGGGATCAGCACGTGTCGCTTGATGCACCACAATGTCAATACTCACACACTCAGATGCCCTGCAGAGGTTATCAAGCTACCGGAGCAATAGCTTCGTTGTTCAGGAACTCAAGGAAGCACAAGGCTTTCCCCCTTCGCATCTCAAGATCATTCAGGTCATCCTGACTGAAGGCAATAGCTCAGCACCTTCATGCCAACTTCCATACTTATCTTCCTGGCAGGTACACCACATGGCAGGGACTGCCAGCAAGTGGCTCACACGAAGTAACATGTCCATGGTGTGGGCCTGGTTAAGGTTCCTACTGCAGTTAACCTGTGACATTGCCTCAAAGATGGGGTACTGCCCCTGAGAACAGCCTAAAATAAGACCCACTCTACATTCTATCCTCTCTTGCTACCAAGCACCCTATGACTTTCAGGATAATCAGCCACCTAAAGAGAGAATGGAAAATATCCTTGACGTGATCAGCATACTACATAAATTAAAATGTACTTTATAAGCAGGCTATGAAAATTCATTTTACAAAGGCACCAGACCAAGCACATAAATTCAGCTTTTTGAGGACAATAGCTAAAGTTAACGTGAGATAAGCACTAATGGTTCTAAGTGTTTTTAAATAAAAGCAGTCTTCTTAAATTCAAAGAGCCTTCAATCTTTGTGCAACAGACACCACAATCACATTACAGCTGGAATTGATGAGAGCCTTAACTATATATAGCTTCTTTACAGTGACTTATGAAATTTTCTTTGTAACATTTTTTGAAAGGTTTTGGTCCCCAATTTTGCATGAAACCATCATACACATCATTCACAAATCTCATTCTTGCATCCTGTTGTTACAGCTTTGAAATACTACCTCCTATTTTAGAAAGAAAACTGAATTTGACAGTCATTGTTTTCAATACTTTATGCAGATACACATAGACAATTTACCTTTTGATAATCGCCCTGCGTATTTCCAAACTTCTGCTGTGCTAGTTTTCTGATGAGATCTGAAAATAAGCAAGAACATTCCAGAGTTTTAAACCACATAAATACTACAAACAGGAGGGTAAGAGGATGGTATGAATTCTACTGTTAGGTAGGCAAGTTGAAATTAAGAACAGACATCAACAGGGCAGGCAATTGCGTAAGTGTTTCCATAAACCTGTCTAGTAACAACATTTTTAATCAACTGTGTTTTATGAGCTCACAGGAAGATACCCAGGTTATCTATTTATGATTATCATTTAATCAATATCTGCTGAAATATAGTGAGGGTTTTTCCCGAGGTCACCATCTGTACCATAGCATCATTATTAAAACCGAATCCTAAACTTACCTGAATTTTGTCCAAGTAATTGATATCAGCTTTGCTTCGTGTTTATGACAAGTACAAACACACGTGTGTGTATATATATATATACACACATATACAGAATTAGGTAGACAATGTGCAAAACAAGGATGTTAATGACGACTTCTTGATTGGAAGATACAAGGAAGACGACCCTTATTCTTACCAACATTATCCCAATCTTCTTTTTTTTTTTTTGGTCCCTTTTTGGTCCCCAGGTCTCAGACTTTGCCTGAGAGTATACAACACCACCAAAACAAATCAGAAAGCCCAATACATGCCACATTACTGCGTGTGCAGCTCCACCACACTCATTTCTAACAATATAGACAAAATACAGCAACCACCAAAAAAGGAAAGTAGGAACTTAACAGAAATAGCGCAACTTAACATTATAAATATCATT
Source organism: Arenaria interpres (assembly GCA_013399435.1). NCBI lineage: Eukaryota > Metazoa > Chordata > Aves > Charadriiformes > Scolopacidae > Arenaria > Arenaria interpres. The sequence goes on from VXAK01026725.1 coordinate 208,168, forward strand.
TCACCACACCAGTTTCTTTCAGTAAACACCAGGAGCTGCAATGAATTGATACTCTATTTGGGACACCACCTACCATCCTAATGGAGGTTTTGCCAACCCTGTGGGAACTCTGCTGGGAACTGTGGCTCCTGGCCATTTTGGTGACCCCCCGCCTTTGAAGAGGGGCACCCCGAGCCCTGCAGACCTTCTGCCTCAGACAGACATCAGTGGCTCTGGGTATGCTCCATACCAGGTTGTGTAAAAGCAGCAGCGTCTGGATGTTTAGGAGAAACGACTGGCCCAACTTTTGGTCTCCTCTGATGAAGGGGAAACACATTAGGAAGGAGCACACAACAAATCGAGGAGAAGCACTCTGCCCCACACGTTCATACAGAGCTGCACTTCATGGTACTACTGCCCTGTCATTAGTCTCCCCATCTGCAACCAAACATACTTGAGAAAAACCTCCAGCAAGTTACCTATCCTGTGGATCAATAAAAGATCTGTAGGTTCAAACATGACTGTCCATCTCCCCCAAAAATCCAAACCCCATCAGAATTTATCCCAGGGGCTGAGATCTTACTCCTCTCTAATCCTGCATGAAGCTCGGGAGAAGAAACCCCTAAGCTAACAGCACCCATAGTCCTCCCTCCCCAACACCCTGCAGAAGGAGCATGGACCCAGCTGATGTGCAAGCTGAAGAGATCACAGCATCACAAAATGATATGGGGTTGGAAGGGAACTCTGGAGATCATCTAGTCCAAACCCCCTGCCAAAGCAGGTCTATCTAGAGCAGGTTGCACAGGAACATGTCCAGGTGGGTTTTGAATGTCTCCAGAGACGGAGACTCCACCACCTCTCTGGGCAGCCTGTTCCAGTGCTCTGCCACCCTCAAAGTAAAGATGTTTTTCCTTACGGTCAGACGGAATTTCCCGTGTTCCAGTTTGTGTCTGTTGCCCCTTGTCCTGTCACTGGGCACCACTGAGAAGAGTCTGGCCCCATCCTCTTGACACTTGCCCTTTAGATATTTCTAAGCATTGATGAGGTCCCCTCTCAGTCTTCTCTTTGTCAGGCTGAACAGACCTGGGCATCTCAGCCTTTCCCTTATAAGAGAGATGCTCCATTCGCTTGATCATCTTTGTAGCCTTCGCTGGACTCTTTCCAGCAGTTCCCTGTCCTTCTTGAACTGGGGGGACCAGAACTGGACACAGTACTCCAGATGTGGCCTCACCATGGCAGAGCAGAGAGGGAGGATGACCTCCCTCCACCTGAAGCGGTATAGACCATCTGCAGGCAGGTGGCCAAACAAGGGAGCCAACTGCCTAGGAGGACCCTGTGGCACCATCCTCCTCGCTGCTACTCCAAAGCTGAGCAGAAAAGCCCCCAAGCAACTGGCCCTCACTTCCAGGCTGCTCCTAACCCCGAGGCTTATCTTGCTTTGGAAAGGGGTTGGACCTGATGACCTCCAGAGGTTCCTTCTGATCTTAATTATTCCAAAGTTATCGTAAAATCTTGCTGACTTTTTATTATAAATTATTTAATGGAGGATTGTAAGTACTGCCAGGAAGCACGTAAGAAAGCTAAATTTTATTATTGACAAAAATGTTCTTTGATACATTTCCTACTGTTAGGAATCAGTAGAGAATAAAATTTTTAAAGCATTAGCTTTTCCTGGTTTTTATCAGTTCTTCTAGTTGAGTGTCTGTCCCTGTCATAAATTAAAATGAAAACAAAAAAAAAAACATTTTACATCAAGTTTTACATACATCTGTACATATATATATTTATGGACATCTGTATGCATATGTGTATGCACACATAAAGCTACTCAAGAGAAACAGAGGGTGGTTGAGGCTGAAAGGGATCCCCAAGATGACCCAGTCTGACCCCCCAGCTCAGCACAGAGTCACCCACCACAGGTCACTCGGGGACACATCCAGTCAGGTTTTGAGTATCTCCAAGGTCAACATCCAATACTTCAAGAAAACAAAACAAGCAAACAAAACCCCCAAACTGCTCTGATTACTTGCTCAGGATGTTCCTGATGCACAGATTTTATTTACACTGTTTCATAATTTATAGCCTGTCAGTCAAAAAAAAAGAGACAGAAATCAACCTGAATACATGATGACAAACTAATGCAGAAAACAGCAGTTGCAATGTGTTTTTGAAATTTAGAGGCTCTAAAGCCTGCTCATCAGAAACTAAAACACCTTTAGGTTTATAATCAACAAGAAAGCCTGAAAATAGACACAAGAAGTTCCCACATGGATTGAATAATTTAAAAAGAGAGAATGATACAGGTTTCATACATAGCACAATAGCTGGTATTACACAGCATATTTTTTCCTTGGTTTTCCAGGAGGAGAGATTTCCCTGATGAATAAAAACTTGCTACTTATGTGACTTTCTAACGATTCCATTTCCTCTTGTCCTATGGCCTGTTCCTTGGGAGAAGAGACAGATCCCCCCCTCTCTGCTCCCTCCTTTCAGGGAGTTGCAGAGAGCAAGAAGGTCTCCCCTCAGCCTCCTTTTCTCCAGGCTGAACAACCCCAGCTCCCTCAGCCTCTCCTCGTAAGGCCTGTGCTCTACACCCTTCACTGGCTTCATTGCCCTTCTCTGGACCCGCTCCAGCACCTCAATGTCTTTTTTTGTGATAAGGGGCCCAAAACTGGACACAGCACTCAAGGTGGGGCCTCAACCAGTGCCCAGTACAGGGGGACGATCACCTCTCGGGTCCTACTCATGGCGTTGTTCCTGAAATACAAACGTGCTGGGAAGGTGTGACAAAAAGCAGTGTCCTCTATTTTCAAATTAACGGGATTGCTTCTGAAATCTCGGCTTGACCAGCTGCACACATTGTTTCACAGGACCAATAATCCGAGGCTTTAGCACAGAACACATTTTATCACTGGGGTTAAAGAGATTTACCTTGTGAGGCTCATAGACACGGCTAATTGCATTACGGCTTCGCCCTGTCTCCTCCCCGCTCTCATCACACATGCAAAATGCCATCTGCCCGAGTAAATCTAACTAGCCAGACGGACTGTTAGTTCACCAACGCAATTTGGGATGAAATATTAAGCACCTCTGAGGAGCCCCGGTGGAGAAAACATAATCACCAACTCCTGCATTGCACACGTATTGTATATATACGCTCAGTATCTCATTACCCAGACAAGAAAATGAGGTTAGCACAAGGCTTGCTTCTTAAAACCGCTCTACAGAAAGGGAGAGCAAAAATAATACAGATTTAAAAATAAGCTGTCTGGCTATTAAGTACCAATTAGTTAGAAATTCTTCTGCCAAGAAAGCTTTTCAAATCTAGGTGACAGGAAAACAGCTGGAGTAAAACCTTTGGGAACACTACGCTTCATCTTCACTCAAACAATTCCATTGAGCCCGTTTAGTTATAGTGCAACGCCAGCATTAATCAAATTATGCCAGAAATTAATTTATCTTTTTATGCCTAATATAACATATTAGGCTTCTATTCTGGAAAGGACTTCAAGCAAACCAATAAGAACCATGACTGAAGCATTCATGTTATACTGAATGGAGATTTTTCAGAACACAGGGGAGAATTACATAGATAATATACATGATAAATTAATAACTGCTTTAATGCTATCTCATTCTAATGCATATCATAGTATTTCACCCCATTCCCCTTCATAATAGAGGCAATGGACTGCACACACACTGAACAATTCAGCATCTCTCTGAATACGAGTCAGTTTGACGACATTTAGTGTCATAAATAAGTAGCAATAATTAATCTGAAATTAATGAATTAAAATTACTTCAAGATTGGCATTGGTTTTTTTTCCACTCTAATTATGACTCAGACTAATGAATAACTCTTGCAAGTCCAAGAAAACCAGGAAAGCTATATTAGCCTTGCAGACCTAATATCAGAGATAAAAATCTTTTGGGTATCTTATAGCAAGTTTTACCGCAAGTTCACTGTACTGACATTTTGAAATACTTGTTTTGACTTGAGTGGGGCTTTGGTTGCTTCCCCAAAGTTTAAAAGCTTCTATGCATTAGTCTTTATGGCCGGATTCATCTGCAATCGAAGAGGTCTCCTTCAGCAAGTAACCCAGGGTCCTTCACTTTTACTGCCACACAACTACCCACCCAACAGCTCTGCTCACTCTTACTGCAATCACTTGGCTCTGGTTCCACCACAGAGTGAAGTGGGAGCTCAGTAATGTTCATGGCCAAAGAATCCACCGTGCACGTTGGTGCAGAGACTGTAGAGAGGGTCCTGCCGTGTCACTCACCCTTTGTAGAGGACACTCTTTCCACAAAGCAAGAAGAAAACTCACTCTGCGGGCCAAGTTGGAAGTCTCAGAGGTGGGATCTTCCCACTTCCCATCACTGTAGTCCACAGATGAGGAGTCTAATCCATGTGTTGACTCAGTCTAGACTGTTCCTTTCCAACTCCAGATTCAGCAGGTTCACTCCCCTCCCTCTTCACAACATCTCCCTTGGACAGACTTGGGCCAAAACCCTCATCCCCAAACTAAGAAAAACCCCAGCCTTGTCAGATAAGTTCACCCCACAACTTTTAGGCAAGCTGTCTCTTTGTACAATTCCCAGCATTTTTAACCGGGAAACATCAGGCTGATTCAGCTTCCACCCTCCTGCTCCTCACAAGAGGCCATTCTGGCCGCCTTCTCTTCGAGCACAACTCCAGAGTGACACCCACCTGTCCCCTCCTTCTGAAGCCCCACACAAGACCACTACAGAGACGTTGAAAGGGAATCCTCTGCTCAATCTCCTGCTTTCTCACCTGCATTACAGAAATAATGTGCAAGAACTATAGCCTTGCACCATCAGCCGTGCCTTTGGACGAGAAGGAAAGGCAAGTAAGAAAGGGACCTTGCTGCTGTACCTCACCTCTGACATGCAGAATGGAGCCCTAGAACCTGTTATGCTACAACAGCTGGAAGAGTTTGTTCAAATGGAGGTAAAAACCAGCAAATACTAAATTCCTTAAGTATTTTAACTTCTCATCTCATCTGCTGAGGAAGTCCTCCTTTTCACCCTCTTCTGCCTTCAGTAGGCCGTGAAAGGGGGTAGAGCTGCAATATGAAGTAGGTAATGAAGAGATGAAGAGCTACAAGCAGAATTGAAGCTCCAGGAGTGGTGCAAACAGGGTGAGCTTTAACCAGAGCACAGGTAGGACTAAGCATGGTGCAACTGCTGAAGATGAGGAACTGCAGAGCAGCACCAGTTGCTGAATGAGCAGGCTGCAGTAACCAGAACATGAAATTAAGGACACCCAACAGAATTAGGACTTTCCAACAGAAAAGACCACTGATCCACTGAAGAAACTATACAGCAGTGGGTCAGATAATAGTAACAGTCAATCAACTTAATTCATGCATACAAAAAGTTCCCTAATTTTCAAAAGAATATGGATGAAACGATCAAAGTTTTATAAATTTAGCTTCCTCAAGGTCATTACTCATCAGGAAGACCAAATGGGTAATTTAAGTCTTCCACAGAATAATAGAAGAATTCTATTAGAATTAATAGAATAATTCTTCTAATTCTATTAGAAGAAATCTATTAGAATAGAAGATTCTAATAATAAAATCATAGAATTCTCTAGGTTGGAAGGGCCCTTTAAGATCATCTAGTCCAACCATCAACCTAACTGATAAAAACCACCACTAAACCATGTCACTAAGCAGTAAATCCTGACACCTCACAGCTTACTCCTTCAGTGCAGCCACATTTTCTGTTCAGGCACGTTCTGCTTTCTATTAACACAGACAACATTCAAGAGCCTGGTCAGGAAAAGGTTTAAAGGAAAAAAGAAATTGCTACAATATTGACTGTTACAGGACACCTAGAATGAAAGATTTCTCCTTTGAAAGTAACCTTTGCAGGGACTTTCTAGTTGTTCTTTGCTACAAAGAAAGTTCTGTTCCTGCTGAAGTTTTGGAAAAAGAACAGAAAAGACAGTAGCCTTTAGAAAAATCTTTGCTTAGGAGGCTGCAATAAATTTGCATACATCACACAGACACAAGGTCAAGCAGAAAGCTTGGAAGAAGTATTCCACACAGAAACTGCATTCTCTCACTTTCTGAAGGCAACAAAATTTGTTTAGCCCATTGTTGGTGCCACAGCAGCTATTTTTTTCGCCACATACTTTGTTTGCAGGAGCTACCTAAAGTTCTCTCTAGGCCACCATCTGGTAAGGATTTACAACAGATTATGGGCAAAGATTTAACTTGGTGCACTGTACATGCTCATCTGTTTTAGCAGAGACTGAGCAGCTTCTTGGTAGTGTGGGTTGTGTAGACATATTGGACTTGTAACTTTGATCAAAATAGTAAATATTTAGACTGTACGAACAACAGGATTTTTCCTACTCCTTTCTCTCCTCAGAAGATGCTGTAAACCGAGGAAAGCACAGAAAATCCTCTCTTATGTTGCATAACTTGAATTATTGGAAGTATGAACACAGATAATTGGGAATGACACACTGGAGCCCTGCTGGTACCAGCTGTTAATTACCTCAGTGAGTGGTGTTCTGGCAGCCTCGCTGAGATTCCTCAGAATTCCCTCTCTCCATTTTCCCATTTCTGCAAGGGACACAATTTTCCACATATATTCAATAACTGGGGCATGTGTATTGGTTCAAAGTACTACAGAGATCACTGCTTCACTCAAAAAATCAAAGCAAAAGTAAAGGTCGATACTATGAAGGAAGTTAATTAGGCCTCAAATTTGCATTTATTCTGTACAAGTGCACCCAGGCATCTTTCAGTTCAGTTAAATAGCCAAGGCAATACTTAGAATATTCACATTCACAAGTGTAATCACTGTTTAAAGTTCAGAAAAATCAAACAATTTGCATATTTTCAGAGAAAAGAAAGATCTTGGCTGTGTTATGACATCATACAGGTCATAATTTAGTCACAGAACTGTTTTTAGACAAGAAGAAATATACTTGTATATTGCAAAAAAAGGGTTAAAGCAGGTTTGTGGGTTGTTTTTTTTTTTTTTTGTAACTGGTAGGCTTCCACTAAGGTGTATATATTGATAGACTACTCAGCTTAAACTGCAATAGCTGACATTCGTGGCAGCTGCTTTCCCTTCTAACAAGAAGACAACTTGCTCGTGGAAAAGGAAGAAGTATACTTAAAAGCTTTAATACCAATCTGAAAAGATTTAATACTGTTAGAAGGAAGACAAACCCTACTAAAACTAATATTTACACATTTATTTTGCTCCAGCGTGATTTGAATAGTGCATATTCACTTCGAAAAAAGCATCACCTTTGTTAAGATCTAAAAGTTATACAAAGCATTTTGAGAGAAAAAAAAAGTGAGAAAAAGGGAGAGGAAAAAATTCAAATTCTCGTAATTTTCAAGACATTGGATATGGGGACTGTGGAAAAAAGATTTGCTGCAAAGATCTATCAAATTCTTATTCCTTTGGCTGTCACCATTCCAGAAAAAGCCATCATTGAACAAGACCTAAGAGTTTGTTGGTTTGTAAACAACAACCTAAACAAGTTGCCAGACAAAAAATGAGAGGGCTAAGCTACTGTTACCTAATTATGACGGTCTATAATGAAGAAAAGAGAAAGTCAAATGACTGCTTTTCCAATTACAGGTAGTATCCATAAGTATCTCACATGATTAACTCAAAATGCTTCGTAACAGCCAAGATGAAGAAGGAATCAAGAGGTCCCTTAGTGAAAACATTTGTGAAAACATTATCCCAGTAAACTCAGTGACATCCCCCCCCTCTGTCTCCCCATCAGTTCCATGAATGACAAGTTAGAAAAGAGAATAAGGCACAACACTATGTGGATAGGAAAGCTTATAAAAATTAAATGGAGGGGGAGGATGGACAGCAGAGGAAAATCACGGAGGCTCAGCAGAGTGGCCTGAAAACCCGTAAGGATACTGCAGTCGTAGATTATTTATGAAGAGGTTCACACATGATTCATGTTACCAGAGAATGTGGCTGATTCCATCCCACTTCCCACCATACAAAATGCTGCAGGTACACCCTGCAAGTCTCAAATAAGCTTTCATGCTTTTAGTGGTTTAGATTTCCTGCTGACAGAGGGAGGGACACAAAGAACTGCCTTCTTCACGTGGTGTGCTCTGACTGTGGTTGTGCACTGTCATCTGAAAAGCCAAAACTTAGGCTTTGACCAAGTTGATGCCCAAATTGCTTATCTCTTTGTTATGAGATACTAAATGGGATGGCTAATCTTTTAGAAAAGTTAAGAAAAACAAATGCATGCAGAAGTTAATTCAGTGTTTTACTGTAATTGTACAGAGACACCATGCTACATTCAAGGTATCTACCGTTACCACCCCCACCATCAATACACACTCCACACAGTAGTGCTAATTATCTAGATGTACGTACATTTGTAGGACATGGTACATAGACAAACATAAGGGGGTCAGGACAGCCTCAGGCACTTGCCCGGCATTGCCCTTGCTGTAAATATTAGCAGGTTTCCTGAGACAACTCAGCACCTTGCCCAGAAAATGCCCAACCCACTCACCAGGAAACCTTCCCAACAGATGGAAAGGACATAGTTGTCTGATTAGCTTTGGGAAATAGAAGCTGAGTCTCAATACCACACAACGACAGGGGCATTTCATTAATTATTATAATCTAGCCTCCAAGAGGTACTACTGCTTGAGGTGCCCTCCAGCCTGTCACCACAGCCATCTGTGGTAACCCCACTTCTGAACATCCGCCCCACAGAAAGTAACCCAGCTCCCCCAAACTCAGCTTGAGGTTCATTTTCATTAGTTTCTCCCTTCTGCCCTAGTAGCGTTGAAATTGTGAAGCTGGATTGCCATTTTCCAATTGCTGTCAAGGGATGTTTTTTCTCCTAGGCACAGCTGGCAGGCAGTATTAAACCAGATCAGGGCAAGCAATTGAGGATACTGTAGAGAAAGGATTACAGATGTGTGTATAGTGTAAGATTTTCAGATGATCAGCTACACTACGCTGATTAAAAAATGACTTGCATATTTTCCACATAATACCTTCCTGCAAAATAGATCCCTTGTTTATGCAATCCAAAAGAAATGGGCAGGAAGACATCAGAGAAGCATCAATGTCTGCAACTGTAGTTTTCTGTGGTAGCTTCTAGCAGATAATCTGTATTAAGCCTCCCCTCCCTAAAACCTCTGTCTCTCCTCCCTGTCCACAAAAAAAAAAAATAGCCTTTTGACAAGCAATCTGTTAGATAGTCTGCAGTTTGGAATAGTTTAGGGAAAAAGCAATTACTCTTCTGATACCTAAGAAAATATAAAAAAGAAGATCTGCTTCAGAAACATCCTCAGAGTATTCCTCGTTTACATGGGTATGCCATCAAGTGGAGCATTTCTTAACTTCCCAGCAAGAAATGTGCAACGATTTGTTTAAACACTATTTCCTTAAATGTATACAAGTGGGCAGAGAAAAGAAGAGGTTAATTTATCTTGTATCTTCCTGCTGCTCCATCTTCCCCAGTATTTCCAACGTTAGACACAGGACATTTCTTTCAATGTATACGCTGTATCACCAAAGGAGCACTTCACATCCCCCTTCTTATCCCAGTTCTACCCAAAATACACCACCAGTACTTGCCTGTCACTGAAACCTGCATTTTTGATAGATATGCTTCAGCTACTACTCTGAATTCACATCGCAGCTCCAGCCACTGCGCTAGAAAACCAGTTACAGGGATGTGGTGAAGGCATTGACTCCCCAGCTTACTGAAATTGTCATTTTGCAACAGAGCTTAGCCAATCTAACAGCTAACTTACTAAAGAGCAGCTCTCTTGCTCTTCTTCCCTTCTTCTCACTTCCTGCCCCAGCCATTGCATCTGTGCTCCCAACCCAGCTCCAGGACACCAGCTTTAAGAAAACCAACCCATAGGCACACTAGCTCAAAAAAATAAAGTCTATCACATCAGTGCAGCTCCACACCCAAACTAAAACCGAGATTTCGCACAACTGGAAGAAGAAAATTGTAGTTTCAGGTTTCATAAGAGGTCACAACTGCTTGGGGTACCCAAGCAGCATCTTATGTCTGCAAACTGTAGCATCTGCACATAAGTCAGAGCTGGAGTACAGGCTTTTTTTTAGATACCAGAAAAATTCTTTCCTGTGAGGCTGGTGAGACACTGGAACAGGTTGCCCAGGGAAGTTATGGATGCCCCATCCCTGGAGGTGTTCAAGACCAGGCTGGATGGGGCTTTGAGCAACCTGGTCTGGTGGGAGGTGTCCCTGCCCATGGCAGGGGGATTGGAACTGGATGATCTTTAAGGTCCTTTCCAACCCAAACGATTCCATGATTCTTTTCACCTGATTCTTCCACCTTTTCATGCTGGTGTGGATGTGGCCAGCATTCCAGGGAAAGGCTCAAGTTTATAACCAAAAAGGCATTACCAGCTACACGTAGCTGAGTTTAGCTCGAATGCTGCAATGTCCAGACACATGCATTTTTTGTTTCGTAGGGGAGCCGTGGAAGATTTGTTACTAACAGGAAGCAAAACTGAAGTAGAAATGGAGAGCCAAGAACTAAATAGTTAGAAAAGCAAAGAAGTTAGTTTTACACAACAAAAAAAAAACCACAAACCCAATCCTGACTTACTGAGCGGGTGATGAACTGTTTTGATTATTTTCTTTAGAACCTCATATCCAACACAGCCAATCTATTAAAAAAAAAAAATCAATATCCTAGGAGCTTATCAAACCTGCCTAAAACAACAGGGTTTTGCATATGTATTTTCTATTACAGCTATACTAGCTAGAGATACACTGTTTATTTCCACATCGAGTTATGTGACATTTTTTTAAATGTTAAAATGTTTTAATTGCTGAATACACTCATGTGGGAGATTAATTGCAGAGATAGGGAACACAAGACAAACTTGCTGAACTCCATAATTTGCAGCTGCTTTAAAGGTGACCAGGTGAGGAGAAAGGAAGACCAGAAGGGGTCAGAAACGGGATTCTGCATTAAAATAGTCAAGCTCTGATCCTCAGCCTTATCCTCAAAGTGCTCCACAAGTGAGACTCCACAAACAGAAAGAGTTGAGAGCTGTAGTCCAGGTCTAAAAACCAGTTTGCTCTTGTTCCCAACAGGCAAATAGAACATTTAACATAAGTAGCACAGTTGTCCTGCAGTATGGTCAGGTAGAGACAAGCAAGGTAAAGAGGCCTGTAAGTTTTTGTCTTATTTCACCTAAAAAAAAAAAAAGGACTAGATTTATTCCCAGACTGGTTCCTTTGTGAACTCTTCACATTTTTGTTACAAGACACAAGCTGTGAAGCCGAAGATTTGTTGTGCACATCCTGCTGGCAAGTGGAATCTCAGATTAACATCGTCTTACTGGAACTAACAACTGGTTTCCATAGGAACAAAGACAAAGCCACGATAAGATATTCAGAGCAGCCAGAGGATCATACTGACCATGCCCTGTCTGCACCAAGTTCACATCTGAAGGTCTCCAACACAACAGGTGATATCCACCGTGTCACAACCGTGAAGTGGCTTAACTTTATTAATAAATTACTGCTTCAGCTTATGACAAATTCTAAGAGAAAACCATGACAATTCATTTTGTTAGATGTCCTCTCAGCTGAGTGAGAGAAGGAACTTGTAGTTTCCCTATTATCATCTATTTATTGTAAATGGTGCTATTAACAGGAAGGAATAAGGATGCTCTATCCTACACAGTCCTCAACAAAAGGAGCAGTAGCACCATCATCTCCATTTTACAGATGGAGAAACCAAGGCACAGCAAAAGTAGAGACCTACTGAGCCCCAGGCAGCAAACCAGTGACCAAACACAGTCTCTTCCACTCCAGTGTATCATTAACTTAAAGTGGAGGCTGCTTCCCAGCACAACAGTTTCTGCTCAGCATAAATTCACTCCCATTTACACCAGTACATCATCCAGTTAGAACAAAAGGATTTGACTGGTGGAGCTGAAAGCAGAATCTATTTACGCTCACTGAAGCACTGCAATCAGATATCCTAATTCACTCTTTTAAACTACTGCCATATCCAAAGAGCAGTGTGGTGGTCTTACCAATTCAGCAATTTAAAAAAAAAAAAACCAACAAAAAACTTAAGGAGTTTCAGTTCCTTGTTCTGGTTCTGTTACTGTGCTTTATGCGAGCACTATATTTATTCCCATTAATAACTTACCTATTAAATCTAAACTTAGATGAAGCTGCATGTCCACAAACTGGATGGCAAGAATAAATCTAGAAGTGAGTAAATAATTACTCACTTAGATTTAACCCCTTAAAGAAACTTAGAAAATATTTCTTGACTGATTTTTTTTCCTTTAAATGAAGTGATCCCTCTCAACTTTTACGTAACATATGAGAACACTTAAATAAATGTTAAGGCGTAGCAGCATGAAAATACTTAAAAAACAGTGCTACCCAAAAGATTCTGACATACTTCATACTTTGTTTTATCACACTTTCTTCCTGTCCTGGTTTCAGCTAGGACAGAGTTAATTTTCCTCCTAGCAGCCGCTGTGTTTTGGATATAGTATGAAAATAATGTTGATAACATATTTTGGTTTAGCTGTTGCTAAGTAATGCTCATAGTAAGTCAAGGACTTTTTCAGCTTCCCATAGAAGCTGAGAGGGAGCATAGACAGAACAAGGTGGCCAAAGGAATATTCCATACCATAGATGTCATGCTCAATATATAAATGGGAGGTGGCCAGGGCTGGGGGGAATCTGCCAGCACTGCTGGGGATGGCTGGGCAATTGATCATTGGGTAGCGAGAGAAATTCAACTGCATCACTTATTTTGTGTATTCTTTTACCATTATTATTATTTTCTCTTCCATTAATGTTTTATTAACCTGTATTTATCTCAATCTATGAGATTTCCTTCCCCCCCCCGGCTCTGATTCTCCTCCCCTACTCCCCTGGGAGGGGAACAGCTGCGTGGTCCTGGTTGTTGGTTAGAGTTCAACCCCAACACTTCCCAAAAGGCATCCTTGGGACTGAAGGAGTGTGCATGCTCTACTGTAACATTCAGCTCCATCAGAGCACCACTGCAAGCACAAAGGCAGGAATATCCACATGCAATTAGACATTCCTGTCACTTTTTTTCCTCCCAGCTAAGAGCACTGAAAGTAGATTGGAAAACCAAACATCTAGTATTTCCAAGTATTAGGTTAAAAAAAAATAAATAGACTACTAAAATCTAAGGTCTAACCATCTGATGCCAAGTCCTGCACACAAATCACGCTCCTCTCCTCCTTATGGTTATATGCGATACACTGGGGCATTGCCCTGAAGCTGACTCTTCTAAAGCACCAGCCCAATCACAATGATGAAGTTTTGAGCTAGAAACATCAAAAGGCTTGCTTTCTCTGCCCATTTGTGACTATGTTTATTTTCATCTCCGAATCAGAATTAAGTCTATTTCAAGTTTGCAGCTTAAAAAGAAAAAAAAAAAAGGCATTTCAAATATGTAACTACACCATTAATACACTGAATGTGAAAATAGAACAGCATATGGCAAAAGAGATTATGAGGATTAACCAATTAAATGGTATGACTCAAACCGACGTGATCCGTTGAATCAGTATTTTCCAGTGAGGTACGTGGGGGCATGGGAAAAGGGCTTCACCTCATGCAAATAATGAAAGCCAGACTTCTAAAAATGACTGATTTGGCAACAAGTATCTCCAAGGAAGGAAGGAGAGGTATGAGATGTTCAAAGCTTACAAGCTAAGAACAAGAGATTTGCTTCTGGATGTCCCCTTTCTCTTTAATGCTGGATTTCGTAACACCCACTTGATGGAAAACTTACAACAAGCAGTCCCACAGGACTATAATCTTGATCGTAAATTCTATACTCAATAATTACTTATATGCTTAGGACACATAATATTAAGTTTGATTACAGACCAAATTCCAGTGAATATGAAGACACAGTAAACATCCCGCTGAAATCAAGTTTCCTCAACCGTTTAGAGAACCAGAGCAGGGCTTTAGGCAGGACGAAGGCCTGTTTCTAAGAGTCCAATGTGGGTGACAATCCTAACATATCACCTCTCACAGGGCAGCAAACAGCTCATCTGCTTATTTAATGGAAGGAAAGAGGCCACAAAAGCAGAGGCATCTGGAAACAGTTCCTCCAAAAGGTGACATAACTGTCACCTTCACGCAATTGCCCTCATTACACCTTGTGTAAGACCTGCTCAGAAGACAGACCCTGCAGGGAACACGCTGGGTTTTTCTCTCCAGGTTAACACCTGGGACTCCAAGCACTTGTCTGAATAGAATTCATTCATTCAAGTTCATTTGAGCTTATTATTTTACAGGTATTGAAGAGACATCAAAAATACAAGTAATAGTTCGCAGGTATCATACAGGTATGTGACCAATTTAAAAGAATTTAAATTACTAAAGGTTTTAAAATGTAAATTGAAAGATGTACTCCAGAATAATATAAACATCTTCTATACACAGTTACAGCTAAATCACCAGAAGGAATTGGTAACAAACCAAAGCCATTCTCAGATTTTATTAAAGCTTCACCTCAATATAAATTTAAATGCCACTCTTATACAAACACATTAGCATTTTATTTTAAGAACTAAATGAAAGAAAAAGCATGTTGGAAAGTTAAGTTGATACAGCTACCACATCCACAAACACACAAGAGTTCCCCAAAACACCTTTTAATCAATGCAACCTCAATAAGCACACACTTCTCTCATATCTTAACTTGTCCTTTAGAAGAAGCAACAACTTAGCAGAAAGGAATGGAAAAAAGCCCAAAAAACTCAATAAAACAAATTCTAAATGCAGTCACAAGCGTTAACTTCAGCTTACCAAGGAACAAGAAGTTACATGTGGCTGTGTAATGGAACTGCCCTTGTATAAAACTTGACTGTAGATGCATAAATATGGAAATGAACGAAATTTATTTCAAGTTGCTACATTTCCATTTCCTAGGCTAAATCTCATAGTATTATAATCACCTGACTGTTTATCATAATATGCAAATCTCAAGAGTTGTCTCTTACGGATTTAATATTAAATACAAAGCAGTTTATGCTTTAGTGCTATATCCCATGCTTCTGGGCACACATAAGAAAAGGTTTCAGTTAAGAAAAAAAAAAAGCCTCAAATGCATCGGTGACAGCTTTGAGATATGTAAGCGGAGTCCTGCGAAGTTTCATCAACATTTTGTTTTAATTAACAACCCCCTACACACACTATGCTTAGGAGAAAAACGTTAGTTCATATGTGACTGTACACATTTCCAGGGCATAACACCTGCTACTAACAAAGCCCTTCACATCATTCAGTTCCAGATGATGGTCTTGGTATCTACAACAGAATGAATGCATCACTAATAAATATTAAAAAAAAAAAAAAGGAAGAAAGATGTGTATCTACTTACCTTGAGGAAAAGAATTTGGCTGCACTAAATACAGGAATGCATGGACTATTTTAAACAAAATTCCTATTGGCCCTGGTTCATGGTATGCACCTGTATCATACGTCTTGGCTGGTACAAATCCAAAATCCAAAGTCCCAGGAGGTGGCTTGTATATAGGCTGCACCTCTGAAATAGTACTTCCACAGAAGAGCAGCAGCAGCAGACAAAGTTCCACAGCCATAGCTAGCAGTATTCATAAAATTGGAGGTAGAAATAATTATCCCACCAAGTCTAGAAATCTTCAATACATTCACTCGGGGGTTAGCTTTCGAGCCGGGAACACACTGGTGCACCCCCACACCTTTAATTCTTTAATGTATTCTTGCTTCACAGTGGTACAGAAGCCTCTCGTGGAAATGATTCAGCGCACCATCTCTGGCAAAAATAAAACAAGAAAGAGCTCATTAAGGTGTGTGCAAGCAAAAAGGAAAGTGAAAAGAAAGTGAATAGAAAGATAACCTGCATTCTTCTGCGAATATTGTATATATCAATAGTTGTAAAAGCAAGCCAGATAGGATAGAAAAGAAGAAAGAAAAAAAAGATTGAAGTTTGTGAATAATATGGTTTACTACATACAATGTACTTGAAAGAATGGTGAAAAAACAATTATGTGCAGTTCCAGGTCAGTGAGTTTTCAAAAACAAACAAAGCAGAGCGTTGGGACGGCTCCAAGGGAAACAGAACTACAGGAACAGTGTATGAATTGCACTTCTGACTAAGTACAATATGTCATGTCACAACAGTTACACAATGCATTTAATCAGCCACCTGATGTTACCAAAGTTGATGGCAATTATTACAAGTCATATCCTGTAGCTTCCTTAATCTCAACCTTTCAGTAAAACCTTCCCGACGCCAGCTATTCCTAATCGTCCTCCAAGAATGAGGAAAGAAGTTATTCCCCACTGAAAAGTTAACAAAAACAAGAAACCAACAAAACTTCACACAGGTGACAATGGGTTTCAGTAATTACTTTCTATTAACTCCAACTATCTCAAGGCTCTCCTTAGGAACTGGAGATGTCAACTCAACAATTTTTATTCGTAGCTTGCTAAAGCCAACTGACATGAAGGTGCCTTTGGATGCTTGCACGTTAAGAACAGTCTGAATTTACAAAGTCACAGCAGTTTAATCAACCACGACTTAAGAAATGTAAACTAACACACACCACCACCCCTGGGTTTCCAACAAAACACCTTCATCTACCTGGGGCTAGGTAAGACTCTGTCACTTCAGCATGGGCCATGGTGGCCTTCAAGGAAACAGACCAAAAATAACAAATAAAAGGCAACAGAAAGACTTCTGCCCCTTTCTGACTTTGGAAGTCGCATGCATGGTGTGTCACCGATCGTCACACTGACTTTACCACCAACCAGACCAGCTTATCTTTGAAATGTCTTCGGTGATCTACACCAGTGTGCCACTGGTGGGGGTGCCTGGGACAAGCCGCCCACTTCAAACCGGGGAGCATCCAGCACAAACTGCCCTTGCTCAGCACAGTTGTGTCTCTCGTCTTTTTCAGGAGCACTATCTACACATAAATATTATTAATCTCCACCTTGGTGTTCAGACCATTCACTTGCAAGAGTGACACCATAATAACTCAAATATCTCACAGCCTCCGTCAGCCCAATCCTACACCAATACCTCAACTTCCAAGGTGCTTCCAGGTCAAAGACATGCTGAAGGCAAAAGACTTAAAAATTGGAACTAAGGTGGAACTTAAATGTCTCCCATGGTTTACAGTCTTTGGTAAGATACAGGCTACCCTTCTGAAAACCATTATTGACTTGCAAGAAACCACACTGCAGGCTTGTTTAGTAGTCTGTGCTGCATTCAAAGCATAGATCAAGAAAAATAAGGAACAAAGGAATACAACACCAGATCAAAGAACTAGAGACAGTTTTGTTTCCCTGAAGTCCAATGGGGTTAAGATTAGCCACTCATGGCTTCCGAAAACCAAGCAGAACGAGCAGTAATAACGCTATGAATAGCAGAATTATACAAACAACATTCAAAAAGGCGGTGTTAGCAACCACTCTGAAATACAATGTTCAACACAGGAATACAAGAACTTAGAACACACCAAACCGTGACTATTTTCCTACCTGGAAAAGAATGTTTTGTTAAAGAATAATGAAATGAGGGGGGAAAAAGTCCAGTTCCAAAAATATTATTTTTCCTTCTTTAATTTTTTCTTAGGCTGAAGACAACTAGTCTCAAAGGACATTTTTCAGTGGAATTATCTTTTATGCACCTACTACTTCAGGGCTGAACGTAGAAATGGTCAGAAACTGAAAATTGTTCAGGCTGCAGTTTATTAACAAATCTACAGAAACTCTACAGGTCAAAACATCAAAATCCCAGAACTATGTGAAGAAAAAAGAGTATTTTGCCTTAACGACAAAACAGCGAAGATTGTGCAAGCTGGATATAATACATTTCAACTTGGATTTTCCTTAAAAAAATAAACTTGAACACTTTTTCTAAGTAAAGTTCAGTTCTTCTGCAGTTTTCTCAAGGACAGTTGCAACACTTCAACAAGTCAGGAGGAAAAGCTCACACATGGTGACTGAGCCTTGATTCCAAGAGTTAAGGAAACAGATAAAAAAGCATATAATATAGGCAAATGTTAGGTATGTTTGTGAAGGATGAAATGGAGAGGAAGATCGCCTCCCTAACTGGTGTCTTAGGGCAAAGCTAGAAGACAGGGCTCGTTCTCTGTAGTGCTTTCTGTTATACTAGAGAGAGGGCAGAAGAAAAGAAAGTACATACAACTTTTTTTTTTTTAAGTGAGATTTTAAGTTAAGGGCAATTTAAAGTGTATCAAATTGTATCAATAGGCAAATAAAGCACTATCAAAATGCCCTCCCATTATAGGAAAATAATCACTATGCCTTCTAGAAATGTGAAGTCACGTATTAACCAAGACAGAGCATTGGCAGCTTTAAGACAAGGACACCCCTGAAATTGCAAGGAGACTACCTGTACTGCAGATACAAACCACCCTGCTAAGTGGAGACACATAACCACCTTCCAATTCCAAAGACTCTACAGAATTTTCAGTTAAGCTTTCATAAATTTCAGAGTTTTTCAGCAAAGTGGGTGGGTTTCTTGCAAATCAAGCGCCTGCAGAACTCTGACCATACCCTTTTCCTCTCCCTTTGTTGGCAAGTATATCACAATAAACATGGTGTATATATAATCTCACCAGGCAATTTCTCCAGCCTGACACCATGTCTTCTCTATTCTGCATAAACCACAACTATATTTTCAAGGTTACATTAATAAGGGTCAGGAACTTGCAGAAACACTATTAAACCTATAACTCAGGATACCTCTGAGCATTCAGTATGTATTCAACCTATCTAAAAATAACTCGGATGTAAAAAAAGCTCCCAGCAGTTATCCTTATCTCAGTATAGAATCATAGAATCGTCTAGGTTGGAAGGGACCTTAAAGATCAGCTAGTCCAACCATCAATCTATCTCTGACCAAAAATAAATAAGAAATAAGCAATTAAAAAAAAAAAAATCACTAAACCATACTCTTGAGGACCACGTCAACCTGTCTTTTGAACACCTCCAGGGATGATGCTTCAACCACTTCTCTGGGCAGAAGCATCTAGAAGCAACTTAGCTGGGAGCATGTTAGTAGTTAAATACGGTAGACACACAGTATTAAAAAGAAAAAACAAAAAACACACAACAATCTATCCATGAAATTTGTTACTGTGAGAGCTGCAAGCGTGACACCCGCACGAGTGATATATATAAAGAGAATTACACAGCAGTTCGTGGCACTCCTCGTGGCAGCATGTGGCCATCTCATTTCCCCAGAAACAGCGTGGCACCGCTGCAGCCAGGGAGCCACAGGAACTGCCAGTACAACACGCCCCAGGTTCAAGTAAATAGTGAATGAAAAGAAGCTGTGTGAACCTTTGAAGTGCTTCCATTAATTACCAAATAAGATTCCCATTTCAATACTATGTTTCGATTAAAAAAACCAAAAAACAAAACACAAACCCTGTTAAGCAGTTAATATCATAGAATCATAGCATAGTTTGGGTTGGAAGGGACCTTTAAAGGTCATCAAGTCCAACCTCCCTTGCAATAACCAGGGACATCTTCAACTAGATCAGGTTGCTCAGAGCCCCCTCCAACCTGACCTTGAATGTTTCCAGGGATGGGATCTACCACCTCCCTGGGCAACCTGTGCCCCCGTGTCACCACCCTCAGTATAAAAAATTCTTTCATTATATCCAGTTTACATCTTCCCTCTTTTAGTTTA
>VXAK01026729.1:0-12543 GCA_013399435.1 Arenaria interpres
GATTTTCAAATCAATAAAAATCATAAATTAAGCAACAAGTGGTTTAACCTTTCCAAGCTTACCTTCCAACTAAGAAACACATTCTCCAATAAAAAAGGGCATGAGAAGAAATGAATAGCAGAAAAATTGGACAGGAAAAGGTCAAATTTAAAAAAAAGGTGGAAGGTTAGAATATAAATGCTTTTTTTTAATGAAAAGTATTCACCTTTTTCCAAAAGCACTATAGAAAGGATTATATCGATTATATAAAGTATCAATTATTTTTTGGAAGCGTGTAGGTATTATAAAATTTTTTTAAAGAATAATCAGATCAGTAACTGTTACTGAAAAGACCCAAAAAAGTAGAAATTTTTCCTACCCTAGATGATACTAAGTAACGTTAGGAGAGAAAAAAGAGACATAAGATTGCAAAAAGCAGAACTTTAACTTAGAGCAACAAACATTTAAACATTCAGGATCTTTATAACAAAATTAATTTTATCATTGTTAATCATGTCTGGCTGTACAGAAAAATACAGTTGCTAAGAATTTTATTAACTGAATGTCTCTTACAGATTTGACATTTTTATAAAACTGTTAAATGAAATATAATGGCACCTCTGAATTCTATGAATGATCAGTTATTGAATTTTTTTTAAAATACTTCAGATGTACACTACTATATTTAGGACCAGAAAAGCTGCATGTGTATAAATGGTAGCTAAAGTGTTTGACTTGGTTCAGCTTTTAGAACTTTGCAGCTTCTCTAATACTTTGTCCCAGTAAGAGCAAGATCCAGTGAGTGGGGGAAAAAAAAATAAGATGCTTATGTGTGACTCTATTTGTTCAGTCAGCTTTACAGCAATGCTGGAAGGCATAAAAACAAAAAAAAAACCCAAACACATGGGCTGTACACTCTTTGTTAAAAGACTTACATAAATCTCTCTTCTTCCTGGTTATAATGAAACTATTTCTAAACCAGAACCCCTGTGCCCCTCCATATGATCACCATGTATTTTATACAAAATTGGTAAAAGGAGTTGGAGAATTGGAAGATGCTATAATTGATGCTATTTACACACACAAGAATTTGAGTTCTGCTGCTGTACTTCGCTGGGGAAGACACTTGTATGATCAATATCTTGGAAAAGAGACTTACTATATTCATTATTTTGAAAGTTAATCTAGTAGAACACAAAACTAGCTGCTAACTTTAAGTGTCAGAAATTCTGCTGTGGCCATTTTGACATTGATTTTTAGAAAATATTTTAATGGGACTATGGAAGACAATGAAGTAGGGAAATCTTTGTTACTTGGTTCTCTTTATTCCAGTTAGGGCTGTCACATTTTCTAAATACTTTCTTTTCAATTTACTGAATATTTGTGAGGAAACAGCACAACATGCAATTACAAAATAGGCATTTAAGCTACAAAGGCAATTACTATTTAAAAAAATCTAAGATTTGATAATGTGAAAAATAACCTGCTTTTAATAATTTATGTTACTTATAGGTCACTTTTCAATCCTATCTGAAATCCACGTTAAAATACTACATGAAGAAAAGAAAATGTTTCTATGGTATTTCATTAAAACTTCCACGACGACCTAATGACACATGTCCACCTACATTAGATTTGACAGAAGAAAAGAATTTCTAAAATCAGATACTGAATCTCATAAAGCAGTCTTTAACGCCAACTCGTACTCTACACTGGAAGCTTTCAAGTTTCTTTTAAGACCTGCATGTGTTTATATGTGGGGTACTGGATATTTGCAAAATCTGCACGAACTACTCAACAGGTTTAATATAGCTTAACAATGAAAGGAATCACCATTACGAAAAAATAAAACCACCCTAAACCAACACATAAACTACCCACAACTACTTAGATAAAAACTGTGCTATTTTCAACTATATCACTGCTTTTAAAAAGTCCAATCAACCAAATGAGAAGTATCTAATTGCCTTACATGAAGGAAATAGTTTCCATTAATTTATCTACCAAAATTTAATGTAAAAACAAACACATAACAACCAACCAAAAACATATTAAAAGGTTTTATGAATTTCCAACCAAAAGTTCATGAGCACTCAACAAAAATTGTACCTGTGCTCCCTCTACTGCATCAGCCAGAATTAACACGGGTCCTTTCAGGTACAGTTATGATAATCCGTGATAATGACATACAAAACTTGAAAGTTATAACATGGGAAAAGAAAAGTTGTTTCCATGTTTTGAAACAAGGAGGAGGTAAATGCACACCTTCAATTTATTAGACTAAGATGGAGCATGCATACACATGTATACATATTTAAAATACTTTTTCTTTAAGTAATATGCCAACTTTGCAACAAGTTCAAATTGTAGTATTAATTACTCTTCAAATCAAGCATTACAGAATTGGTCATGAGTTGTTACTTACTGTTGATCTTCTGTTAGATCCTACAACATCCTGTTTCTGATACTCCACTTTTTTGCTAACTAGAGATTGTTCTAATATTTCACACCCTTTCCTCACAATGCGTTTGCTTTGCCTTTTTTTCCTGTAACACTATCCTCCAAAGAGTAAACTTTGGTCAAGCAACGAGTAACATGCTAACTTCATAAGAAGGTAGTACAAATCAATATTGTTCTATCAACATCAGCAATTTTCATCCAATCTACTTAAATCATACTTACCAATTAGCCATATTATCAGAAGATAGTCTATTCTCTCAAGAGCTGGTCCCATTGTATTCTTCTTATTCTCATTGTAGACAAGGGAGTACAAATTTAGTAGTAACAAAAATGTGAAATATGAAGCTCCATGAATAATAAACTTCATAAAAGGAGTGTGAATTATTCGACCTACTCGAGATTTAGGGGCTAACAAGTAACACAGGGACAGAACTGGCCAGAAAATGCCAACCATCAAAACGGTCAAAATTTTCTTGCATGTGTGCTTGCGTCGATAGCCTGCCATCTGTCCAAACCATACAGTGTTTAGAAACTGCTGGCAGTTAGACTGAGCAACGAACTGGGGGCAAAAGAAAAAAAGAAGAAAGAAACAAACAAGAGATCAGTCTCAGGTTTCTTAATACAGATTACTAATTTAGATTATTCAAGTTCACTTTCAAGCTATGTATAGTCACCAATGGACAGGAAAAGATAAGAATATTAAGCTGAAATGAAATATAAGAAAGCTAAAGTGCTATGGACCCATTATGATTATTTTAATTTTCTTCTAAAGCCAGCAACTAAACATGAATTACACATACTAGACTTGTAATGGTTTTCAGGTTAAGAATTAATTTTGTCTTCTAATTATTTAGAAATCTGGCATATAAATAACATTATATCTCAGCTTCATTGCCTGTTATAAAATACAGTGATCTTATCTGAAGAACACTGTTATTGTAAAATACTACCCACACTGTAAAATAGAACACCTTTTAAGATGAGGACTGAAGTGACCAAGCAGTTTTATACATACCAGTTCTTAAAATCATTATGGCTCTATACAGAAGGGTTAATTTTAAATCAGAATAAGCTATGTTGTAGAAGTCGCTCAAAAGAAGATAATCTTTGTCTGAAGGTTATGTAGATTATGCAAAGGTAGTTTCAAATTTCAGGTGCTTTTTTGCATGGAGTTACAAAAGAATATATTTCACTAGAAGATGGTTTGTCATTTAAAAAATGTCAACAAAAAGAACCTTGATATTATCATCGAATTTCAGAAAACATCACAAAAAACTATGTCTACAGTTAACTTGCCAGGAACAAAACATATTTTGCAAAGATACTTTCCTCATGCCACACAAAAAAAGGTTTTATTCTCCAACCACTGTGGTAAAAACAAGCTATGCTCACAACCAGAAGAACATCTGAAATACTTCAGTATGCTTGTTTAATGCATACCAGAAATGCATAATGTTGGTTCTAGGGCATTCCATAGCTATGGCTTATGACTTTTAAACACTACGTATTTTAACAGTTTTACAGTTTAGTCCTAGATACATAGAACAGACAGAATTATAATGCCTTCTGCAAATGCTCACTGAAAATGGATTTTGCACAGAAAGGAAACTTTCTCTCTGACCCCAGTTCTTGCATCAGAATTCCACAAATGCCCATTTGCCTTCTTGTAGAGCAGAACTAGAATTATAATTTGTCAACAGACAAAGACAACGATGACTGACTGCATGAAATAAGTTCTATACTGACGGCATAAAAACATGCTACTATTCTGGAACCGAGACGCTGTTCAGTTATACCAGTATAGGCTGAACATAATTCTGAATGGCACAAATGTTCAGAGCCAAAGCTGAACAGCTAATGACAAGTGAGATGATAAATCATGTATGGCACCTAAGCATCCACACTTCCCTAGGCAAGGATTTAAAAAGGATCTGAAAAAATAATTACCACTACCAGAACTGTTCATAGGAGAGCAGTAGTCTATACTCCAATACAGAAAATAGTACATTCTTCTCCACAGTAAATACTGAAGAAACACTCAGGATCTTACAATATCATTTCCCTGTTTCACATGCAGATGTTCTGTGTATTACCATCTCTTTTATAACTCTTGCAAATTTATTTCCATTTCTATGTCCAAAGGCAGAAACAACAAATTGAATTAATTACTAGAGAAATATGATATGGAAAGCCTATCAAATTACTGCAAAGACAAACCTCTTTTTGATTATACTTGATTGCAAGTTTTAAGCGACTTAAGTTCATCCTCTCTTCTAACAATCCCCGCTTGTCTACATGTTCATCACTAGATGTGTGATTCAGAATAACTTCCAGCTCCCGTGAATTCCGTGCTTGAGCCAGCAAATCTTTAGCAAAGGTTTTGCACTGTTGAGCCAGCTCCTCATAATCGTTTCTGAAAGACACAGAAACAGTACTCACGTATCTTCCATTAAACCACTGACTATCCATTTTTGGTTGGGATTGTACGTTATGCTACAACAAGTTAAAGAAAAAACAAACCAACAGTCGTATGTCAAGATCCAAGCACTCTGCAGACAACTCTGAGTAGGTGTCGTCATGTAACATGACAACACTTCAGTTTAGTTTGCAGCTTCATTAGGTAAAGAAAAATTGAGAGACTTACAGTATACAAACTCCTATCTTATAACTTCCATGTAAAGAGTTAAAGCTTAGAATTATTTCCAAGAAATGAAAAAGTGTAGTAGTTACAATGTATGACACTGGTAATTCATTATTTGGACTTTCTGCTTGGAAATGCAGTTGTTTGGGGTTTTGCTTTATTCTCATCATCTGAAAATTAAAGTCTATTAACTGAATACTATTTATTAATATAACAAACATAAGAAAAGAAATTACACTATTTGCTTGTCTCACCTGGCACACAGTCCATTTTAGTGCCAAGCTGTATCACAAAAATGCAACATTTTTATTAAGAATGACAATCAGCTATAAAACCAGAAAACTCTCATGTTGTTTAAGAAAGTAGAATTTTAGCCCATACAAACATTTGCTTTCATGTTCTCATAAAAAATTACATGCTTTTGTGCTCCTAAGTTTCAAAACACAGAAACCCACATAGTTTATACATAAAATTATACTGAATATTTGTTCATTAGGGCATTTTCAGCACAAAATCTTATACACACATATACATATTATAGACATATATATACACACACACATATACACACATGCTGTTCAGAGTCTTATAATATAAGGAACAAAATTAAGAAAAAATAACCATAACAACTCCCAACACAAGTCAGCTCAGTATAAACAAGGCGTTGCGCACTTCTACCCTGATGTAGGGAAAAAGAAGTGCAGACTACTGATGAGATATTGATATGATTAACAGATGTGTGATCTTGAAATAAGTCAGCATTTAGCATAATTTCTGTTTTTCCAGAATAGCGCTGAAATTTGTTGGTGCAACCATACACGTTGAACTGTCTACACCTAAAAGGATCTAAAGTAATTAAACTGTCAAAATGACTGCTGATGAAGCATAAATTATATTATATAACTTGCTGTTATGTCTAATTATAATTTTAAACACTCAAATTAAAAAAGAATAAACCTTTTCTAATGCATACACATTTCTATACATGAAAATTCATAGAAGTATTAAAGTTGGTTTGTGTTTTCAATTCCTACCTGAATTCAACCTCAACAAGGCTTAATTCTTTCAAGTCTGCACTAAGTTCAAAAGCTCGCAGGATTGGATCCTCCTCTGTCAGCATGATTAAAGCAGGACTGGCCAAACACCGATAAATGTCAAGACGAAACCTGTGATAAAAGAATAGCAAGCAAAATGTTCATTTGATGAGCAGTTTCAAATCAAAACCTATACTAAAGTTTGCATAAAACAGTCAGCTGAAAGACAAAACAATTGGGTTTCTTAAAATCAGACACTAAGAGCATTAAATGTGATACATCATGGAAAACATTGTCCTTTGTATACTTAGAATCACTACTATTCTAAGTATCAAAAATTGGCCAAGATGGTTCCCTCTTCTTTTCCTCACTACTTCAACTATACTTCAACTATATCTGCAGAAGGCCGTCAGTTAAGGTAACATTACTGGTAAAATTTTGACATTTTAAGTGTTATACAGTAGCTCTTACGGTTCTCCAAGTGGAAATACGAGAGGCAAGTAAAGCATTTAAGGCAATCTTCTATTTTAACAAACTAAATAAAAAACAGTAGGGAGCTTTAACGTGCAATACAAACAAAAAAAATTCAGGGAAAGCATTTGAAGGGATGTTTTCCTCTTGCAAAACCACTCACAAACACTGAAACAAAGTCCGTTACCTGTTCTTTTTAAACTTCGTGCTGTTATCTCGAATGTTTCTATTGTTTATTTGCTTGGGATACCCTGACACCTTTTCTCATACTGAAGTTAATGACATGGGGTATCAGATGGATGTTGCAATTGCAAGTACCAGAATGTGGCCTGTAGAGGCTGAATACCAGTAACAATTATCCTATTACTTTCCTTATTTTTTAGTCCTTTGGACACATACTGAAGTAATTATGTAATAACTAATTGTATATTGTAATTGCAGCCACTTACTTTTGAGCTCTGTGATTTTTAACCCAACTCTCACATATTAAATTGTATTCAACCCTCAAATATGTTGTCCAGTTAACCAGACAAAATATTGGTAAGATTGGTAAAACCCTCTCTTTGTTTGAACATTTATTAAAAAGCTTTCTACTTTCAAAATACCGAAGGAAAAAAGAAAAGAAAAAAAAATTGTCTAGTTTGCATTCATCAATCTATGTTACAAAAAATCTTTTGGAAACAGGATACAGAATTATCCACCTCCTCATTCTGGCTCAAAAACCCCCAAGTATTAACTAATTTAACAAAAATTTTATTTGCATAGTACCTATGCTCCCAAGCCAGAGATAGATATGATGTTTTAGACACAACTGGTAGAAAGGAAAAGCACATAACTTAATATGCACAGTGTCTACGAATATAAAACCAAAATAAAAAAAAGCCTTTTCAAGCACAACCCATCCCTGAAAACCACAATCTCTCACAATTAAAGTCTATAATACATTAAAGGAATCCACTCATAAACCTCACTTAAAAAAGAGAAAAGAAATATACTGAATCTGACCCAAGCAATGCCAGAGAACTAAAACAAGATTTTTTTTTTACTACCTGGAATGTCGTAGACTATCTTTTTTGTTTTTTGCAGTACACAGTGTGCATTCACAGCCGACAGCATGAGGCTTGGGTAACGATATGTCCTGCTTTAACAGCATGGTGAGAATTTCATAGTTGTTACGATGAGCAGCTAAAATGACAGGTGCCACATCCATGGTTGTTGAGTACTCTGGGTTCTGAATGCGTTCCATTAGTTTCTGGAATAAAAAATAGGAAGTACTAAATTTATTACAAACAGTTCTACTGCAGCGTAAAATGGAAGAGTTTTTTGACCATTGAACAATAAATCTGTCCTTCAAAATATTTTCCTACATTTCATAACATGAAAATAAGGAAAAAATAAGGTAACAAAATTCAAAAACCTCAGATAAATACTGGAAAAAGAAAAATGGACACAAAAATGTTCCTTGTTTATTTACACAGAAAATCTGACATTCAATGACCACCTTTTTCAATATACATGCGTGATATTAAAAACTGTATTTTGCCCTAGTTTGAGAAAGAAATTATTATGAGTGTATTTACTAAGTGCAGAAAATCGTGACTGTACCATACTCTGTTACACAACATCTTATTTCTTCCCTCCCTCCACCTCTACTTGTGAACTTTTAAAAGGTCTTTGATACTTGAGTATTGCCAAGGTAAGTTTCAACTGATTAATGTCAAGGTTTATAGATTTGCTCAAAAAGTCTGTGAGGCTTCAATACAAGAATATACCTGTTATAGGTCAAGGCTGCTAATTACCTTGCAAACAATCTACAAGAAAAGATTTATAACCACTCTATTTTTTTTCTCTCCGGACTAATAAGGCATTTGTTTGCATTTGGTATGCATAAAGCCTCTGGATTCCTTAGTCAGTAAAGCAAAGTAACATATTCTACCCTTTAAGACAAAACAGG
This sequence comes from Arenaria interpres, assembly GCA_013399435.1. Classification (NCBI taxonomy): domain Eukaryota; kingdom Metazoa; phylum Chordata; class Aves; order Charadriiformes; family Scolopacidae; genus Arenaria; species Arenaria interpres. The sequence continues at coordinate 8,540 of VXAK01026729.1, forward strand.
CTATAAAAATAATCCATAATGTCCACATTTTATCACCTTAGAGAGGTAGAATTTTATTTAAGAACACTGTTTTAAATATCGCAGTCATCCAGAATGCAATAGCACAGCCCCCCACTTTCCAACCAAAAGTCAAGGAATAACAACACTCAACTACAATGGTTGGTCTGGAGGATCTTTTTGGTCGGTGATTAAGTAGAATGTCAACAGCTCCCACCACCTCCGAGTCAATAGCCACCAAAAGTGCATCTGATGACTAAGGAAAGAAAAGAAGTCATATGTGAAAACAGCAGCAACTTTAACAGCATAAAGAGTAAACCTGAAGCCAAACTGCATTTTTATTATTTTTTCCTTTTAATTTATTTTTGAAGTTCTAAACCAATGTTCTATATTATCACCACATGTATGATCAGGATAGAAATTCAGGTTGTCATTGCAGGAGTTAGCACAGCATTACTGACAATTTGTTTTGTTGCACAAACAGCAGAAGAAACAATTACAGAAATCACTTTCAAGCAAAGATGACCCAGGATACTTGCAAAAATCAAGTTCTAAGGGACAATTTACCAGATTATTAAAAATGTTAAAAGCAAATGTCTTTGTAACACAACTCAGGTACATGAGATACTTCAGCCCTGCTTTCATAGTTCTGTGGTAAAGCTTGGAACATAAGCTTTTTTTCCCTGAACTGGTAACTACTTCTGAAACTTCTTTTAAGTTGAGCTAAGCAGCTTTCGTTTTCCCGACAGTTGATATTATTCTTTTAATTCACTTGAGAAAATTCAAATTTTTACTTTAAAAAATAAAAGAAAAAGACACAACTTTTATTATCGCCACTAAAAAGGACATTCAGGGACGCAAAAGCTGCTTGGTTTTTTCCTGTCCAATATCAAACAACCCAACAAAGGCCATTAGTTTTCCCTGTCTTATATACCTAAGCCATCACAGCTACAACTCTCCCAGAACCACAGACACTGCATGTAGTTAAGGAAGTATTGATGGTATGAAACTGCCTCTGCCATCGAGCACAGATCAAGTTTAACAAGAAAGTGCTGCAGAAACACGTTTGCCTAAACTTAAAATCATCTAATATAATGTGCATTTTTCTAACTGTGCTATCATTTAAAAAATTATTATACTTCACAGCCAAAGAGATCTCTGCATTCTACACTTTTAAATACAATGCACTCTGACCAAATACTGTTTATTTTGCTTGAAGATAATGTATACATTTTCTCTGCAACAGGAATAACATTTAAAATAAAATTCAGACTTGTTAATATAATTGAAAATGTTACTATACATTTGCCGTGCCAATAAAATCCCACTAGAAAAGTAAATTGGTGAGAAGAAATTGCTTTCACAATTACTAAAGGGAAAAAAAACCCCAAACAGCCTATAAACACACATTCTATTTCCCTCCAAATTCTGACAGATTAATAGAGAAGATTTATATAAAAGTAGAATAGACAGATCTATAGACTGAAAATTTTCAGTAACTTATGTGTTGCATACCTGGCAGCCATAATCCAAAAGAAGCTGCAGTATGTCCAAGTTTTCATTTTCAATGGTTATAGTAACAGCATTTCGTCCAAGCACATCCACACAATTTATGTTCATTTCACCCGAGCTGTTCTCCTCTAACAGTTTCTTAACCATGTAATAGTCACCTGCACAAGTAACGTATGAATGTCACTTAGTATTACTGTAAAGCACTAAGAGCACGCGAACATTTTAAGCACCAGCTACCATCAAACAAGACAACATTCCACAGCTGACAACAGACATTGAGTATTCCAGACAATCAAGAAGTCACGTATGTCCTGGTTTGAGGTAAAACAGAACCAGTTTTCTGTTCAGTAATTTTACTTTTTAGCTGAACTGCTTCCAACTAAACTCTGAAATTAACAGCATTTTGTTCAGAAACTGTTCACTCTCAGAGTGATAAGACCTGATTATACCAAGGAACGGTATGTAGAGAGGCTCCTACTTATACTTACTGCTGCAACAACCATGGCCAGCTAACTTCGTTATTTGCCCCGTTGAAGGGTCAGAAGCAGAAAAGCGTAGAGGGGTCCCCACCTCTGTTGAGGAGAGCACAGGACAGGTGACCCAAACCTGACCGACAGGGTATTCCATCCCACCCACATCACACTCAGTATAAAAGCTGATGGATCAGAGTCAAGTCTCTTTCTTCAATGGCCAACACCTGAAGAGGACCCTGTCTGTTCGTCTGCCTTTGATCCCGATTTGAGTATTCCTGACTCCAGATCCGGAATCCAGCTCCTGTCCATTGCCGAGTCCAGTCTGGGACTTTTCCCTGTGCCTGCTGGTGACGTGATCGTCATCCTGGGAGCTTGATACGGTTTTTGTATATACTGTATACCTTTTCTTTCCCCTTTTAAAAAATTCTTTTTCTTCTTCTTCTTATTTATTTCATTATTTATTAATATTTTCAGTAGAGTAGTTTAGTTCTTTAAATTCATAAATCTCTTTATGCCTTCCTCTTCTCTCTTTGAAGAGGGGGGAGGGAAGGACCATCTGCCATTCTGATTGGCCAATCTGGCCAAAACGACAAGGCAGATAAGAATTCTCTCATCAGGGAGGAAACTAAAGATATTTTGGGAGGTATCTCTCAGGAAAGCACCAAGACACAGACTTTAATGCACCCCTTCAGTTCCACTCCTAAAACCAAACACACACAAAAGCATGGGTACTTTTCAAAACCGGGGCAATAGCTCATACATAACCTGGGAGACACGGGAAACATGAAGTTCAACTACATCAGAAAAGGCTTCTTGGTTCAAAAAAGCCATGGGTTCGGAGGAGCCCTCTCTACAGTGCTACAAATGGGTTTGCATCTTCCTTGAGCAGAAGCCGTGTAAGCCTTCTCTGTATCACTCCAGATTTAGCTATGTATCACCAAAGCAGGGGTGGTATGATGCTGCAATGTTATAAAATTCAAGATGAGCAAGCAAAGTAACTACAGTAAGATGTACATAAGCTGCCTTTTCCTATTTGACTGAAGTATAGACACACCAGGCCGCCCTGTTTAGTATTTTTCTGTTTAATTGATTCTTCTTGCCAATGATAAAAGCTTTGAATTATTTCTGTTTGTAGGGTAACAAATTATTTTGCGACATAAAAGACCACAACAAAGACAGACCTTAGTGCAGAATACTTACAGATGGATACCTAGAATATTTCTACATACAGTAGAACACATACAGAGTCTTCAAGAGTACTAAAGCAGCTGTTATATACACAATTATTTTTTTTTACATTTTTCATCACGCATCCTATAGCTCCCCGAGCCTCTGTTTACACTTAAGGAGAAAGCTGTCTTGGTCTTTTCTTGAGGCTCTTTTCTTGAGCAGGCTGCCCGGCTGTCTGAGAGCAAGGCGTCCCGCAGCCCGGAGCAGCCGGACAAGCCCCCTCAGCCTGCGGGGACACGTCAGGGCAGACAGACCCCACCGCTGCCAACCAACCCACGCACAGGGCCCCCGAACACACCAGCTTCTACAGCCCTGCCCATGCCCCAGAGCAGACACCACCGCTCCGCACGTGACGAAAAGCCTACCTGAGAGTCCAACGTTTTAGATGTGTTAAAATCAGCTTGGTTTAAGGCTGTTTCCCTACTTAAGGACAACTAAATACATTCTTAAAGTAAGCAGCTTATTTTAAAAAAGGAAAATCTCTTCCTGTCCACCACCATGGGTAGAAATCAAGGAAACTAGTCTCACTCGTTCCGGGGGTGTCCAGGTAAGCCCCCCATTTTGCAACTACACACTCACCGACTCTTTTTAACGGTGACTATCACAGGAACTCCTCTGACACAAAACGACCACCCACACAAACGCCGGAGGAGCTGGCCCGAGGCCTCCCTTCCCGGCGCCCGCGAGTACTGGGGTCAGGGCAGGCGGAGGGGCCGGGGGCCTCCCCGCGGGGCGCCTCCTCAGCCCGCCGCCGAGCCCCCCAGCCGCCGCCGAGCCCCCGGGGTGCAAGGC
>VXAK01026729.1:22051-85419 GCA_013399435.1 Arenaria interpres
CCTTCACTTTCCTGATTTAGATTGTTTTTATCTATTGTAATCCTGAATTCCTAAAGTTCTTTATAAAAGTTACAGTTTGCAGTAACACAGTAATTTTCTACATCAAACATTACCTAAATTTTAACAATGTATCTGGGGCCAATTGCAGGTGAATCAGTGCTGCATAAGCTGTTTTTTTTACAAAGAAGAGCATTTAAGAAAATATTTAGCCTGAATATGTGAGCTTGGAATAACCTCATGGCTTTGTTCCCCTGGGCTGCTAATGAACACTTAAGACAACAGAAAGGACATTGAGGAGGAAAAAAACCTCCCCAAACAAAGAAAGAAGAGATCTCTCAGGCCTCAAACACATAAAAATCTGAGTAAGATTTTTCTTTGCTTTTTTTTTTTTTAATGTTCCTTAGAGGATAATGGTACTGAGTTTGTCTAATGAGGTTTATGTAGTATGAAAACCACCTCATTTAGTATTAGTTCTGCAGTTCTATGTTGACTACAGAACAATGAATATTTTTCCAAAATGAAGTTACTGGATAAACATGTATTTATCATTAGAATAGGCCTCTTCAACAAATTAATAAAGCTCTTCAATATTACTTTTCAATAAACAGACCGATTTTTAGATAGAGGTTACAATTTTAATCTAGGTCTCTTCCCCTTTTATAAAAAAAGCTCTCATCTTCCAAATATATTTATATGAAAATTAAATTAAGAAATTTCAGCTATAATTGACGTTTACCAACAGAATAAATTATAAAAGTTTCAGCCAGCTTACAAGTTACATTGTTTTCCAATTATTATGACATAGATGACATTCATCCTACCGATATATTTTCCTTCTCAATTATGAGGTCTTTCATATGCAATTTAAACTACTATTTGTTTCAAATATTTGCTTGTAAAAATCACCAGAGTTGCTGATGAATACATGCTGAAACAAAGAAAAATACTATTCTGCAAAGTCTTCAGGCAGTCAGCTTTGTTTCACATATTTCTTCCCACAACAAAATTGAAAGAGACAGCAAGAGTCACATTTTATGACAAAATTATTAATAATATCTTTCCCCCCAAAAAAAACAGAGATACAATGCAAATAATTTAAGTTTATAAAGAATAACTTAAGAGGATACAGTGTTTTTAAGCAAGTCTCTCTTGCTTTTTTCTTTTTTGAAGTTTTTAGTCTTACTGTGCTTTGAGTTGGTTTGCAATACCCAAATTACTGACTGCAAAGTGCTTTTAGGAGCACTTGTCCATCGCAAGGACAGTAACAAGATTATTTAATGAACTCTTACTAAAAAAAGTGTAGTTACAAAACCAGATACTCAGCAACTGCACTCAGACTGAGAATTTTAAAATGCATGCTTAACACTGTCAAAAGAATCCAAAGTTGCCAAGCAGGAGCAAGAGCATGCAAGTTGGGCAGAACCCTTTTGGACACTGGAAATCCAGGAATTAAGCCCAGCATACTACATTTAATATGCCACTCTAAACAAATCCCTCTATCATGCAACACATAAACATTCATAAGTTTTCCAGATGGCTGAGAACTGACCAATTTTTTTCGCTGTATTCTTTTAGTACAAAATATACCTTGTGATCCTATCAGGTGCATATCTTCTGCTGAGTGGTGCAGCAGATAGCCAAAATCATTGGAAAACTGCAGAAAGGGGGCAGAGCTATACAAAAAAGAGAGGAGCAAATTTGGTAGTATCCTTTATATTTATTGCCATCTCTTTCTTTGAGATCGTCATACTATGGAACTGACTGCGGAGTAGCCACAGGGATGGGGTCAAGAATCCAAAGAGCTCCAAAAGCTGCAATTCTCTCTGAAAGACAACAGAGCTCAAGATGCAATTTGCACCCTATGTTCCGCTGGCCTGAGTGGGAATAGTTACCCCTCTCCTGGTAACAGCCTTGAAGGCTGCCAGAGGACTAAGCACCAGCAGCAGAGGACACCTACACTGGAGGAAACATGGGTGGACAGAAGTCCTTCCTCTTCCTCCCCTCAAGAGCTCAGCCTTCTGTGTGACTTCGACTCCAAACTCTGCTGCCTTGCCCACAAGAGAGATGTTCCTCAGAGTAAGAGCAACACTCAGTTAAAGGCCACGCATCGATTGATATCAGGACTCTCCCCTCCATTCCCAGATAATACCCAAAGTTCATTTTGCTGTGTCAGTCTACCTGGGGGATGTGCCCTCTGGGTAAGTGCACATCACCAGACTCTGCTAAGCACTGTCAGAGCAGATGTCAATTTATGCACAGTGTTTGTTGTCTTAACCCAAAGAGAACACCCACATCATACTCTTTGGCTGGAGTGGTCACTGAAAAGATGGAATTTATGCAGCAAAATTAAGACTTTCAGAGAGCTCTACTCACCCACACATGCCTAGAGCTTTAGAGTTTGGGTCATGGAAGGCCCGTACTTTTTAAACCCACAGAAAGAACTATATAGCACTTGACTTCCTGCAAGTCCTGCCCCCATTTTACATGTATCACATTAAACCCGTGGGGATATTTTTCTTCTATTTTACTTAGGACGGCATATTAAAGCAACAGAAAAATACAAGAACAATGCAAAAAACAACCCGAAAAAGACAGAGATGACTAAAACACTAGGAAAAAAAAATAAGAAAAATTGCAGAATAAACACTTTAACGAGTACAGAAAAGTACTAAGTACAGTACCTACATTAGGAGGGGTCAAATCTGGATTTCATGAAGCAAAATAGGAAAGCATTATAAATTATGAGTCATATTTCAACAGAAAATCTACGATGAAACTATAAAGAAATGAATGTTTCATATTTTATATCACTACCTTGAGAAAACATCAGTAAAAACATGGGATTTTACGGGGAAAAAAAATTAAAAGAAAAACATATTAACAACACCATCTTTTGACTGAAATAACTATTTTGATTGTTTAGATCTACATGACACCACAAGAGTTATTATTTAGGGGCTAATGCCTTTGAACAGATAACACTGGCATGATTATCTATCTCTAAAATATATACTATAAACAACAAGTTAAATTTGGCCAGCATTTATCATTACAAAATCTAGCATTCAGGTGATTGTAACTTTCTCTGAACTATTTTAGCCAAGACTGATGTTTTAACAAAGTTTAGAAAACCGTTCAGCTTTTTTTTTTTTGCCACGCCAATGAAGAGTCTTCTAAATTTGACCAAGTTTTCAGTATTTCGAATCACACCTGCAATTTTATGTTCAGAACAGAGAAGCTGAACTGAACACATTCCACCTGCACACTCAGCTCCTGTACACATTTCCAAGAGCATACATTTCTAACAAAATTGCAGCTGAGGAAAAGCAGGCCTTTCCTTCATCCATATTCATCCTGGATAGCAGGGACTCTGGTGACGAGGGATATCACAGCTGAAAAGGGAAGACTACCTCCTGTGCTCTGACACCTCTACCACAGCAGGCAGCTAGCTGAAACTAGAAGAGCAGGAAGAGTGGTCTGAGGGATACAAGATTTGTGACACAGGGATGCAGCAGAGCAGACAAATTATGAAAAAAGAGCAGCAAAGGAAGATGGACTCACCTAGATGGAAAGGAAACCTGATAGGAACAGTAAGAGGAAGGCAGGAGTAGGCAGTGCAGAGGAATGTGTGAACATTGCTGAAGATTCTCCCGAGTGTGGCACCCCTGATTCTCACCATTCCTTTGAGATCAGTGAACAACTGTGAAATACACTGGCAGGAGCCACTTCATTATTCCAGATTAGCTGGTCCACAGAAAGGGAAACAGCCAAGGACTGCTACCAATTATCCCTTCATCGTTAGCATTAGGGATCTGAACTGTACAGTTGAAGTCCAAACTTGCTGGTGTGCTAGGATCTATATAGGCTGCTGATGCAATAGATTAAAATAGATTGCTGATACATAAGCTTTTTTTTTCCCCCCAATGTTTCCTGCTTTAAAAGGCAACAAACTAATCCACATACACAAACATACATGTAAACACAATATGTGAAAAATAAGGGACTATTACAGTTCCATAGTATAGCACTGCAAATTAGGGAAAGCTAGAATTTATGCATCAGCTAAAATACAAACAGTATGGAAAGAAGCACAGGAAACTGGAAGGGGAGTAAGAGGACAGTTTTTGCTCCTGCAAATGAATGATAGACGGTTATTCAGGAATAGCCTTTGGTCAGGCCAACACAAGTGAACAATATTCACAGTAACGGGGACTTCTACTATGGGCTTATATGGAAAGCTAGTGAGAAAGCTCTATATGCTGGTATTAACACGAGCACCATCACACAGGGATCCTATATCACAACCTAGAAGGAATACTGTAGTAGAAATCACTGATACTCTTATCTCCTGTATGCTTAGCAAGTCGAGTACCTTCTAATAAATTGAGATCGTAAGATGAATTGTCAGGCTTGTGTAGGGCTGGATATGTGTTAAAGAGATTTGCAACAAAAGCCAAATTCAGTTTAGGGTTGCCTGCAACCACATCAGCTGGAGTTACAAACTGTCTGCAGCCCAATTTATCTGCCTGTTGGAGCATGCATTCAGCCCTCCTCAAGTCACTTTTATCCTAAAAGAAAAAAAAAAATAATACAAATTAATTTGTAATGAATCCTAGCATGTTTCCATTCTTTGCTGAATCTTCAGTTTGGCTGATCTTTAGATGACCCATGTCTGTCTCTCCCTCCTGTCCCCAAAGCCTGAGCTAGCTCTTACCGCCCATTACAATTCCCCTCTCCCCATCTTCCTTAAACTTTCTCTCAATCCTTCACTTCTGTGGCTGCCTGCACAGCATTCCCCATAAATCACAGCAACAGCAGCCAGAGGAGTAGTGATTATACTTCTGTTTCCAGACTGTTGATTCCCACACTGCATATTCCGCTACATGTGCAATAGGTTCACCATCGCTGTTTCAAAAGGATATTCTCAAGCACAGTAATTATAGACGATGCCCCAAGTCCTCAATAAGAGTCTGAATGCGACAATCCACTACCTTACTTTCCTTTTAATATTTTTGCCTCTGAATCATCTTAAGTTGGTAACCTATGTGTTATTTTGCTTATTCATCCTTATTATTAATCTACATAGAATAAATCAGTCTTCAAAAATGTGTAGCATATACTTTTTGTCTCTAACCTTCACAACACTAAGAGTAACTACTTATAGGGAAAAGAGTCAGTAACTGAATTACTATCAGACTTGAGTAACAGTGAGTACTTCAGCATCGATACACTCAACCAGAAACTTTCTCTAGGACAAGAAGTTGGTACATGTTATTGATACTGGCTTATAACCCACTACAGAAAAATGATCACACGAACTGTAGGAAATTACAGGGAAAAAATTAATTACTATCCTTTCCTCACTCCCCAAAAAACCCCAAAACAAAAGCAAACAAACAAAACAGAGCTCTCCTCGCAAAGGAGTTTGAAAGGACTAAAGCTTGGATGCAAACATAGTTTTGCACATGGGTTTTCATTATAATGAATAACAAGATTCTACTTAAGATTCTGATTGATATATAGATATTTATATCGTAGGCAGGCAGTTAATTTCTGTGTAAAACACATTCTCAGAATAACCCTTCCAATAAGCCTTATGCAGCAGCCTAGAGAAAAGTGTTTTCACATCTACCTAGGCTGGTTTTAGACCCTCTACCCCTTTACAGCTTAAAGCTTGATGGCTGTAACACTTTCCTTTCCTGCTGGTTATTGGAAGGGCTCGAATGTTATTTCTGAATACAATGTGGTATGAGGAAAGATCACAAGGTTTATGAAGTCTACTCTTTCTCCTTGTCTGAATTCCAGAAAAGCAGAACTGAAGCAGGATGTTGTAATATTCATGTTGGAGGACCCAACTGAAAATAAAAAACAGTTAGACACTACTCCAAGCAAAACATAGCTCCAAATTTTAGTCTGCAGGATGCATTATCCTGTTTCAGCAGCACCCTGGAACTTTACTCAGGCTTTTACCCATTTAAGGTTTTTTGACGTTGAGAAATCTGATTGTATTTTTTGTATGTGTTTGTGTGCGTTATAAAACAAAAGGGGATTCTGGGACAGCCTTGTAACAAGGATGTTGAATATATACACAGAGGTCTCAAATAATTCCAGTCTATTTTTATGTTTCTGGATACTTACATGGAATCCTGAAAAGTCAATTTTAACGGGCAATTCATCAAGGTCATCCCCTTTGGGTGCAATCTGATTTAACAGATGGTAGTATGCTCTTGAATCCTAAAACAAGCAGTACAATAGTTTTTTTTTTAAAATGAGCAAGCAGCCATTTACTGTAGTTATAGTCCAATTCAAAAGCCATACGAGTCAGAAACATGGCCTAATTTCAGTGAACACAAAGGATACCATACAGCCATTTTACTAAGGTAGTTCATACAGAGCTTATTTAGCCAGATGACAGAGAAAAGGAATGTTTGCTAATTATTCTGGACAATTTTAGTTAAATTTGTTCTGCTGGACGAACTAGACAACTGTAATTAAGATATTTAAGGCAAATTTATATAGGTTACCCACCAAAAAATTTATATAGGTTACCCACCCTATATAAAACTATAAAAAACCCCAATATGGATCTCATTTTCAGTGTTGGCATTTTATTCTTTCACTACCCTTTTCAAATACACTTTTATAAAAATTTCCTCTTTCTTAATCAACAAGGTAATTGGAATTAAAAACAGAGAGCAAAGTGGCTCTTTTAGGATGAATCTATAGTGACAAAAGGAATTATATTTATTTGATACAGTTTTCAGTCTGCTTCTGGGTTTTTCCCCCCTCCACTAAAAGACTAAGAAAATAAACCAAAAACCTGCTAGCTTTTGAAGTACTCAATACTTCTTTTAAATAGCATGTAGTATTTTTACCATAGTAGAAGTTTTCATAAATCCCTAGTTAAGGTTTGCTTTAATAATAGCCTTCTTGGAGCATTTCAAAACATATAACTAGCAATTAATGACATGGTTTTCTTCAATGAAAAAGAGGGAAGGGAATCTTCCTCCTTCGCTTTTAGTTTTAAAAAATTAGGTTTTTCTCTCTTCAACTGGACTTACTACAGTACTCTGCATGCCTTATGTAGAATGACTGAAAAAGAGAAGAATCATGCAGGTCTGCCATCTGCCCCAAGGAACCAGCATGCCCTTGTGCCAGTCAATTGTCACACCAGCAAAGCACAGGGATCAAGGGGGCTGCTCTCCCCTTACATCAAGATCAGTATCTAATCCAGACAGCCCTCTGAATAACCATAGAACCAAGTGTTCTTTCCTCAAGAGGTTTCCTACTCTTCTGTAGAACGCTCAGCACAAAGGGCTATCACCATTAGCAAATATGGACCATGAGGAGATCTAAAGCCATAAGCTTCTTCCTTAAAACAACAAACGGAAGAAAAGATGGGTTTCTGCAGGCCCAGGAGCAGGGATGGATGGACAGGAAAAAGGCAACTCAAAAGGTAGTGTGAATTGTCCCAAGAAACTCTAATAATAACATTAGAACTTCCCTGAATATGAACTTGTTGGAGATATTTGTTTTACAGTGATGCGAAAATACATGATATGAGGAACTGAATAGGATACAAGAGAACAAAACAATGTTCTTTCACTGTCAAAAAATGTAGGATGAACCTATAGCTAGAAAAAGCAGATGACTACTATTTTTCTAAACACTTCTGATCTGGCTCATTTGTTTCTATGCATAGTGCTTTCAAATACTATTATGTTCAATTATCAGAGCAATAACTACATACCTTAATGTCTTGGCTGAAGTTATTGATTTTCTGCCACCCTGCATTGGCCAGATGGTAGTTCACCCAGCGTAGCAAGAGCTCCTCCGGGGAAAGCTTCATTAACTGATCTAGTTCTTCCCCTTCATTTAGCAAGGCAATAAGAGCTAAAAGCAAGTTTGAAAGAAAGCTGAAATCATTGCTATTGTGATCTCAGTTAACTCCAAACTGCAGACACTGCTATACCTAGCATTACTCTTACCTTCGTTTCTGGAGAGCTCAATGTCAGCAAAAAGACCAACTTTAATGATCTGCCATAAGAGTCCTAATACCAAGTGTGGTTTTCCTTCTTGCAAATCTTGTGATCCGATATTGACAACCGTACAGCCAATAGCAGATGCTGAGTTCAGAGCCAGGTTTAGGTTTTCCTATTTGGAATATCATTATTTAACAAATTTATGAGATCATAATTTTTAGTAAATTTATTCATATTAAATTTTATAAGTTTCAGAAGTTACAGGAAATAATGCATTTGTTCAATGGCGTCCAGTGGAAAATGGCACTCTACAGATTTTTTGTGAACCACCATGTATCTTATCAAAGTTTAACGGGAAACATTATTCACAAAGTTTAATATGGACCACCAAAAAATCACGGACCACTTCATCAGCTTGGATCACTGAGGAATATGCTAATCAAAATATTTTTTGTAACTCTTAAGTATCACATACACAAATTAAACAATATTGCTCAAAATATCAGGAGCTTGATCCTGTGGAAAAACATGCTCATATGGAATTTTGCCCTGTGCAGGAGGATACTGATGTCACTGTCATCCCATCTTGGCTCTTATGCATTTATTCAAGAAACCGTTTAACTGTAATTGAACAGACAGCATAAGAAAGTCATGGCAATTCAAAATCCTGACACTGAAAGTAAAGCTAATGATTGTCACAGATGAAACATTCCAAGAAAAAATACCTGGCAGCTCTTGCAAATATTACTGTCCATTTTCTTGTGTCATATTTTAACTATCTACAAAGATACCGCATGTAGTATCATCTTTGCTGACACATCTCCTTTTAATAAGTAGGGATTACAAAACCCACTTGGACGATCTTTAACATGGTTTTAACTTTTGGTATTTAAATGTCACAGCCTGAAATGGAAACTCTGCCGATTAACTGAGGTTTTTATTCAGGATTTTTTTTACCTTATTAGGCAGGTAACTTATGGATTTACTTCCCTCTTTCAGACTTGTTTTCTTATACCCAAGCTAAGGTCTTCAAAATTGTCTCTCTTGAGTATTTTCATGACTTCATACGCCATTAAAAATAGAGCTTCTCATCTTCTGTCCAAACCACTCTCCGCTACTGAAAATGGATCATCCTACTATGCAGCATACAGTCATGCATATACTTTCTGCACTGCTAAAATATGAGCCGACCATCCAATCAGAAGTCTTCATAAAGCAAAATAAGAATAGTGAAAAGAGTAAGAACTAAAGAAAGCTTGAAAAACACAAGTTTTTCCTGTACATCATCGAAGAAACAGGAGCATTCAGCAGAGTTTATACAATTTCATGCTTTAACATCTTTCAATACAAAGCACTTTTTTTTTTTTTTTTAATCTCCACCAGGAGACCTCTCATTAAAATAAAGTATAGAAAAATATTTTACTTTTTCATTTGTGGCAAGTTCCTAGCTGTGCAGTACTTACAGAAACAGTGAAAGGAGTGAGTTTCTTCTTATTAATAGCCCTTTCATCAATTGTATCTGGTTGGGAAAAGTTGATCATTTTGCTAAGGAAGAAAAGCCAGAGTTTAGTAAACTTTCATTTCTCAGAAAATACACTATTTAATAAACTCCTAACGCTTTAAACTAGCTGCAAATATTTTTGACAAAATAAAAAAAGACCACCTCATCCTCTAAACGTCTCTCCCTGTTAAACAATTGCACATTCATCTAGAAACCCCCAGATAATATGTAATTATAAGAAAATTGAGCAATTGGGTTTTATACTTCAGTATTAAGTAACTGTGCTGTTAAAAAAAAGTTCTTGAGAAGATTAAAATTATAAACTAAAGAGAGTTAAATAGCTTCTAGTGAAAATCTTTGTAATATAACCAATATATTTCTGCACTGCACCATCTATGAGGATCTCAAAGTCTAATTCACACCAATACTAATTATCTAATCCCTTGTTACGATGGTGTATGAATAAGTACTATTATTCTACTTTAACTAGAAAGTTCCAGCAGACTAAAGTTAAAGGACTTACTATATGCTCTGTTTTGCCATTAATTTAGTTTAGGTATCTGTTCCTCCCATCCTGAGATTTAGTAACTGCATTTAGTAACTATTAAAAATATTTGGAATAGCAAAGATTTCTAATTCTTCTCAGTTAATGAATACACGAACTGTGTAATTATCTCCTCTATAAAAAGCCTGCACATATCTATGTGTGTAATTATGGATCTGAAGTGGAAACCCACTTCCATAATATATACAGAGCCACATAAAAAATTTCCTAAATACAACATTTCCATAAGGCAACAGATTTTTTCCATCCTACGCATTGGTGGAAATATTTAATAGTGGAGTCCTGACATTAAAGCCCATGAAGTTTTCCAATTCACTGCAATCAGCATTTAACCTTTAAGATTTATTTCTTTTCTGCAGTCCTGGACTCACCAGAGAAGAATGCCATCTGCAAGGGATTTAAAAAGACTGGCATCTGATGGGTTCATAGGTAGGAGGTGCTTACAGTCTGGGTCATCTTGTAGAGCTTTATTTATCCAATTGACAAAAGCTACTTTTTCTTCCTCTGTAAAGAAAAAACAGCACTAAAATAATCTAAAATAATCTATTCCTCTGAGCACAAACACATACTACTAAGCATCAGACTTGAGTCAAAGAGGTTCATCTGTAACAAAATCCCTTAGTTTCACAGGGGCCAGTTATGAAAAGGATCAGACCAGTGGGAAAGCATGCAAAAAGTGAAAAAAACAGATTGATCTTTCTCCTGCTGCACTTTCTAAACTTCTGGTGATTTTCTGAAGGACAACATAAAAATCATAGCAACATAATGGGTCATCATGTTTCTCTGCAATTACAATGAAAAGAGGGAAAACTGACCTGAAATATGCAACATCTCAATCTATACACCCTTGGTTTAAAATGCACCATTTCACTCTGCCTTCTCCTAGGACTTCAGAGACTGAGCAGTATTTTTAGACTATCATCTGGATTATTGTGCTGTATTTAGCTTTGAGAAACTTAAAAAGTTTAGTGTTTCAGTTTTAAATTCTCTTTTGTATTTAGTGCAGATTTTATTACTATGTATCTAAAAATACAACAGTCAATCAAGTATCAGTATCCAAATTCCCAGACAGTACAGGTGTACTGTCTGCACTTCCCTCAAGAAGCATACAGGACAAGTATCTACACCTGACTCCTTACGCTTCTTTCATTGTGAGCCGGAAGAAAAGTGAAGTTTTCATTTCATCTCATCATAAACAAGATGGCTGATGAGGCCATATCAAATGAATTGCAGTCTAGCAGGGTCAGTTTCTCTCCACCAAAAATGAAAAGGACTCTAAACAATTAGCTCTGATGTCATCTTCCCTACAGGCATCCTTTGAGATGGAGTATTGGCTTTGGAGATATACAAAGTGCAGCTGGTGCTATAAGGAAAAATCCTAGAGAGATGGAATCACCACCTTTAGCTAACTGAAGTGAATCTTCCTTAAATACAGAATCTTAACATGCTTCTGGAACCACAGCAAATCCCAGACTTGAGTCAATCAAAAAGTTGCAATATTGCTTATTGCAATGTGATCCTCAAAGGTAGTTAACATTCTGATCAGGAGCTGCAATGCAATTAGGCACAATTACCAACTTAAATGACATGCAGCAGAGAGAAGAAGAAAGAAACAGAGATCACATACTAAAAGCAACTTCTCAAGCATGAGAATCATATGGGAATGAACAATTCTGTAGTGGCACAAAGACAGCTGAGGAGGCCCCTCCATCCAGAAATTATATGTGGGGTGTTTTTCATTTTAGTTAACACCATACAAATGAAAATGAGGATTCATTTTTATCTGAATACAGGAATAAGAGTAGATTACCTTGCAATGAAGCCAAAACTTGACCAGCATTACTACAAATGTGCCAGAGGGACCATTAGTTCTCCGTCATCGTCATCCCCCCGCCCATGCCCCGCTGTCAGTGCTTGCTTTCATTTTTCTCTCTGGCAAAGATGCCTAACTTACCTCTGAGTGCAGCATCAAACTAATAACCAAACAGCCTACCTTTTAATAAACTACCACCCACACTTATCTTGTCCATCTCCACATGCTTTCTCTGTGTTAATTTGCTCTCAAGAGCAGCTTTTTCCAGCTGGGTTTTTCTACATCTTTAATGCAAAATTAAAAAGAGTCTTCCTCCATGCAAAATTTGCTCGTATTTAATTATTTCTTACCTGAATAAGAGTGCTGTGTTCCCTCACTAGATATTGCTGATGTTCCTCCAATTGCTGTAATACCCTGCTTTTTGTTTATTGTTTTTCTGAAAGATTTGCTAACATCTTTACTTTTCAATTCCTGAATTATCTGGAATAAGAAAAATAGAGAGCATTTTGTGACTGAGCATAGCTTCAAAAAACTAATTGACAACTCATATTAGTACTCCAGAGTCAGTAATTAATCTGATTGCCTTTCTTTAGCATTTATATTGACTTCTGTTCTGAAAAAAATTTACTGTAGGGGTAAAACTGGTTTAAATCCCTTCACGAAACTTGCATACTGGATATATAATATATTATTTCTCAGCAAGTACCTCAAGTGATATCTTATTAAGTCATGCTATCTAAAAAAGTAGATAAACAACAATCTACACAATTTTTTCCACAGATATTTCGGTAAACTGAAGAAAACAACTAAAAATGTACACATTTTCAATGACTATAACACTTTTCTTCCACTTCACCATATACTTCACAGTAAAAGGTTACTATGTGACTTAATACATGCCCTTAAGCAAGCTGACACCATTTTCTACCTGCCTACAATGTAAACCATGTTGGATATACTGATATGTCCTAAATTTGCCCAGTAAAAAAAAAAAAACCAAACGCCTTTAGTACAGAGATTAAGCACAGTAGCGCAAACATTAGTTTATCACTAAGAGAATTCAGAGGCTGGTATCTACTCTTTTGACAGGGCAAGGGCCAACCCAACAGTTCCTAAAATCTGTTTCCTCAAAGATGAGGGGATTCAATACATAAAGTAGAACTGATTGAAACTACTATGCTCTCACATACTGCCCAAATGAAATCTACTAAATTATACAGAAGAGTGAAATAGAGACTGCAAAATAATTACATAGAATATTATAAATTGTCACAGAAAACTTTCCCATTCTCGAAATATTTATTATTTGTATCAAAATAGTACTTTGTACCAGTTAATTCAGTTTTCTATCCTAGTTCTCAACAGTTATCAGACAGTAGAAAACCATCCAAAGGGAACACCTTACAGAGACAAACTCTTCAAAGTTGATTCTCCCATCCTTGTTGCTATCTGTCACCGCAATGATTTTTTCCACAATTTCCCGAACTTTGTAACCAGGCAAGGGGAGACTTGCTTCTTTAAACAGGTCTTGAAGCTCATAATCACTGACGTACCCACTGTTGTCAATATCTGTAAAATGAAAGCACAAGTTGTTTTCATACTTATGTAAAAAACCAAGTAGAATAAGTGTTGAGAATAAATAAAGCCTGAGAAATACAATTCTAGGAGATGAGTACTTCTTCTGACATAGATAGGTAAGTATGAAGGAATGCTTGTGGCTTAGACACAGAACTGACTAACAATTGTGCCATCTTGTTACGTATTTTCTCAGAAACTCTCCTATAACCCCAAAGTACAGCTATAATAAGACGGCAAACTTGTAAACAGGAAATTTTAAGCTTTTTTTAAGACTCCGAATAAAATTGTCTATAAACTCTCAAGTGAAAAGGAGATCAATTATTATATTCCTAGTGTCCTATTATACCATTTGCAGTCAGTAAACTCAAATCTGGTGCAAGTTGTTATTAGAGGAGCACACTTACACAAGAAAAACTACTTACACAAGAACTCTACCTGACTCTGCATTTTGTTTCTTATCCTAGTATCTGATAGACATTTTCTGATCTTCAAAACTTTTGATGTAATTAGGCTTACCTGTGAAGAATAAATCCTGGATGATCTGTTTATTAAAGGTGACCATCCTTAATCTATTAACTAGCTGTGTTGGGAGCGATTCGTACTGACACCTTCACTTAAACTTGGCTCCCACAACCACGTCAGCAATGTCCATGTACAGCAAAGCATCAAAATGCTATTTTTTTTTTTTTTTTCAAGAAGAGGTGTATATATAACTCCACAATTGTGGAAAGAAATGAATGGCTGTATCACATAAAAATAAATTAAGATAAATGCAGTATAATTCGTGATACTCATGATGAATAACATAGCAGCACAGAAGAAATCATAAAAATACTCTTTGTATTTCTACCTTAGGCCAATCTGTGCGCAGAAAGCTGTTGTGAATTCTTGCTTCAGTATAATAAAGCATCATTATACAAACCTATACTATGTTTTTATGCAATGCAATACATAAATGAATCAAATACATTAACTGTTCCTAATTTTTTTTATATCTATGCGTATTTCCCTATATATGTACGCACATATCTATACAAGCATTAAAATAGTTTTACCTGCAGTGCAATGTCTAGGCAAGTGGGAGAAGTACTTTTAAAAGCAGAAATGCTATACACAGTATGAATGAAGCTCAATCAAATCCAAGAAATCATAGCCAGCATAACTAGTGCTGGATATAATGCCCATCACTTAATATATTTTATGCTAATATTTCCCATGTTTGACAACAATTTTTAATCTCTTTCATGATCACATTAAAACTCTTGAAAAATACGAATTAATAGTATTTTCTCAGTTCTACAAATGATGCATCTTTTAAAATAAGTAATTTAAGAAAACACAGTTAGTCAGAAACAGAAGCAAGATGATGTGGCCACTTATCTGATTTGTCAAGGTGCTCCCCCTTTTGTTTTTGTTTCATTTACTAGTTAAAAGGCTTCTCTTCATATTGTCTCTAGTGTCAGAACTCAGTGGATAATACCAGAGCAGATGAATACGTATCACATTACAGAAGGGCAAGCAGAGAAACATGCTTTCATCTCTAGACATAATTGATTGCTGTACAGTAATTTCCCTGTAATCCATACTACACTATGTAGCTTGTGTACAGCTTTATGAGAAGGCCACATTTCACTGCTGGCAAAAGGCTAAAAACATCTGTTAAAAAAAACATCTCTTTGTGTTTTCAATACTACCAGCAATTCACAAATCACAACACAGACAAACTTTATGTCTGCATATGTATTAATCTCATCTACTGTCTACCTTGCAGACATGTAACAACACACGCAATAACAGGGACAGTGTAAAAAGCAGAGGACACGCTCACAAGCTCACTCAGATTACCAGCTATTTTATTTCTCTAGGTTCATCTTTCACTGAGGGCAAGTTTCCATGATGACAAGCAGAGAGTTAAATGCATGCCTTTTCTCTCAGTTTACCAGCATAGCTGCAAGTAATTTATCCATGAAGACATTGAAAATGTACAACTGAATAAGAAAAAGCTAAATGATGCTTAATTTTTATGTTTTACAGAAAGCACAATACAGTAAGGAAGAAAATGCTTTTCAGTGAGTAGGAGTAGTACAGACAATTCTTAGAGCAGAAATGTGAAAACACACAGAAGGGAACATGAGAAAAAGAAGGAATGCAGATGGTGAAAACCAAACAAACAGAAAAACAGACAACAGCAGTGAGTATCTACCTATCCTAACACCTCCCAGTTACATATACACAGTGCTCTTCTCTTTGGTCTGTCTTTCCAGCTCCCACAGGCTGTAGACTTCTTGAGCTACAGAATACATCAAGATGATTGTTTTATAGCAACTCATTAATTACCCTCCATGGATGTGTACCTTATTCCTTTAGCTTTTCCACTCTTTTTTGGTCTCAACTTCATCCCAAGTCAATGGGTTTATGGTTTAGTTATTTATCATCAACACAAGTTACTTCTTTTTATTTTAAGCTTTCTGACTCTCTACTGGGCATCACGTGACACCTGTATTGACAGAAACCAAATAACTCCCTCTTCACCCTTTTCATACTACTCATGGTCTTACAGATTTTTAACATACATCTACCCAACAGTCTCTTCACCAAGCTGGAGACTCTTAATATTTAAGACTTCTTGCCTAAAGCGACCCTGTTCCGCCATTATGAATGATGACATACTTGCTGAAGTGCCCAGATACACTTTCCTCCCTCAGAACTGCAGCAAACAAGAAATGAAGGAAACATGATCTTTAACATTCACAACAGTATTGTACTGCAATCTGGAAATAAGGGTTAGTTGCTATATAATTTCTCACTCTTTCTGTTTACTTTCTGATTAATCTGCAAACATCCTGTCAAGCATACAAAATTTTATGTTATTTATTAACATCTGCTAGCTACAAAAGCAAGTCCAAACAGTCTCCAAGTTCAGTTTACCTAAAATGTAAAATCCAATACAATAAAAAAAAAAAGAGAAGTTACTAGTTCACTAAGCATGCAAGTAAGGCAAAACCAGTGTCTGTAACCTAACATGAAAATACATTTAACAATTCAAGTTTAATTTTTTTTTTCAGATGTAAGAAGTTAAAAAAAAAATAATTTTGAGACCTACCATTCTGCAGACACAGTGGCACAAATAATACAACTGCCCAGCAAGAAAATGTACCTATTTTCATTGATGAAGTTGAAAGAAATGAATAAACACACATAGTTTCAGTGAAAATAAAGGGGGTTACGTAAACATTCTTATTTTCTTAGATATTACCGGCAACACAGAAGGAAAACATGGCCCTATCAAAACAAAGTGATCCAGAAAGATTTCTTCCACAAATCCTATACGGCTTTGCAATGTTAATGGCATCCTTTATTTTCTATTTAAAACATACCTATTTTATCGAATGCTTCTCTTAGTTCTTCAAGCTCTTCACGAGAGATAGTTGTTATGTTGTTTTCCATCTCTGGAGAGTAAGAAGTGTTGTCCTCAATTGATAACACCTAATAATAATAAATGGGAAATATATAAGGCTTTAATTCCCAGCACATACAAGTTACTGATCTTTTCAATACAAGGTTCCTGACCTGAATAACATTTCCAGGCCTGGCACGCTTAAAACATTACAAACAACACTTTGAAGTACAACAAACAGTTTTCACTGTAACAGTGATTGAGAATTCACAATAGCAGCACCTGTTTTCATAGACTTGATGTTTTCATTTGCATAGAATAAGCACTGACCAACAACCTGCCTCCATTGTGCGAGTGATTTTCCAACATTAAAATCATCACCCTACAGTTCCACAAACAATTTTTAGAAAAATTAATTTCTAAAAGCAATATCATTGCCAATTGGTGGTTAGTGCTAGGATCAAGTTCTGCAAAGCACTGACCACTCCAACACTTGCACAGCAGTAGATCTCAGTGGGACGCTTTCAAGTACCTGCCTACAGTCAGTGGGGGAACACTGATGAGCATTTCCACAGCTGTTGCAGGAGCCACCACCTCCTATGAAGCCTGTTGCCTCATGACACTGTCAAAGAACCAAATAGAGGCTTTTACCGGGCACAAAGATTGCAGTCTCAGTGTGAATCTACTTTCTCTGCTGAACTCCAGAAAAAAAGCAACACAAAACAGAACACACCTTCGTAAGGGCCGATAAACCCCTACGCCAGATCCTTGCCCATTTCCTCTTATAGAAGCTTTACCGTGACAAGATGATTTAGCCCCTTGTGAGCAAGTGTGAGTTTTTAGAGAAGTCACACACAATTGTCTCTTTGCATTTGCCATTTTCCATGGCGCCTGTGCCATTGGCACACACAAGGGAACCAGCACATGGGTGACCCTGCGGCAGCACCCACCCGCGTGCGCCAAGCTCCGAGCAGCACTCGGCTGCAGAGAGCACAGTGCGCTACAGGTGCTGCTGTGCCTACCAGAAACTACAGGGTTTGGCTTGGCTTTTACTTTATAAGCCAAAAGTGACAAAAACCCACCCTACATTAGTATTTTCAAAGTTGTCCTTCACTTTGTGTATGTTTTCCCTTCCTGTTTAGCTTCTTCAGGTTTAGTGCTTTTCCTTTAGAGCAAGAAAAATATTCCTGTAACAGCTAAGTCATCATTTGCTTATAATAATAATATTCAGCTCTGCTATATGCAGTTGCTTGTCCCCAAAAAATCAAGCATATCAACAGAATTGTACTATTACCCACTGGACAACACATGGGGAGGGGAAACTGAACTCCTGAATTCAACAACTGGTTTTACCATGGACCCACTGGACGCCCTTGGGCAAGACTGTACCTTTGTATGTCCTAATTAATCACGTTGCAGATCTTCCCAGTGCAGGGACTGTCCCATAACTAGGAGTTTGTACAATGCCTGCAACAAGAGGATCCTTCTCAGGTCCACGGTAAGATTGTAATAATGGAATCAGAATTTTGTTAATAATAAAGGAGATAGGTAATGTTCCATCTGAATTTTTGTTCAAAAATAATTCCTTCCCCATTCTGGCCGCATCAGTTTTCTTTCAGTCCTTCACAATCTGACAACTAGAAAAAGTACAAACACAGCAATTGCACAGGTCACCAGCACATAAGAGGCAGCAGGGCATGCCAGCAGCTGTGGTTTGCTGGGAGATTATCGTGCCAAAAAGAGTCAGATTTCCTGGAGCTTTCCTAAGGAACGCCCAAGGAACGCATACAGTACTGCTGATGTGGGTTGCACCTACTCTACTGTAAAAAAAAGTTTTAATACAAAATAAATTGGCTGTGGTCAGCCACAAACACGTAAAGTATAGCACTGCCTCACTACATTAACCCCTGATGTCTCCTAAATTCAAAATTATAAGCGGTGACACCACTGATGGATATTATTAAACTGAGAAAGGTATTGCACTTCTCTATTAGTGATGACACAGCCTGACATACTCTGTAACTGGGTGGAACTTTTGTTTAGCACAAATTGGCTTTTCCTGCCTACCTATGAAATGAGAAGCACAGCACAAGCTGTTGGTTTGCATGGCGTTCACACGTTGTCCCTCTTTGCTTGGAGAATGAAGAGCACAGGGTCAGCCTTTCTTTCTCCAGTAGCTACCTCCAGTTACACAATGCCGTCCAATGCCTAAGGTTGCCAATATTCTACTGTCCTCCTATTTACACAGTATCTTTCAGGAGAAAAAGGAGATGTGACACAACAAAAAAATAAAGCCAAAAAAGAAAAATCATCTGGATTAAAAATTGACTTGCAAATATTAACTTGTTAAGAAGCCTAGCTACTCTACACATTTGGATACTAAGTTGGAAAGAACATTGTTGGATCAAGATTTCAGGTACCCAGAAACTAGAATTGACTGGGATACTTTTAACCGATAATTTTCCTCAAATCTACCAATCCAAACCTATGTATTATGGCATTCTTCCTCATATTATTTTGCCTTTTGTTGAACCTGGAATGATAAACTTTTCATCATTTATATTCATATTCTGTATCAGTAAGAGTTAAGTGAAAAATTCAGATTATTAGAAATCGATCTTAACTGTAATTATGCACACGTTTAGATTGCTAAACACTTTTCAATAGGATGGTTTTGAGTCCCTCAATAACATTTTCATAAATGCAAAGTAAGTTTTTATCTTTGATTTTATAATACAAGAGGCAATGAGACATTCTTTTTGCTACTGTTTTTACTGCCGGTAAGAGAACTCTGTATGGGAAAGAATAAAGTATAACATACTATGAAGTACTCACTAAGAACTCTCAATCTGTGTGTAATGAAAAAGATACTCTGCAGAAAATGCTGGAAAGATCTCTGGAGCTAAATAAACAAAAGCTGAACAGGGTATCCTACATGTAGGTAAACCTGTGTGTGTAATGACACAAGCAATGCTCATGAGCTAGCAATGAGTAGCCCCCAACCTTTTTCAAAATACTATTTTTAAATAAACAAAGCAACTATTTGTTCAAAATGCTATAAAATACTGTGGTTTTGTTTTAAAGAACATTTTTTGCACCCTTTATTTTTCTCTTGATTTTTTTCTTTTTTAATCTTTGCAGTTTATGTTTTGAAGTTTGTGCTTATTTGAAACCATCAGTTAGATATTCCTTCAAAAAGAAAGTGACTTGGAAATTAAGATTTTCATGTAACAAACTTCAACCAGCCGTCAGGGTTTTAAAGAAAACAAATAGGAGATGTGGTGAAACCTTCCAGACCATTCAAGAAAACACAAGAAAATTTTTGTCACAATAGTATGTGACTACTGTCTCAAAGTACAAAAGCAAAAATAATTATTTGGGGCCTAGCTGCAGCACCGCATTTATTTACCTACACTGACACTGCTGTGTAAGAAAGAAAAATCAAGTTATGTGCACTATGTAACTGATTCTCATCTCAGCAAATGTTTCTGCTTAAGGCAATAGTTTGCTATAAAAAGTTGCCAGAGTAATTTAGTTTTCTTCCATGACGCTATATAAAAAGAGTTCTTAAACAACAGTGGGTTATTTTAATGAGATCCTGTCTATTCTACTTGGGTTAGTATTTTCTCTGTCTTCACTTGGACTGTTCTGTGGGTCACACAGGATATGGCCTTGAGTGTGGGTGGCGAGTTAAGTATTTTTCCTCCGTGTCACTCAATCTCGTTTAAGTACTAGATTTAAAATCCTACTCATCCATTTTGCTAAGCTTACTAGCAGCATGTAGCAGTCTTCACACACAAAAGAACAGTTAAATCATATCTTCAGGAAAAACTGGCCTTACACACAGACATTTCTGGAAGTGCAAGTACCTCGATTGGAAACCTGACATAGCAATTAAAAATAAAGAAATAATGAACTATGAAAAAACTGCGGAAAACCCCCAAACATTTAAATCTAAATTACTAAGGAAATTTAAATTACTCTGAAGCTGTAAAAAGACAAAAGACAGTCCTCTGAAATACAGAAACAGCATGTCAAAGCGTAAGTAAAATATTTAGCCAAAGACAACACCACTTCTGTCATAATGTTAATATTTTTAATTATTATTACCATGAGTCAGATTTTATCAAAAACAATTTCTGCAAAGTTGCACTGCAATTATTTTTACTCATCCCCTTTTATGATTCTTAATTTGGATTTTCCATCATATTCTATCTCTGGAAATCAAAGATTGCTATTTTCTAAGGTGTTGATTATTTCAGTACCACAGTGGAAACATCTGTTCTTGAATGAAGCAGATAAATACAGCTAATACCTCTGGTCTAAAGAGACAGTCTTAAATACCCTATTATATAGTTACAGGGTAAATTAGCTGGTCAATTAAATGGCAGAAGTGCTGCACTCATGGTTCTGGCATTCAGGAGAGATCCAGTCTGAGCAAAGACAACACCTAAACTAGTCAGACATTTCAGACAATATCGATATAGAAACAGGGACCTTCTATCTAAGCTAATAAATACCTTGCACACGCAGGTTTATTACCACCCAAGATGACTCAGTCCACAGGCAATTCTGATGAGATTTTACATTAAGCATCCAAAGGTTCATGTCTATTTAAACTATGACGACCTGCTGAAAGATATATTCATTTACAGAGACCATATTTCTCTGTACTCTGGTCATGTTCATATGACACTTAAATTTTCTGTAGTCTATGCTTACATGAAACCATCTCCTGCTGCTCCAGGACAGGGTAGGCACAAACACTGTTTTTACACTGAGAAAGTGCCTTTGATCCTTATGTAAGTCCTCAACAATATGCTTAACATGAACTAACAATATTCATCTATCCCTAGCCTGCCTTCTACACCTGGAAGGCTTTTTGTATCTAAACACAATTCACTGGAGTTTTCTGGAAGCTTCCACATCCAACATTAATACAGTTACAAACTACCGTTGATACCATCGTGGTATTTCTTTGTGTGCAGAGGAGTATCTATGGCTGAGCAACCACGAAGGACAAAGCGCGCAGGCCAAACAGCAGTTCCTGCCACTTTTTGACCTATTATCAAAGCTGTCACAAAAAACAGTGCAGTTAATTGGCAATCAGGCCCAATAGTTTTCTCCATCCCTGCAGGCAATTAGCAATTTCTTTACCAGCTCTTCATTTCAAATTCTATTTGCCTTGTTTCCAGGCACAGCTGCTTCCACAAGGACAATGGACGTTACAAACGCTGACTCAAGAGCTCATTTTCTTTCCTTGCCGTTCTTTTTGTCTGGCATTAGGGACACACCTCCTCTGTCCCTGGTGCAAATACCACCCTACTGCTGCATCATCCCTAGATCTGTTGTTTCCAATGACAGCCAAGCTAGCATAATTTGCAAATACAGGCTGTGCTTTTATTATTATTATCACTGCTTTTATGCCAATAATCAGCCGGTTATTACTACGTACTATCTACAATTACAAAACATTAAAATTCTGCTTCTCTTTTGGGGATCTGAATCAAAGTGCTATAGATTTTAATGCAAAAAACCCCCAACCCCACAAATCCCATAGTTTAACCTATAGCATTCCTGTGTTAGTTTATCTGGGATTCTTTACGTGTGAGAACAAGGTAGCTTTCATGCACCATTAGTCACTTTTAAGCTCTCACCAGATTAAACTAGGAGTTCTATCCTGTCTCAGAGAAAAAAGCATGCATTGTAAGGTATAAAACATAGAAAAAGAACTTTAAATCAAAGCTATGCATCAGATGTTCCATTTAATCAGTAAGGAAAGAAAATGCTGCTGCATTTTAACTAGGAAATGCTAATAAAACATTAGTGAAAAGACAAGCCTTGGATATTATAAAAATTCAAGCAATGGAACTAACTGTCATTGATATATAGAATGCTAGCCCTACATGAATACACACACAGAGATTTCTGTTGTCTTTCCAGGAAGATAAAACTTTCCAAGATTTTGTTTGCTGTTTGTTTGGGGTTTTTTTCTCCCCCATCTTACACCGAAAGAAGTTTTTACTCAGGCCAGGATTATTCTTGGGGCCAAATATAAAGATGATTAGGGGACAACCACATCAGCTCTTTAGCAATGTGAAAGAACAAATTATTTTAGGTGTTTCACTAGTGATCTGTAATAATATAGCAGTGGTGATAGAACTTTTTTTTTTTTAAATTTACTGGAGATTAGCTTTTTAACTTACTATGGCCTTTAAATCTTTATGACAAAAAGATTAATCAATAGGCTTCAGTGAATTTATAAATTTTTTTTGTTATTATAGTTTACACTGGTATAGGATATGGAAAGATAGCTTATCTTTCCCATATTGGTGAAAGCTGCAGAATACTTAAATAGGAGAGAATTACACTTCATGTTATCCAAAGTGAAAGAAGTCTTGATTTCGGAATACAGTCCTCTAAATGTAGAAAGAATTAATCTAATACACTTGTTGAATGACGAGCACTGGGTCTCATAAAGAACGAAGATACAAAAATAGATCCACTCTTAATGCAGCAAAGAGGATGCCTGTAAACCTTTAAAACAGGAGAGCACCAAAAGGTCAAAGTAATTAGCTATATAAATACATATACTTGTATATATAAAAAGATAAAAAAAGATATTGCAACTGTTGAAGCACATTGCCAATTTTTGAAGGAACAGACAGGGTATAATTATGGTATCAGGTAAAGTTATTAACAGAGTAGTATGAAGAGGAAAGTTCTTTAAATATAATACAGTCAGTCTGAAGCTTCACTACCTGAAGGAGTCAGAGGGTATATTTCTCAACCTGAGCTCAAAAACATGGCTGGATACATTTATGACCATCAAAAGTATTTGATTACTAGAAGTTAGAGGATAACAATGAAGAATTGTTACGCTTCCAACATAAACTGATAACTCATGGAATTTTCCTCAGTCTTCTATGTACAGGATTACACAGTGAACAAGGTACAATTTAAGAGGGAAAAACAGAGTTGTTAACTTCTTCCAAAACTATATGCACTGATCTTTGCTAGAGGAAGGCTATCAAACCAGCCAGAGTGATACATTCTGTGCCCATGAAATACGTAACTTTTGTAAGAAGATCTACATTAAAGTTAATTATTCACTCTATATTTTTTTATTCAACATAGTACAGTAACTCTGGTGAATAATAAAATCAACATTTTCCACTATGTCTTTAAAATAAACATGGATGCCTCAAGAATAAACCATAAAACAACAAGCTGAGATCCCTAACTGTTAGGCTGGTCATGGGCCTGACAAGACTTCACTTCCTATGTATAAGTACAGAATAACTTCATGAGGGTTAAGTCAGGATGGAGAGCAATTCTATTATAAAAGCAGATACATGTTTACTTTAGAAAGATACCTTTTCATCCAAACAAAATGCCTCCAGCTTCCTGTGGCTGCTGAGTATACAGAATCGCCATGCAAATTCATCAACAGTATCGGTTTCACGCAGTTTCCTTCACATGCATGATTCAAGAGGATCTCAGACTGCCTGAGCTTTATATTGTTACATTCAGCACTCCTAAGAAAAAACATCAACAGAAACCTCACCTATGCCAGAAGGACCACTTCTAGGAAAGTAATTTTGAAAAAATACTATTGCATGCAGAGCTCATAGAAGCACCTTTCCTGAAACATTCTGCAAACCTAACCTGTTTGCAGTTCAGCTACACCAACGCTTCAGGCTGAATTTGCCCAAACCGATGTCGCAGCCCATGTGTGACCTGTTCTGATTTGGTTAATTAGTTATTTTTCTAAGAGTTCTACAAGTTTCACCTGTCTCCAGCAGAGGGCTGAAGTGTTTTATCCCCTCTGTTCTGGAACAGGGACGTGAAATCTGTCTATCCCATATCCACAGGCAAAGCGATGCCTGCTCATCCAACATTAACCCAGGTGATGCCCGGTTTACAAAACCCAAAAATTCTTCTTGAACCTGTTGCGTCAAGGATTCTTTGAGGTTGTATTCCTTCATTTCCTTTGCACTAATCATGCTGTAGTCTAGAACAGCGGGTGGTATGCAAGAGTTCACCTCTGCAACTGCTTCTTGCAGCCGCCTAGGGAAGGCACAGCACCTTACCCTCTGGTTCCAAAGACAGAGGGGAAAGCAGTGAAGGCAACTCATTTCTTCAAAGTCCCACAGCAGATCACAGGCCACTGCCCCACTTCTCCTGGTCTCGCTTGTTTTAATACAACAAGCTGTGGTATTAATGAGCACGTCATTAAGAGCAAATCTGAGACAGTGGCATTCTCTGTGAAAACAGGATGCTGAAGTGATACAAGTCAGCACCACTTGCCCTGCAGAGCCGTATGCACAAGTTTCTGAACTATCTGCATATGTAATTTAACTATAATATATTAGCTTTCCAATAAATTAGGGATTACAAAATCAAAGCATACAATATAAAATACTAAATAGTTGTACCGTAAGAAGCAACAAATTAAAGGACACAAAAATAAAGTTTCTCTGTGGAATCTGTAACTCAGATAAATTCAAAAGAACTCGGATCGAAAGTAAAGGTTGGAAATAGTGAATCTGCTGAAGTGTCACTTGCTCTCGGTTTTATTATGCACAACCTTTGCCTTGGTGAAAGTTCAATAACAGCACACACAGGGTATCCAAGCTCTGTCAAGAGAAGTGCAAACACATAAGGAAAACGAAAGCACAGCAGGAATTTGAATACACTCAAACCATAAATCTTAATTACCTTTTATACTATGTCAGCATCTTTCATTATCAATTTCAAATATTTTAAATACTTGTTTCATTCCCAACAACATAAATCAGGAAAAAAGAACACAAAAGGCATAAGGATTTAATGTTTAACATAAACATATTAACTATCCACTAACAAGAGACTGTTTCCACTAAAAAGTGTTTCAGAACTTCTTGCAAATAAAAGCAGCTTATGTTCTCATGGAAATGAAATAAACACTAATAGAGTCGCTGCAATCTACAGCAGAAAAGGATGGTCCCATTCTGCCCTTTAAAGAAGGCCTATTGGCCAGCAAACAGCTTAGAGACAGAGCTAAAGGTGCACAAGTTCAAAGGCCTGGATGACGTCAGAAGCTAGGAAGATGTACCATCAACATACAGCGATTCAGCTCTGAAACACCCTAATCAAGCCTTACAGTTGGTCCAAAGGAGATTGGTTACTTTTGCATTCAGGTACAGAACATCTTCCAGAGCCTCACAATGCAACTTAGCAGATATTACCACAGCAAACATACAAAAGTTATCACGGACTAGTTTTTCAGCAACTTCAACTGGAGTCAGCTGAATCTGTGGATTTTCAGCCATAATAATCATTCCATAAATTAACTAGCGAAAAACTTCAGAAACAAGGAACTCAAATGTAATGCAACTGCAATGATACTCCTTCCAGAAGAGAGAAAAGCAGCCCATGTTTACTGTTGCTAAAGAAATGCAAGTGTCAGTGTAAACCAGAAAGGTTCCTCAAGGTCCCAGTTCCACAGTTCATCACACACACGGGAAGTCATAGACATATTTGCTAGCTTTTTAATTTTGTAATAAGTAACTCCCGTATCCAGCAATAAAACCTGCATGCTGTTAACGGTACACAAGGACAGGAAAGAATTGCAAAAAAAGTGGCAGGAGAAGTGGGACTAGGGAATTCCCCTGGGAGACACAAGATCATGCAGAAAACCTTCCCTTTTTTGAGCAAACCCTAGAATAAGTGTCTCTTCTACCCTAAATGTACATTTGTAGAAACCACTAGGATTGCAACAGATGTAATCTTTGTGGGTGTGGCATTAACCTTCCCAATGTAAATCATTTTAGTGTTTCTTTAACTTCCAACATGCTGTCCAGAGTCTAGAGTAAATTTTACTCATACAGTTAAACCTAGTGCTCACAAAGGAAACTCACAAGTCCCGGTATAAAACTCAGAAAACTTGCAGCCCGTTTCTGAGACCTGTGTGGCTTACAATGGTGACCCATTTTCACCTCTGTGCTTCAGATACATAACATAGTTACAATCAAGCCTGTCATGACTTAAGTCTCATGTGTTTGCAATGAAGAACTTTGTTCACGTTAAGCATTAACGTACTTTCCTAAGACAGCTCAAGAACACTATCAAGCCTGCCCTCTCTAACTCAAAATAATAATGGTAACAGAAGTGAAACAACCCCACCATCTCATCTTTTTAATTAAGAACCTGAAGTTGAGTTTTTGAATATAAACTAAACATTTAAAGGCACTGTTGAAAGTAAAAATCTTGCTTTTCCGTTTTACACATGGGTCTATAGTCAAGTAACCCATGATTGCAGAGTTACATTCAGATTAATTAGCAAGGTATTAACAATCTGACCTGAGCCCCATCCTGACTAAGATGACTTGGTGGTAAAAACTTCCTTACTTGCGTAAAAATCATAATTGCACTGGGCCAGAAGCATTTGACTGAGCCTTGAACAGAAACCACCAGATTTGCCTATCAACAAGTTCAATCAACTTAATATATTGTTTCATTTTATATGACCTTTTTTTTTTTTCCTCTCACCGGCAATATCATTTGGCCTCTGGGTGGATCATTTGATACTACCCAAAAATCAGTTTATTGTAATGAAACCTGTTTCCCATGCTGACTAGTCATTTGGTTTTCCTGTACGCAAGTGCACTAGACCCTCTTTTCTGGAGAACTTCTGCAAGTGCCCATCAAGCACCTCTTCCGCTCTTCCTATTCTACAAAGCTACTATTGCCTCACTGACTTGTCCCCATATCCACCTTCTTCACCCATATGTCTTTGCCTGCATATGCCTTCTGGATGCACCCACCCAGTGATCAGGCAAATGCAAGCTGGTATGCTGCCACCAAAACCAAGGAAAAAAAAATACAGGCTGAACCAACACCGCAGCCACCATAATACAGGGTGACAAACCCAGAAATGGTGGCAAGATGAATGCCTACAAAGGTCAAAGCATCATAGCAGTTTTACCATGCAAATGAACGTTAGATGGAAAGAGTCTATCATTAACATACAGAAAATTTGATGAGAAACCAGGATACTGTTTGTTATAAAACCCATTTGGTTACCAGCCACTGCTCTGAAGAATACTTTTTTTTTTTTCAGGTCCAAACTTGGTTTCTCTGACATTTCATTAAAGCAAACCACACTAAAATATAAATGAAAAGGCTATACTAATAAAAGCAAGTTCATTTGGCACTCCATCTTCAAGTCATTCTTTTGTGCCTAGGCTGACATTACATATCAAGTTTACAACAGCAAAAGGGAGCGAGTTAAAAGACACATCAGCAAATGATACTTAATCTCTTTCTTTCTCTGTCTAGGTTTATGCATATACAGCTTTTGTTGGCATGCAACTGCAATAACAAATAAAAATTGCATTATTTTTATAAAAATTTCCCATATAACTATTCTATGATATATATCTTAATTAGGAAACAAATCCTGAAATTCTTATTGAAACATTTGCATCAGTAAGAACTTTGTGCACACAGCAAAATTCATGCTCAAAGCTCATGTTGACAGAGGGGCTTTCTGGCTGTCTCAGTACTCTACAAATAAGATCCACGATTTGGGGGTTATGCTTTACTTATTCTTGTACTTCCTTATTAAACTATAGCACTGCTAGTTACTTACTAAACAGAAAAGCTAACCAGAAGCAATAGTAATAACCCAAACTTTTCAAAAACAATCACAAGTCAAACTCTAACCAACTAAAAAAAAAAAAAGTCAAAGGGTCAACAGTCAAAGGGACTGTTTAGTATGAGGAAGAGGAGGCTGAGGAGAGACCTCATCACTCTCTACAACTACTTGAAAGGACACTGTAGAGAGATTGGTGCTGGTCTCTTCTCACAGGTAATTAACGACAGAACAAGAGGGAACAGCTTCAAGCTCCAACAGGGTAGGTTTAGACTGAACATTAGGAAGGAATTTTTCACAGAGAGAGTGGTTGGGCATTGGAATAGGCTGCCCAGGGAGGTGGTTGAGTCACCATCTCTGGATGTGTTTAAGGGACGTTTAGATGCGGTACTGAGGGATATGGTGTAGGGGAGGACTTTGTAGAGTAGGGTGGATGGTTGGACTCGATGATCCCAAGGGTCTCTTCCAACCTAGACAATTCTATGATTCTAAAATTAGTCATATGGAATGAGGTCTACCTTTTCAGATACTTCACATTATTCTCTGGTTAATTTTTCAAGCTTTTCTCTGTTGCTGGAAAGATTAAAAATTTGTTTTAAAATTAAACAGATCCTCACATAAATTCTCAACCTCACAAATTGACTTTTGAGAGCATCTTTAATTTTCATGGAAAGCTCAGTCAAATTATGAGAACTGATGATATTGTAGAAGTCACTGACTCATCACCTTCTGGTCTGCCTCTAAATTACAATTTAAATAGTATGTTTCTAAAAGTGATAGTGCTATTAAAGTCAACGCATATCTCCAGCTCAGTATTTATAGTAAGGAAACAAAAGTAATCAGAAACATTAAAATAGAACAAATATCACAGCTTTTCACTATCTACTAGCTTCTAGCACAGCAATGTTATTCTCAATTTCACAGTGAAAATTGTGCTGCTGCTATTAGCAAATAGCAAATTTCATGTTACATGCTTCACTGTTTTTTCAGAGTTTGCTGGATTTTGCATTTCATCTGCTACAGTCAAAGTACACTCACCTTCAGCTGTTTAAGCTCTTACAATATTACTGATATATTTACAATATCTTCTGCAAGGCTCTCAGTTTTTACCCCAAGCCTCTATTTCTTCCAGATTCAGTGCTGCACGAGAGGTAGGACATACCACACTCAGTGTTCTTTGGTAAGGAATTATACTCCTATGGCACTCATAACTTCAGAAAATTACCTTTTTCTTAAGCCAATTGGAACATTATGAATGATTTTTCTCTTCTCCAAGCATGAAAATAACATTTAGTTAGCACATCATTTAAAAATCTAAACTATTAACAAAGCTATCAGTGAACAAACAGACTAAGAGGCAGAAGGGGAGAGAGATTTTAAAACAGTGCAACTGCAACACTCCAGAAAACTACTGCCTTTATCTTTCTGTGCGCCTGGTAGTCTGAAGTACTAAACCTCAGGTTGTTACAAATACTGAAACTCCAGCAGAGCACCACAGGCTGACTACTACTAATGAACTAAGTTTTAAGGTCACCCCAGAAGTTAATCATGTGAAGATCATTAAGAATAACAATAGAAATGCACATTCATTCTCTTGCTCTCGGCGATTCAATATATATCCACATACTCTTCATATTCTAACTAACTGCATTTACTACATAGGACAAAACAGATGTGTGTTGCCACAGCATTTTTCAGTTTTCATTAATTATCAGATGGCAGTATGGCCTTCTGTCACCTACTAATTCCTCGTTCAACTCTACATGGTTCAAAAGATTATTAGAAGATTAGACTGATCAGCTACTATACTACAAGCAAGCCAGGATTTTCTGTCATGGAAAATTCATAGGTTATTTTTGTTTTTCTTTCTTCATTGGTCAAGCTAGAGGAAAAAGGAGGGCCTTCTACAATACATGGCAAAAGCAGCTGGCAGCATTTCAAAGCCATCCTGTCTCTGTTGAGTCCACCAATGCATAAATGCTACTCACCTGCCTCTTCATAGCCTTAAGGAGCTATGTTTGCTCAAGTGTTGGGGATAAAAGAAGCACATTAGTAAATCTGAGTAACTAAAACTAAATAGAGTATTGTCTGTAGCTTCTAATTTAGAAAACTATCTAGGACACACATGAAGTTCATTTGCTGGTACTGTAGTTCTTAATAATTAGGCCAGAAGAAAACATCTACAGTTGTTGTTGCCAACTGTCATTTCCAATCACATTTTGCAGAGGAAAAATAAAGAAATTTCTGAGCAAATTTTCTTTTGTAACTGCTAAATTATTCAAAACCTCAGCCGTAGGATTAATATGATTAAGAGATAGTTTTCACTTAAGAATATAAAATCGGTTTTGATGCTTAGTTGAAAACTTTACCTTCTTTCTTACAAACATCAGAAATCAAAATTAATAAAAATCTTTAAAAAAATTTTGGGTTTAGACAAATTATTTGTTTTCTTTGGTTTTTTTTTTTTTTCTTAATAGTTTGAGCCGGCAACATGAGCAGACATCCTTAAGCATTTAAATCAATCAATGCAACTACGCAAAACAATGCATAAAGATGCACGTGATTTTATTAACTAGAAATATTGTTTCCTTTTTTCAAGTATCATAAAAACATTCATCTTACAAAACAGTGCTAAGCTAGTAACAACCCTTACAAACCTAAAAATGATAGTTTAAAAAAATTACTTGTTGCTTTAAAATTAATGACCTAAAGTCCTATAAAGTGAGAGAGATATGCTTATGCAGTTATCTACAGTCTAGTAACTATATGACACAATACTTAGTACACAGAAAAATCCTGTACACTGCTCATGCAAATTCCCTTTTAAGGAGTCTTTTTGCTCAGTTAAACATGAATTCTGAGTAGTCTTAAGTTTAATACGTGTTTATACTTGCTTTGTGTTAGCCATTTTAAAATATCCCACAGTAACATGACAATTATTTGGTCCCATAGCCTGCATTAAATGCCACAGTCTTCCAAAATTGCCAGATAACAAAAAAAATTGCCAGATAACAGTCCAAAGTCTTTCCAAACTGTGACACTTTCAAAATGAAGTATTAGTATTTCTTACACCACTTGTAAGTCATAATACTTGCTAGGACTTTGAGAGCAGATTTCCACAGGTTCAGCAAGTGTAATATGTAACTAAAACCTGCCTCTTCCATTACAAAATGATCAAGTGTGATCAATTATCAGATAAATCAGCTTATTGATAAACCCTCTCTTTTATAAGGGCAAAATTGTCTCTGGAGGAGATCTTAGAACACACACATTTTATTTCACATAATATTTTAACTAAGCAATCAAACATTTTGGATTTTAAGTTAACTACAAGTCTCCACCAAGGGGCTCATCCTCCTCCTACTGATCTTCACAAAAACTGAATAACCCTGTCATGTTGTTCACTGTCACTTTGCACAGCGACAACTCATGAAAAATAACTTCTATTTCTATTTTACAAAATTAAGGCTCTTGAGCATTAAACAATAATCTATATTTAAATCCCTAGTCTTAAATTTCTAAACATGGCACAGAAATACTTACTGTGGTATCAAGCCAACGCTATGCTTACTTTCCATAATTTCATTCCCACTCTTACTGGTCTATCTCCCTCTGGTTGAAGATTCCAGCTAAAAATTGTATTAGTAAAGTCCAGCTGAAAGTTGTATTAACTGAAGTGACATCTTAATCGAGCACTTCTTAGGTAGCACAGAGGCTATAGTAGCATCCAATTACTCACCCAACATATGCGTATTTGGTTGAGAAGAACTGATATAGATTAATCCTATTGAATTTAAATGCCTTGATCTTAATTTACTTAGTAAAAAGCAGAATGACACCTTAAATTATATGACAGAAGAGTTTGTTCCATAGATTGACCACCACAAAAATTATTTCAGGAGGGAAAGCATGCAGAAATTTTGGAATGCAACATAAATACATGCATCTATTACTATAGATTGTTTCATGATTTCTACTTTGCCCAAGACAGTCAGTCTATCAGACAAAACTTCATTAAAAAGCCCAGCATGGCTGACCCAGTAGCTGTCTTTCACCACAACAGGAGGGCAGCCACTTTAGAGTGCAAGCCACCCCATGAAAACAAGCATAACACGGTGTGCCAGAAGTAGGGATTTGCTCTGGCAGGACAAACAACTAGCCTCGTGTTGCTGTCAAGCCTCCTTCAGGAGCAGCTTTAGTAGGACCTGATCAAACCACTTTGCCCATGCTGAAGAAGCCAACCATGAGGTTTAAAATTCAGGATGAATGGATGCTCTCAAAGATTCTGGAAATTTCTGGAGAGGTGCACCTTAGCTTTCATTATTATCTTTTTAAAATCTCTGTTAAAAAAAAAAAAATAAAGATTGCATTCTGTTTTAATACCATCTTTATGCAAAAGCTAAATCAGCCAGACACAAACAGCATTACCAAAATGCAAGAGGCAAATGAAATTTTGCCTAATTTTACTGGAGTGACTGAAAAAGAAAAAAAAAAAAGTTGGCATAATTCCCATATACACAATGGAAACTTACACTTTGCAATGGCACACCCACATATAACTTTACAAGCATTAACTAAAAAGTACATTTCATATTATTCGAAACATTCCAGAATTTCCAATGTTGCATCTTACAGAGGATATATATTTTCCATGTATATTTAGCAATACCTATCCGGAGACACATAGTAGAATAATGAATTCCCTTTGGAAAGATCAAAGATATATAAATATCAATGATTAAGATGAACAAGATACCAGATTTTGGAAGGATTCATCAATAGGCCTTGAATTAGTGAAGTAGTTATCTGGGGATACAACTCTAAGCACATGATTACTGCCTTTTAAATCAATGAAATTATTGATAAGATTTAAATTTATTTATGTGCTATAACATTTTGCTAATTTGGGATGTGAAAAATATTCTGCCACAATTAAGTGGCTGATACAGGTGATGACAAGTAAAGCAAAATACGTCTTTATATTAAGTTATGAATTGCTTTGTCACTGAATACATCGTGTTACATAACGGGAAAAAAAAGATTTACAATCACAGTCAAGTCCTGATGTCAGCTATATCACTGGCGAAATCCACACTAGTTTCAATTAAATTTATCTTGATTCTATAAATCAGGCTTGGAAGAACTAGCACATCACAGCAGTAAAACGTTCAGCACAATAGAAAAGGAGAATTCCATACTACTTTATAGTGACCTACCTTTAGGATATGAAAAAACAGAATCTAGTTTCCCTTTGTCATAAGGGGATAAACCAGTGCAAAGAGAAATGGTAGGACATGCAGAAGCAAAATGGGAGAAAGGAAGACATGGAGCTAGAAGACAAGCTTAATAAATCAGCAAGACAAACGATAAACATTTTGGAAAAAAAAACAACTATGGGGGAACATCTGGTTTGAAAACAAAAAGCTAGCTCCTGAAGCTCAAACTGAGATGAATCCTTTGAATTAGCATACAAGTATATATAATCTTGCTGATAACATACAGCCTAATTTTTTTGCTTTACTACATGTCAATGTCTTTAATCAGTCCATTCTACCAATGATTATTAACAAGAAGAAAGGATGAATACACTAAGTTAATTAAACCGAGTAATACTGGATCCAGCATTAATTTTTTTTTTGCTAGTGCCTATTATTATTAAGGAAACATCTGCAGGAGAGCCCTCAAAGTGGGCTGATAATCCTTTTCCCACCAAAAGCATGCATGTAGAAGCACACAATCTGCTTTATGCATAATTTATTTCTGAGGCTTAGCAATATTAGTCTCTCTGATGAGCTATTGTGATGTACTACCTTTATACTCTTTGGACATCCGTATGTAATAGCAGTAACTAAGCATACACCCCCACATAAAAATCTGGAAATTCATCAAATAATTTACATTTAGAAGTACCAAAACAAATAACAGAGCATATAATAAGGTCATGACTGAAATTTAGTATTTCCTGCTTGTGACCAGCTGAATCACAGCTGAAATAATTTAATTAGCAATTTTACCACAAACATAATATACTGGAGAATAGAGAATTCACCCTTGCTGTCTAATCTTGCAGCCTTTTTTTTAAAAAGGTGTAGCAACAGTGATGCTTAAAAATCCCTTAATCAAGTGGCAGTACCTGACTGTAATGCAGAATCAGTTCTACCAGTAACCTGGAACTCCTGATCCATATTGAACTTGATCTGACTAATGCCAGTTGCTTTCATTGTTAATATCCCTTTGTGTATCACATGTCAACTGTTTGTTCAGTTGTTTGAATGTCAAAGCTGAAACAGGCTAGTGAGACAACATCTTACACAGAATAGCTTAAAACCTGGGTTTCAGATTCAAAAGCATTTGGAGTTGCTTAGCTGGGTATCTTTTCCCAGCACTACATTTACAATTTACTGTTTCCTTATTGTTTGTTACAGTACAGTGGAGCCTTCTCCAGTAATAAACTTGCTTGCTAGGATCAGATCAGATTTACTCCCTCTTAATCCTGTTCTACATTTGTTCAACCCACTTATGTAGGCCTAGTGATTTTTGGTGTTTTTACAGCAACAGTTATCCTGGATGTGAAGTATTTCACACATTGTAGTGAATGCTATGAAAATATTTTATTTAATTAATTACTGCAATAAGAAGGGTGGTAACTAATTGTTACACACAAACTTTATGTGAAGTGTTAAATCTAAAGAGTACTGGTATAATCTTTTTAGTTTAGGTACTTCCATATTATATGCTATTAAGGTGATGTCCATTTGATTGACATAATCTTCACACAGTAGTGAAAGCTCCAAGTACTGGAAAACACTCACCAAGGAACTTATACTCCTCTAAAAGATAATGAAAACTGTTCCAACATATATAGATTTAATTTATTTGACTTCTAAAAAAGAGGGTAAACGGACAAATATCATTAATCCTCCTTCTCCCTTCTCCATTGCATTGGTTTCTTGTAAGCCACAGAATGAGGAGAGTTCACGTTTAGCAGAACTTTTATCAATATTCCCATGCATAAACTCTATTCTAATGTTAATCAGTATGGAACACAGAACCAGACGGAAAATTATTTCTCCTCACATTAAAATTCTCTCAGAAAACAACAATCTTCCACTATGAAAATTGTGGCTAGTATGGTTATTCAGATTTTCATTGAACTATTTTAATTAAAGAATCTATGTAATTACAACAGCCAGAACTTTCAAATATATTCTAAATTAAAACACCACACAATTTTATTCTAGCATGACTAGTACAGAGTTTTGCGTTTTATTAAGGGATTTTTAAGCATCACTATCCTTACAAGTTGGTTTTTTATTAAAAAAAAAAAAAAAGAGTAATTTCCAGAGCCAATTAAACCATCGAATGTACATATTCTGCTTTTAAGTTGCTGGCTTGCCTCTGTCCCTTACCACCATTTGCCACCTGTTTCAATTTCTCACCTTTATTTTTTTTAAAATCATCAAAACAATATTCAGGACAAGGTATAATTTTAATCTGTGCCCCTTCACTCCAGCCAAGTTGACTAAGCAACTTAGAAATAGATAAAAGCAGAGCATACTGGAATATACGTTTTTATGGTGTACAGGAACAATTCAACACGTTCAAAGGTCAGGCAACTACTCTGACAACCACTTTCGTGACTATATATGGAAATTAGTCCTCAAGTAACCATACAAACTATCAGGTATTATTACAGCAGCTGTGCAAGTGATAAGCCATAAGCACCCTGATATTACATGAAGCTACTTAGTACAGTTCAGAGGACCTCCATGCACCGTCTTGGCTGCTGGCCAGCATATCAACCTGAATAATGTTCATATTTCACAGTTCATGAAGGTATCAAGGAATACACGTGCATTCAAATGCCTTTATTATCACCTGTGCCTACCTGCAGGACACAGCTGAGATTTAACTGTGGTCACGCTAACCACATGGGGGAACGCCTCATACACATCCACAGAGCAGATGAGCCCCAAGAAAAACACTAATTCTACCTCAGAATTATCAACAGCAGAGGGAAGTACAATTTACATGCTCTTGTGCTCTGTGACTTGCTGGTCCAAGGCAAAGGCACTCGGTCTCTTAAAAATACTCAGTTGGTGTTCCTCTGGATGGTTTGGGAAGGGCTAGGTTTCGTGAGTGCCCATAAAAATGTTTTTATGGGCAGCATCTACAAGACTTCTTACATCCTCACAGCACAATAAAGTTGTTATTATGGGCAGTCTTATAAGTGGTCTTATAAATCCACTATAGCAGGAAGAACTCAATGGTATGGTCAGAAGGCAGCAAATGGGGCTTTACAACTGGAAAGGAAAAAAAGTCTCCTAACTTCACTCCCAGTGAGCAGGGATCAGGAGATCTCTCCAGTGAATTGCTGTAAGTACTTACCACAAAAAACAAAAAAAACCCTGAATTACATGCTTGATAAACACTTAAAGAAACTGAAACACAAATTTATACAGCATTCTACCTATGAAAATAGAAGCACTTCTACAATACCTATAGTAATATGAACTCACCATTGACTCAGGAGACTTCCAGGCAGAAGCACTTCTTTTTTTTCCCCCATTAATCACTTTGTGTGCCCCACTTATGCCTTGCCAACAACAAAAATGTCACCCTATGATTCAATAAATTTATTTCTTAGGATTGGAAGCTAAGGAATAATATAGCCTGCTCAAACTCTCCTAAGATCCCAACAGATATCTTGCTATCCTTCTTAAATTTATTAGGCATGACACAGGAATTTCAACTCTACACCAAATTAGCAAGTAGTGCAATTTACACCTTTCTTAATGTGATCTTTGTCTCAAACATAGAAGTTTACATTCAGAATACTGTTGTCACAATAAATAGATTTTTTTAATTGAAATTGTGCAGAAGATTTTGTGTTCGAAATAACACTGATAACAAAATCCAGACATACTTGGTCTTCCTGGACCATTGAAGTTCTACTTAACAACACGTGTAAAGCTACACGGTTTCTTCTTTCTCTCTAGGAATGACTCTTGAAAGACTAATATTTTATAAAGTCAGCTGGTAGAAAACATTGCAATATATGTTGACAAACAAACTTCAATTAAACCCTGTTATGTTTTGTAAAGTTTCTCAAAGTATTCCAGGTCCTTCCCATGTCAGCAACCTTTAAAAGGTCAGCAGAATTTTTAATGAAAAGGCGTACCTATATTTTGCAGGAAAAAAATAACCATCCAAGAATGAAAAGTCAGTAATAGGTTCCCCAAAAGCACCCACCTGAAATGAATCAGTAATTAAAATACACACACTTTGTGGACTGTTTTACATGCAAGAGACATAGCCCTAGCACAGTGGAAACAGGCAACAGAATTGGAACCCTCCGAGAGAATTTTTTTTTCAGCCCAGAAACAACACTAAGAGAACGTCCATAAACAAACGCAGAAAGAGTTATACCTCCGAATGAGGAAAACAAAGCTCAGACTTCCACTTCCCCTCACGCACACTCCCCCTGCGATTCCTACCTAGGCACAAACCCCCTTATTTTATCTTTTTATACGCTGAAGCCCCGCAAACTCGCTACACGGGTAGCGCCCACGGCCGGGTCACAAGCTTAGGCTCACCCGCCCGGCTACCGACGCGCACCCTCCGCCCTGGCGGAACTCTCCGCAGGCTGCGGGATGCTGAAGCGGCCCTTCGGGTTCTTTCTCAAAACCTTTCGCACTTCATGCATCTAAACGCGCTCACTCCCTCGAAGGGACGTAAACAGAGAGTGACACGCGCTAAAAGTAAAAAAAAAAAAATAAATAAAATAACAGGAACATTTAAAATAACGTTTAAGTGCGCTCCTCACCGCTACCCGCAGGGAGGGGTGCGGAGCCTCCGCACCTGCCAGAAC
This sequence comes from Arenaria interpres, assembly GCA_013399435.1. Taxonomy (NCBI): domain Eukaryota; kingdom Metazoa; phylum Chordata; class Aves; order Charadriiformes; family Scolopacidae; genus Arenaria; species Arenaria interpres. The sequence continues at coordinate 60,397 of VXAK01026729.1, forward strand.
GCGCCCTCCCGCTAAGGCAGCCGGGCTCCCCGCTCACCACCCCCTCACCGCGGACAGGCCGATGGGGTGACACCGGGAACCGGCCCCGCCGCCCCGTTCGCTCTCTACTTGCCCGCCGGCCACNGGGGCCCGAAGGAGTCGCCCTCACTGAGGAGAGGGCCGCGGCGGCCGGGGTGGGTGTCCGTGAGCTGCGGGGAGCGCTCTAGCGGGGGTCTCTCAGCCAGCACTGAGGGTCCCTCCTCGCCGTCCCGCAGACCGGGGCCGCTTTAAGCCCCCCGCTTTAAGCCACCCTCAAAATCGTGGCTCTTCCCTCCCACGCTGTGCCCTGCGGGTCCCCTGGAGCCGCCGTCCGCTCTCTGTAGATGGCTGAGCTCCGGCTGGCCCTCCCGGCAGCCCCTCAGCGTCCGTGCCGGGAAACGGCTGCGGCTCGGCCTATGCTTTGGTTGTCACTTGTCTGTGCGCTGCCCCGCGAAGGAGAGCCCTGCTGGGGCGGCGAGGCCCCCGCGGGCGACCATTGGAAACCGGGCGCTGAGCCGCCGTGGCCGCGCTCGCCTCTGGTGGCGAAGCGGTTAAAGCTGAGCCGCGCCACCGGGGGGCGCAGCCGCCCGCAGGACGGCGGAGGAGTTTTGGGTCGTGCCGGACGCCGTCGCGCCGTTCCCGCCTCAGCGGCGCGCGGCCTGTTTCAAAGCGGGAGCCATGGCTGAGCAGGGCCTGGAGATGGCCTCCATGATCCCGGCGCTGCGGGAGCTGGCCAGGTAGGACCGACCCAGCCCCCCTGTGTGTGGGGGGTAAGCGCGGCCGGCCTCGGCATCAGTGTGTGGCGTGAGGAGGTGGAAGAGTAGGTTCCTTCCCCACCGCTGTGCGAGGTTCCCCGGGGCTGGGCCTGTGATTTCCCCTCATCCTGGTTGCCTTCTCCTCCCGCCACCTGCCTGGGTTGTTCCTTCCCTCCTTTTTCTCCCTTCCTCCCTCATGGGGGGCGCTGGTAGAATCTGGCGGGAGAGGCGTGTTGATTTGCATAGCACCCTGTGTCCTGGGGACTTGCCTTGTGTTTGTAGCGTGGTGTTGAAAAGCTTTGGTTATAGAGTTTTAATGGAAGCATCAACACTGCAGCTTTGTTTTGTGGTAGGCAGCTGGAGGTGCAATTGTGTGTTAAAGATTTGATCTGACTAGTTATCTGTCATCTTAGTCACCTGAGAAGTTGCTATTGACACCCGTATGCAGGGTGTTGGTAGTTAATCAGTTCAATTGTTTTGGTTAATTCCAAAAGTGGAGCGAGTTCTTAATTCATTTATTTTTGTTGCACCAAAGCTGGTTTGTTGCTTGGTAGTAGCATGTGTATAAATCTCTTAATCTGCCAGATGTAGGTGTAATATATACCAAACATAATTGTATAACAAAATTAAGTGATCTGCAGCACTTCAGAAGTACAAAATTTCATGAAGAACTATGAAAAACAGGCAATATGCTGGTCACTAAAACAAGAAATAAATTTGTATTTCTATTTCAAGACTTCTAGAAGAAAAAAATAATCAGTGTCTAACATTATGTTGTTGAGATAGAACTTCAAATAATTATTTTGTATTTTAAAATGGATAATGTCAAAATAATGTACTTTCAATTTTAGTGCCAGTCCAGAAGAATACAATACAGCAGTGCGCAAACCAAGACAAATACTCTGCCAGTTCATTGACAGAATTCTTACAGATGTAGATGTTGGTAAGGATACATCCTGATACTTTAGAATTGTTGTCTGCTTTATGTTTTCAGTAATTCCTGCCAAAACCCAAAAAGTTACAACTCTCATTTTAACAAAGATTTAGTAGTTGAATACAATACTTCTTATAACTTATTTTTTGATAAATTCTACAATGAAGTGTTTACTGTTATGATATAAAGTAACTTAAGTCAGTTACAGGAATATAAATGGTTGCAACATTGCAAATCAGTTGTATCATGTAATGTGATTGTTCATTGAGATAGCTTGCAAGTCTTAATACTCACAGGGTCTTTCAGAATTGAAATACTTTAATGTAAACAGCTTTATTTTCAATTTTAGAATTCTAACAAAGTCTTGTTTTAGTACGCCTTAAATCATGTTAAGGTTCCAATTACTGCAGTACTTTAACAACAGTTTTATTATTATGAAATCCATATGGTACAAAATTATAATTTGAAGTTATTTGTACATTTGTATCAAGGAGAATCACAGTATGGGTTTCCATACTGTTTCCAAGGTTTCATGTAGCTGTCTCAGTAAGACTGATATTTTGTCTAGTAAATTGATCAAGTATCATACCCGTGTTGCTCTCCAAATGATCTGGTTTTTAATTCTGTTGTAGTCCTGAAAGGGACAATTGTGTGTTTAAAAATGAAAATGTTAACTATTTGTTATTCTTCACCGCTGGATATAAGACTAACTAAATGTTAATGCATGTACTGTTATGAATAATATTTAAGCTGAGTAATTTGTATTTTTCTTTGTACAGTTTGGTGTCACACAGTGGGTTTATAATATGCATAAAATCATTATAATGAATTAATAAAGCACACTCCCAATTGCTAATTATACAGTTTTAATACTATATCATAGTATTTTACATTCTTTAGGTGAACAAAATTTGTGAAGTTGATTTATTGCCATGCTAATTCAGAAATGTGTCTCCTTTTCTTTTAAAGTTGCTTTGGAACTGATTAAGAAATCAGATTCACAGCCAAGTTCTGTAATGTTGCTTGATTTTATTCAACATATCATGAAATCTTCCCCGCTTATGTTTGTAAGTGTGGATGGAAATCAGGAGGAAACCGAATGCAGTTGCATTGGTGAGTTTGTTGAAGATGTTTATGTTGAAGCTTGGTTATTTTTTTGACAATGGCATCATACAAAAGAACAAAAATAGGAAAAAGGCAGATTCATAAGTTCAGCATTACGTATTTATAAGTGAATATTGTAATATACTTTTAATATTGTGAATGTATTTGCATTTGTGATAATGAAAATTTATGAGGACAAGAGTTTGACCTTATTCATTACCATTGCTTTGCAGTATTTCCTGATTCATGTTGACATATCTTATACACATAATCATTGCCTGACAGTGTTTTTGATAGAGGAAAAATGTCTGGAACTACCCAGAATAAAATGTCTGTCCTTTTTTCCATGTCCCACCCCTCTGGCATGCATGCCATTTTCTTCTTCAACCTCTCCTTTTCTTCTTTTTCAATAAGGTTTGCTGAAGAAATATCCCAGTGAGGGCTGTCTGTTTACTAAGCCTACATGCATTTATCTTTTGTTTTACTGATGAGCAACCTGCTTTCAAATAGGTGCTTGTAATAGGAAGTTTTGGTTTTTATATTAATAATTTCCTGTTTGCTGGTTCTTTTTTTTTTTTTTTTCCTAGAATTTAGTAACTGGATCATAACAAGGCTTCTCCGAATTGCTGCAACTCCAAACTGCAACACATTGCACAAAAACATCTGTGATGTCATTTGCTCTTTACTTTTTCTGTTTAAAATGAAGAATTCCTCCATTTTTGAAGTATTAACAAAAGACTTGCTACTGCTTTTCCAAGACTTAATCTTCCTGCATGAAAGAGATGCACAGAAACCTCTTTGGGGAGATGTACTGGTCTGGCCAATTACTGTAAAGAGATTTTCAAGCAATACAAGTGACAATGTGGGATATTTAAGATTAGCACCATTACAGCTGATGGGTATGGCCAATGTGGAATGTTTGGAAGTTATATTAATGTCTATTCTGACAGATATTGTTGCAGATGTGTTTTTTGTAAGACAAGATATTATTCTCTGGGGGATAGGCTGCTCTCTGTTGGAGTATGGCAGTCCAAAAGTTAAAGTTTTGGCAGTGAAGTTTTTAGTAAAATTAATTCATTTAGGAGGGCCTCCAGAACAGCTGGCCAGTGTTTTCTTCACAGTCTTTTTTGGAATTCTACAGTCAGTACTTGAAATAGATACTGGAGAATCAGAACTGTTTGGAGAACCGTTCTTACAGTTGGTGAGGACATTGTTGCCTTTTGAAGCAGAGTCTTATAAAAATATTGAACCTGTCTACTTGAACATGCTACTGGAGAAGCTCTGTGCATTGTTTGAAGGTGATGTGTTTAGGTGTCTTCAGTCTGAAAAGCTGAAAGCTGCTTTTTGCCATATACTGCAATATTTTCTGGAGTTTGTTCCCACTGGCTATGAATCTGCCTTACAAGTAAGAAAAGTCCGTATCAGTACCATATGTGGAATTTTTGTGAATGTTCTTGGAACTCAGGAAGAACAAGAGGTAGGTTAATTTTAAAAGCTATATTTGTCATGTGAATAGATAATATACAAAATCCTACATCTATACAAAGAAGAAAATCTAGGAAATATTATTTTTAGTTGCATAATCACATTGATACTCCTTGTTTCTCAGCTATTTCAAATATTTGTAGAAGTCAGAGTTCTTTAATCAGTGGATGTAGCTGGACCCTATGTTTTCCAGATGTATTAATCTGTTGAGAAGCTATGCAGACACAAGGGTCTGTCTGTAATCACAGTATAAAATGTGGGTAAGGTACAGTGTACGCTCATATAAGGGCAACTTTACAAGTAATTTCCCTTCACCTGAGCTGCTCTTACTTTCTAACCGTATGCTTTTAGTCGTATTTGTTGGGGACAGGCAGACAGAAAGGTTTGAGTTAAAATAGAACCATGGAATAGTTTGGGTTGGAAGGGACCCTTTAATGATCATCTAGTTCACCCCCTGTAATGAGCAGGGACGCTGTTGTCTAGATCTGGTTGCTCAGTGTCCCGTCCAACGTGGCCTTGAAAGTTCCCAGAGATAGGGTGTCTACCACCTTTGGGCAACCTGTGCCAGTGTTTCAGCACCCTCATTGTAAAAAATTTTTTCCATATACCCAATCTAAACTACTCTTTTAATTTAAAGCCATAATCAGGTGTTAATAATGAGTGTTCCCCCTACCCCGTACACTCACATGCATATCATATGTATTGTCTCTTAAACATAGCGTGTCTGTCTTGGTGGCTTTGCTAGCAAGGTGTTATCGCAAGAGCTGGGAAACAGCTGTACAAGCTGCATTCTCTTTGGTAGGAACACAGGAAACTTCATTGCTTATGAGGATTTTTATCTTATAATTAAGATTTTTGAAGAGAAAGGTTTTTAAGAATCTTGTTACCGTAGTATTTTGAATTTTTATATTTTAAGTCAGAAACAATAGTATCTGAGAAGTAAGGCATAGTATACATTATGGTACCTCTGCTGTTGTTCCATCCCAGTATCTGGTGAGTCCACTTTATACAGCATTAAAAACACAAACGGAAGAAATCTTTCAGGAGCTTCACCAGAACCAGCTAGATACTTCTGATACTGATGGGTGGAGCAGCAGCAGTGATGAAGTTCCAGAGAAAAAGCGACGGCTAAGCCTACAAACAAAGCATCCAAAGAAATCACCTACACCAGTAATGTATGACACTTATTCAATAACTACTTTTATAATAATTTGGCTAGTGAATAGTAACAAATGACAACTTTTTTGAGGCAGTTTCTTCATACCATCCACATTGAAAGATCTTCCGGGAAAAGTTCTAAATGGTATTTTGAAGGATCAGAATCTACAGATAATTTCTAAGCCAAACTTCAGATAAAGAGACTATATTTTTAATAAGCTCAATGCAAATTCTTTTCATTTTTACACACTGAAAACAGAAAAGCTGAGAGAATACATACAGAAAGACGGAATTACGTATGTGGCTATGCAGTTGCCCTGGACATGCTTAAAGCTGGTCTAGTTAAGTCAGTTCATTCTCTGATGATCAAAGCCAGCTCACTCAGCCTCTGGTTGTGCTGTGTTTCAGCTCCCTGATTATCTTGGACTTGTTCCAACGTGTTGATCTCTTTCTTCTATTTGGGCACACAAAACCAGCTCCAGCATGCTGAACTGCAGGTGTGGGCTCATGATCAGCCTTTGCTCTTGATAGTACAGCCACGTATGTAGTTGATCTTTGCAGCAAGGTCACACTGCTCTTAAATTCAGCTTTTCTGCAAGTCCGTTGGGTCATTTTCTCCAAAGCTACTTTCTAGCCAGTCAGCCCTCAGCCTGTTCTGTTGCATGGGGTTTTTTGCTCTAGGTGCATATGTCTCTGTTGACCTGCATTAGGTTTTTGTCAGCCCAGTTTTTCAGCCAGTTGAGGTCCTTCGAATAAGCAGCATTGCTTTTATCCATAGAGCTACCTGTGTCATTGTAGAAAGGAATCAAGTTAGTCTGGCATGATTTGCCCTTGGTAAATATGTGCTGGCTGTTCCCAGTTGCCCTCTTATCCCTTATGTAGCTAGAAATGAGTTTAAGGAAGACTTTTTTCCATAACTTTCCCAGGGACTGGGGTTAGACTAGCAGCCCTTTAGTCCCTTGAATCCTCTTTTGCCTTTCTTGAAGACTAGTGTAACGTTTGCCTTTTTATAGTTGTCAGGAGCCACCCTGGTCACCATGACCTTCCAAGGATTGTAGAGTTATACCTTTCTAGCCTTTCAGATAAATCTGATTTGTGTCATACTTAACTTCAGAGTTAGTATCTTGTTCTCCCTAAGAGCGTGATTAAGCTAAAGCTTCATTTGGTATTTTCCTAATCCTGTATCCAACATGGATTAACTCAGTTTTTGCTGTGGTGATTTATCTTTTCTTTAAAAAAAAGAAAGGTATGTGTTGGAAAATAATTAATATGGTCAAATTACAGACTTAGTCCCGTAAACATGAAATTGAAGAGCACTCTATGGAATGCCGTCACAAAGAAAGCCGCATCCTTAATATTTATCCTTGAGAAAGAAATTCTGTCAGCGGATGTTCTTCAGACTGTAGAAGGGATTGCTGTAATTCTGCGACTAGCTGCTTTGTGCATAGTTCATTGCTCCCCTCCAACAAGTTCTACCAGGTAAAGGTACCAAGGTGAAACTGTGAAATCAGTAGTTTCTTGTAACTTCGCCTATGATTTGTGTGGATTACTTGTCCACGTATCAGGACAAGTATTGGATAAGTCCTGTATGTTTTGAAGTAGTGCATTTGCATAGTAACATTGCTTACAAGCAATACAATATTAGATATTTATAATCTGATGCATTGATTGTGTGACTTCTATTTTAACAGACTAGATCATAAAGTAACTCATCCGTGTAACTCTGACACATGTGAGAATACTCCAAACCCCTCAGACTCAGTGGTGAATATACAGTTCACATGGATTTCCTCTGATTTTATCACAAGAGTAGTAAAAGCTTGCGGAAACCTGTTAGAGGCTGCTACGCAGATTGTTAACCTAGAACAAGTGATTGACAGAATAGTCAAGATCTTTGATGCTTTGCTCTATGCACAAGGTGAGAAATCCTTTAAACTAACATGTCTTTTATTGGATTTGTAAATTAGGAATGCATCTGACTGAGTTGGTCTGTTGTGGTAGAGGTACTGAAATGACAGATATTGTGTTAGAACTCCAATTCCTGTACAAAAAGGGTTAAATTTTAAAAAAAGAGCTTCTCTGTTTAGCGAGCTTCCTTTGTGTTCCTTTTTGAACATGATTTACTAATTGTTGTCTATACTTCTGTTGATTTTTATCTGAACAAGAGACTACATTTGGATAGTGAATATGCATAAGAAAGAAATGACCTTTTAGCAGTTTTCTTATTAAAACACACAGAGGCAGCACGCCTCACTCTTTTGGTTTCACTCAAAGATTTTCAAAGCTTCTGACCAGCTTCAGCAAATATGGCATGTAGGACCTGTACCAAAAATATTAAGTACTTGGATGTTTCTTTTTGAAGTCACTAGTAGGATGGAGGACAGACTCTACTAAGACAAAAGTGCAAGAGTTCAGCTTACTCGCCATCCCAAAGTCCACCTGAGAGTCTTTGGTATCCAGAGATACCAAAGTTGTATTCATTCTGCCGCTCTTATATTACATGCTCTCAGTTATTTCATGAAATTTTAACATTATTATGATGTACCACTACATCATTGATTATTACATGTTGAAAATGTAGGCTATGAACATAGGGGAATAGTGATACTAATCTTTGTTGATAGCAAAAATACCATTTTGTGGCAAATTAAGAGCATGAGATATCTGTCTGTTTTATAAACTATACAGAACTGTAAAAGTATCATTTTTTTGCTGATTTGACTTTTGTTTTTTCCCCCTAGTGAAAATTCCACTGAGTGATCAGATTCTTGATAAGTTGTGTGGATTGCTGTCTCTGCCCTGGATTTACAGCCATCCTGATGATTTTTCTTTTAAGCTGTCTGCTTCTGAGTTTGATCCTGTAGTTTTAAGTGGAAAAACTGCACAGAGTTTCTGTGAGTATGTTGAAGTATATAAAACCTAACATCTCTGGAATGATTGTTCTAAAGTAAAATTTTCTTTGCCCTCTTATGATGATTGATGATATTCAAAGTTTAAATCAAGTTTATTTTGTTTTTTCTCTTTAGCACTGCAAACTCAGTCACACTGTGTGTTCCTTCTGTCTCTCTTCCCAAGAAAGATTCATCTGGATTGGAGAAAATCTATTTATCATTGGGCTCTACAAAGTCCCCATGAATTAATTCGGGCTACTTGTGTTAAAGGATTCTCTCTCCTGCTTCATCCACAAAGTGTGCAGTCCTGCAGTATGATTCCCAAAGTTCTTTTGTATGTATTAACGCTGCTTTTCTGTCTTCATGCAAGAAAACGGACAAATAAGAAATGTAGTATAAGCACCGAAATAAATATTTATTTCTATTTCATCCAGAATTTGCTAGAACTCAATTTCAGAAATCATAGGATATCAATAGGACAGGTGTAAGTGGCGATGTTTGTATGCTAGAATAGTGTTTGCTTACCATGTCTGTTACAGTACAAGTTACTTCATACTTGTTGAAGCGCCCATTTCAAATTAACAAATTTAAACTAAGGAGGAAAAAGGAGATACCTTTGAGTTAAATGCATGTGATATTTGTTCATATGTCCCTTAAAATCTTTCCAGTTTCTCTGCCTTTTGTATATACACCTTAGTGTCTTCGGTCCTATTGTGTCTGGTCTTCTGTTACTTTTTAACATGCCAGGCTCACCATGCTCTGCTCTACTTCAAACCTTTAATAGACTTGAGGGTAATCTGAACAGAAAAAAGATGATTTAGTGAGACAGATCTTTAAATTGTCTTAACAGTGCTTTCAGTGTAGTTAGAGAATTCAGACAATGTAGAAATGGAGATTTCTAGGTAAATGATCTATTAAAATTGGTTCATTTTTGTTTCCATTTCAGAAATCAAATCAAAGATGAGTCTGAGCTAGTCAAGGAGGCTTGTGCTGCTATAGTTGGGAAGTTATCTTGCTGTCTTTCTGGTGCATTCAGTGTACAACCTTCCTTAGCAGACTCTGCTATTAAGCATGTTACTTACGATATTTTATGTAGCAGCCTTACTGTGACTTCTGCTCATGAAAAAACTGGTTCTGTGCAAGCCTGTGTTTTCAAGCCATTTCTTATTCTCCTCGAGAACAAAGTATCCAGTTCAGTAAAGCTAGGTATGTGACTTTGTTAACATTTTGCACTCTGTATGAGGTACTAAGTCACTACTTCTGTACCCTTCTCTGTTCCCTTTTTTCTATATGGCTTCTTCTATAGCTATAAAGGTATGAAAGGTTTGAAATGTTGTATTTTGGTTGATATTGCTGCTAATGTTTGATGTTGTTGATAATTCTTTTTAAACTACCTTGGTGTTATTTTGGTCTATGGCTATATCTAGAAATGTCGTACTTGATGAAATCAGAATTTTAAATAGCTTGTCTGGTTTGACAGGATTTACTCTTTTGATTAAAAAAAAACATATATATATAATGTGCTTTGTGGTGTACTTCCATCACTGCCTTGTGCACTTCAATAGATTTTTTTAAAAGCATTAAAAATATTTTTTTCTTTCCTCCTCCAACCCATGCCATCCAGCATTTATAGAAAATATACCGCATCTTTGCAAACATCTGGATTTTAACACCGATGAGTCCAGTGTGAAGATTCTTGTTGAGTCTTTATTAAATCTGATGGAAGATCCAGACAAAGATGTAAGAGTGGCTTTCAGTGACTGCATAAAGAACCTACTAGAATCCTTAGGCTCTGAGGAAGGATTCATAAAAGAGGTGAATTCATATTTATTTGGGGTTATTTTTACCAACTTAATGTGTTTTTTGTTTCACTAACGTCAGACACTTTAAAATTTGTTTTGTTTTCATGTGTTCCAGCTGTTTGTTTCAAGAATGAAAGAAGCCTATACAAATGCGAAAATATCAAGAAATAATGAGCTTAAAGATACCTTGATTCTCACAACAGGAGATATTGGAAGGTATTTTTAGTTAGTTTGTGATGCAAAGTAACTTTTTGTTCAAGTGTAAATGTAAGATGAAATTAGTTATTTGAAGGTTAGTCTTTGTCCAGAGTCCTTTGCAACTTTAGTAAGCTATTGATTCGTATGGTATATTTCTCATTTTCTTCTGCTCTGTCATAGGAAGTACAGATAAGATATGCAAATACAATTTTGAGTCATTTTGCATTGTGGTAATTAAAGATTCTTAAGTCATTTTATTGATGCAATGATTCTTTTTTCCTTTTTAATTCTTTTTTTTCTGCTTACTTTGTAAGGGCATCAAAAGGAGATCTGGTGCCATTTGCCCTCTTGCATTTGTTACACTGTTTGCTGTCCAAGTCAGCTTCTGTGGCTGGAGCGGCGTACACAGAGATTCGATTCCTGGCAGCAGCGAAGTCCATAAAACTGCAAGCTTTTTTCAGTCAGTACAAGAAGCCTATCTGTCAGGTAAAAAGAAAAAGAGTTTGTGGTTTAGAAAGGAATGTGTTTGGCTTCTTTTTGTGTATTTTGAAAATGTTATTAAAGGTAAAAGAGTATTTTACAAGGTGAAATCTCATAGGACAAGAAAGAGATAATTTAAAAAACAAAACAAACACCACTCCCACCCCAAATATTCAAAAGGAATGGGAAATCTTTAACTTTCCCATGATCATCTCCGCTCAACACTATTGCTTTTCTTTTTTATTTCCCTAGATGCTGTCATTCTGAAACGGAAACTATATAGTTTCTTGGATTGTGTGGTACCATTGCCCCAAGAGGCTATGATTTAAAATTGGAATTGAAGTCTACGTTTTATAGGCATAATGCTGACATGATTGATTTGTTCTTTTGTTATACCTATTGGCTAAAGACCGAAGTAGTCTTTAAAAGAAAATTATCAAAACCAGAGTTTTCTAATGTTGAATATTTTTTCTTAATAATGCAATGTCTGAATCCAGGGTTGCAGAAGTGTATGATAATCCAGTTCTATCACACAGTAATAATCACAGATCTACGTGCAATGAATGAGAAAGAAAAACAGATGCATAGAAAGATGAGTGAAACACTTGTGTTTATTTTTAGGGAGCAAAAAAGGGGGAAATAATACTGAATTTCTTCATGCTTAGTTTCTAGTGGAATCCCTGCACTCCAGCCAGATGGCAGTATTGAGTGCTCCATGCCAGGGTAATGAGCTACAGAAACAAACGGCTGCTCACCAGAGAGAAATGGCTCTGGACATGTTATCCGAGATCGCCAATGTATTTGATTTTCCAGATCTAAATCGCTTTCTTTCAGTAAGTTGGTCAGACTTCTTTTCACTTTTGATAGCTGCTTTTTTGTTTGTGTGTGTGCTTGTGGATTTCTGTTTTAGTCCACATTTTTTCTGTGAAGGTCACAGATCTGATTTTTTTATTTTTTTATTTTTTTTTCCTCTAGTTGCTGTTGTTTGTCATAGTATAGAATAGTTTGGGGTTGCTGCAACTGGGAGCTCAAATACAGAGGAACAGTTTTATCAAGTTACAGCGATGGCTACAGTGCTAATTCAAGTATGATGGATGATTAACTCAGGTCTAGAGTACTCATTGAGTGTATCTACATTAATGATTTAGTGCACTTGCAGAGATGCTTTGTAAGGTGTGATTTTTGCACGGTGTTTGCTTTCTTCTTTCAAATGGAGAAAGCTGTTGTTCTGTGGATAGAGCTGTTCTTGATCTGGTTAGATATTTGTTTTACTTGAATCCTAAGTAGCTTTGTACTTGTGTTGTGCTTGTTGGTAAATGGGAAATGCAAAACTGTTAAGTAAGGAGTGTTCTAATTGACTGGTAGGTTGGGGAATGTTGATGTCAAGGGGTGTGTTGAGGTTTTTTTCTTTTAAGATTTCCTTTTGTGGAGAATCTGGATGGCAGTGGGGGGAGTTATTTGTTTGGGGTTTTTCTAACAAGTGTTGTTTTTAATTTACCAGCGGACCCTACAAGTTTTGCTTCCTGACCTTGCAGCCAAAGCTAGTCCTGCAGCCTCCACACTTATTCGAACCATAGCAAAACAGTTGAATGTAAACCGAAGAGAGATTTTAATCAATAACTTCAAATACATCTTCTCTCATTTGGTCTGTTCCTGCTCTAAGGATGAGCTTGAGCGGGCGCTTCATTACCTTAAGGTAAATTGGCATTTGCTCTATTATTCGTGCAGATTAGGAGGTTTCAGTGAGGTTTCTGCTTTATTTAAGGTATTGCAAAGCATAAATGGAAATTGTATATGCAGAAGTTTTGTGTTCTTATTATTTATAATCTGTTCCTTTGGCTCTGAGGTACTGTTGTAAGATATTTTGTGAACTTAAAAACTCTAAAACGTGGTTTATCTAACACTGAGCTGATTTGGAACCTTTTCCTTGACTTCTGTGGTAAATCAAGCAGACTCCAGTGCCTCCTGTCTCTGTGTGCTGATTTCATTGTAATTAAATGAAGACTTGGTTTCTGTTTGCGATTTGATTATAGAATGAGACTGAGATAGAGCTGGGCAGCTTGCTGAGACAAGACTACCAGGGACTGCATAATGAATTATTGCTGCGTATAGGAGAACACTATCAACAAGTCTTCAATGGTTTGTCAATATTGGCTTCATTTGCATCTCATGATGATCCCTATCAGGGACCTAGAGAAATAACATCACCTGAACAAATGGTAAGGACAGAAAAATATTCCTGTTCAGTTTTGTTCAATATTTTTTTTTCTCCAGTTGGGGAGTGAAGACAACTTGACATTCTCTGAACATCATGTATTTGAGGCACAAAGTGAAGGAAAGGCAGGCATTTCATGTTAAGTGTTCCTGTAATAAGGAGATACATACTGAGTATGCATGAAAAAACAAACAGAAAAACCCCCACAAACAACACCCCACCACCCTTCCCCTTCCCAAACCGCAGTCTTACCAAAACAAAAAACTCCACATCCCGACAGGATGTCTTTCATTAACACTGATATTTGTTAAGAAGCAGCATATGTATTTGGGATTCTTCTAACTTGTCTTTCAGAATTAGCATTTCATACTTGCTTTTTAATTTCTTAGGCTTAGAAATGTGTTAATAGTGAGATTATTTGGGTTTTTAACTTTTTTTTTTCCTTCCCCCCTCCTCCACAGGCTGATTATCTGCAACCTAAATTGCTTGGTATCTTGGCATTTTTTAACATGCAGTTACTGAGTTCCAGTGTTGGCATTGAGGATAAAAAAATGGTGCGTAAACTTAATCTTTAATATTAAAGATAAGCAAGGACTATTTTAATATTCTAGACTTACTTATGTGATTGAGCAACTGTCAGTGAAGTCTCAAAGATACTGAAGTTCTGACATGATTCTTTAAAACTGATTGTCTCACTCTGGGTAGGACTTCTGTGTAACCTCAGAAGTTTCTGTTTTGTTTTTTTAATGGTCACCTAATGTACGTATTTCAGTCAGACGTGTTATATGTAACAAGCCAATCAACCAGAGGAGGAATTCAAGTGTACGTTTTGTATGTGTAAAAGAAATAAAGTGGAAGATGAGGGAATGTGGTAGAAAACTGGAGTTACTGCAGGGAACAGGGTTATAAGGCCACCAAAGGGCAAAGGTAAAGGAAATAAGATGCAAATCCACAATAAACTGGGCTTTATTGGTTTTGCTCCTTTCAGCTTCATGGTAGAGAGCATTTTGAGAATTAGAGCTCACAACTTGAGAAAAAGTCTGAAAATTCTGCTCTGCTGAGGTGGTGCTTCTAACCATAAAAAAAGGCTTTTAGTGACCTTAGAGGTAGTGTAGATGATTTCTGTAGGGCATTTTCCAGTGGTAGAATGTATATAACTTTACATTGATGGACTGCATTTTCTCTGATGTTCTGTCAAGCTTTTTGCTTCTCAGGTATTCACGTTGAGATGCTCTCATTTTCATAGCCCCATGTCTTCTTGCTTTCTGAATTTCTTCCTTTGTAGAGTATGTCTTCTGCTGCACCTGCTATTGTTTCTATCTTTTCTTGTTCTGTTGTTTGTTCTTGGTGAGTTTCCCCTTGCATGACCTTTCCTCAAGCTCAGGTTTCTTCATGTGTCACTGAGCTGTCATGCTGGGCATTGTGCTACCTTGTTTGGTACAGTGTTACTGTGACTGAAACACCTGCTGCTTTTTCTGCATCTCAGTATTTCTCGTCTGTCTTTCATCAGTCCCATTAACAACTGAGCTATTACCTGTTCCCTGAAGCTTATCAGTCACTTCTGCCAGAAGTTGTATATCAATTCTGTTGTTGGTGTGGTGTTGTCTTGTGTTTCGCATGCTGTTGTGTTTTTTTTTAATGCACGTTTGTTTGTTTTCTCTGTATTTTCAAAACCTGCTCTTTTCAGCTTCCAAAACTTTGGATGTATAGGCAATCGTGTCTCTCTTCTAACCCCTAAATTCTTTATTGAAACATCAAACTGAATTTGGTGTCTTATTGGGTATGATTGCTTAAGCCAGTGTAGCCTGGTTTTATTAGAAGATATGCTTGTATGTGTTTTACTGAATATCTAATATCCTAAAATTACTTTTCTCCATGTCTAGGCTTTAAACAGTCTTATGTCTTTAATGAAGCTCATGGGTCCCAAACACACCAGTTCAGTAAGAGTGAAGATGATGACTACGCTGAGAACAGCTCTAAGATACAAGGATGACTTTCCAGAACTGTGTTGCAGGTGAACTGATAGCACACCCAAACAGTGACATACCAGCCGTTTCTGTCCTTGAATACGCTGGGGTCATTTTTTTCAGACCATAATCTAAACCACATAGCTGAAATAACTGAACTTAAAATGCTTCTCATGATTCACTTTAAATGTCTTTATGCAGAGAAAAATCATTGATTATGTTTGTTTTGTTGTCTTTTCTTTAGAGCCTGGGATTGTTTTGTTCGAAGCCTGGACCATTCATACCTTGGCTCCTTGCTTAGTCACGTGATAGTAGCGTTATTGCCCCTTATACATATCCAGCCAAAGGAAACTACAGCAGTATTTTACTTTCTCATAGTTGAGAACAGGTACCGTACAAAGTATTTTCACTTATATGGATTAAATCCTGTAATAGCAATGGGCATAACTCTAAATTAATGTTGTCTGGCACTGAGATGAGAGAACCTGTTTTTCAGCAAAACAGTATGTTGTTCTTGTTGTTCTATAAAATTCCGCCTTCTCTAAACTACAATGAGATTTTGAAATTTGACAGGTGATAGCCTCATCTGAAAAGCTGTTTTTATATTGTCCTTACAAAAATACATGGCGCTATGGTCAATTTACAACCCATTCAGGCACTTTCCCCTGCCAGGTTTTCCGACTCTGCGTTTTTTCTGCTGGTATGGGAAATGACTTCCCTCTACAGGGCACGCAGACAGAATAACAATGATTGCTCACATTTGGTTTAAGCTAGAGAGAAGAGTACAGAATTGGAAATGGGGAGGAAAGGAGTTCTTTATTTGTTTCTTTCAATAATTACAGTTATAATTATGAATTGCACAGAACTTAATGTTGAGTAAGATTTCATACATCCTCTTTGCAAGCAGTCACACCAACTGAAAATAACATGTCTAATACAAAGGAGTTAAATTTTTATGACTTGACCTTTTTGAAGACAATGTTGAGTTTTCTGTTTCATCTTATGTTTTGTAGCTTAAAATTATGATTTTTTTTAGCAATGACAATCGTTTGTATCTTGATCACTTTTGTTGGGTTTTCATTTTTCTTGCCCTGTATCATACCAACAGTATTCAAAATAAAAGGTGACAATGGGAATAATAAGGCTCTTGTAGAAGCTCATAGTAGCAAAATTGAAAGAGATCCGTTTATGTTAGGAACACAGAATTCTTTTTTTGGTTGTGTGTTTTCTTTTCTTATGAGGAAAACTGTAACTGGATTCAGAACAAATGGAATTATTCTCACCCTTTGGCTAGTGTCCAAAATAAGGAGAGCCAAACCTGGTAGAGGTGAATAGCAACTCTGAAAGCTTTGGAAAAAACTACCTTTAAAGAAGAAAATAATTTAAGGTATAGAGGAATACCTGTGCCTTAGTTGAGTAACAAGAAAAACAAACTGTTTCATACGTATACTTAGATTAAAAATCCATGTGATTTACTTTTTTCTGCTTTTTGAGCCTCTGTTCTTCTAGTCATTACACTTAAGTACTTCCCTTTGATGGGTTTTTAAGATTTTCCTGATCTAACTAATGTTTGAAATGTACTTTGCATTATTTTTTTTGTAACTATTAGGGATGCAGTGCAAGACTTTTTACATGAAATATATTTTCTGCCGGACCTTCCAGAACTAAAAGAAATTCAGGTCGTCCTTCAGGAATACAGAAAGGTACAGCTTCTTTTATTTATTTGTTTGGTTTTAATGCATCTAATGAATTCACAACAAGTGAGGAAAACAGGTAAAGTTTATTGTTATGCTGAAATAGTGTTTATTTGCCTCCACAACAAAACAGAATTTGTTTATCATGGGAATATTTTCAAGCAGGTTCTGATTCTTCTTTGGGAGTGAAATATGTTCACGTTTAACATGCTTGTTTGTGTAGCATCTGACTTTTCACTGACTTTTCATCTTTTTGAGATGAAAGAGATTATATGATAAAAAGTCAGCAATATTAGCTACAGCAGTGAATGTGTTACAAGAGAAGCTTGATCCCTTTTCCATATTCTCCTTAAAGGCAATGAAGATTGTCTGATCAAGGAGTACTTTATGGTCTGTTTCTTTTCCTTGCCCTCAGACGGGTTTGGTAATAGGTGGGAAGTAGCAATTATTTAGTGGGAATGAGGTAACAAAAGTAAAAATTCATTTGAGTTTAGATAATGAGGTATGCAAAGCAAAGCATTTTGTTCTGATCTAGTCATTTTTATTTGCACGATTGTATTTAAACAAAAATGTAAATATAACACCTTTTTGCGGAAAACATTTTAAAAAAACAGACAGTGGTATATGGAATGCAGTCAGTAAAGTAGTTGTTTGTGTGTGTTCTAACTTACGGCCTTTGAGATGCTGTTTAAACACGTTCCTGTTATATTTAACTTGAACTTCTTGTGCCATGTTTTGTTCAGGAATCCTCCAAAAGCACTGACTTGCAGACAACGCTGCAGCTGTCAATGAGAGCTATTCAGCATGAGAATGTGGATGTTCGCATTCATGCACTTACCAGCTTGAAAGAAACATTATATAGAAATCAGGTATAGAAAACCTCTTTCAGTAGAATTAAATGTAAATCAAAATAGCACCTGGATGAACAATCTAAAACTCCTTACTAGTACTGAGTGTTCACGTGAACTGTATTATTCTCCTCGATTTATTAAGCTAGCTGTTTCTTAATATAATGAGGAAAACTGTTTCTTTTTCATCATGTCTCCTTGTAAGAGGACTTTCAAATCCTAATCTGTGTGATGCTGATTCATAAGACTAGTGGTATATTTCTTATCTTTCTCGACTCCGAGGAAAGATGTATCTAAGAAGTCCATTTCAGCAATCTGTTGTGTAGTCTTGTCCACGTGAATGGTTTTTGCATCAGGAGACTGATACATTAAAGGGAATACTTTTTGTGAGTGTAATATCTGAAAGAATTAAGATGTGTGTTACCATCTCATACATTGGATTTTTTCTTTTCTCTTCCTTTGCCTTCCACCCTCAAAAACGTGATTCCATTGATCATATTCAAATAAATTTCATAGCCATGTATAAGTTGCAAAGATAACGCTTTACACATCTGTGTGTTTATTAGCCCAGAGGGGTTTATGTGACCTATTAAAAAAAAAAAAAAAATCTGTCTCCTTAGGTAGCTATAAAAGATTGTGGGACACTCTTCAGGCAAAAATTTAAACAAACAAAAAAAATCCTAGTTAAAAAAACAATCAGTCATTGTGTGTATTCCTGCCCAATCAGTAATTCTTGCAGCTCAGGTCAGCAAAATCTTGCCATGTTTTGCTTAGTTAGGAGCCTAGCGAAGTAATTGAGGCAAATCAAACTTAATTAGTTCCACAGCTTGTGGAAGTATTTGCTCTGCTATGTTGGCTGGGGTTTCAGCTTTCATTAAACATAACAGTGCCAAGCATCTTCACATTATTAAGAGAAACATTTTTCTGTATTTGGACTAAATGTGGAGCTGAGGAATAAAAGCTAGGCCAAAATGAAAAAGAAAAGAAATCCAATTAACAAGATGGGCATTGATTAAAAGACTTGAAACTCTGGGCTTTGTAGGACTAAGAGTGAAGAAATTGCCAACAAATAGGAAATAATAAGGATACACATGGCAGCCAATCCAAAAGGTATGACAACAGCTGCGTGAAAGGAATTGAGAGAAAGTATCAGAACACATAAAGAAAAGGGATAGATAAGTGAAAAAGATAAGTGTAGAAAAGAGGGGGTTCTTGGTAAGATAAGGAAAGAAAATGAAGTTAGTAGAGAGGTGTATGATAATGAAATAAAATATTAACCATGACAGCATTATTAATTGAGGCCCACATCCCTCATGCTTATTCATTTGTTTAGCCCTTCCTAGGGTAACAAGCAATTTAGGGCAATTGGGCTATAGTTAGAAAATGATGGTATTTGAATCACAAACCTAAAGTCATGGGTAAATGAAATACGAAGTAAGAATGAGTTACAGATGGAAAATATCTGAGACTATTTACCATAAACATGGTGTAGAATAACTCACCATAATTCGTCTTTATTTTTCAACTTCATAGGAAAAATTGATAAAGTATGTAACAGACAGTGAAACTGTGGAGCCAGTCATCTCCCAGTTGGTAACTGTACTTCTGATCGGCTGCCAGGATGCAAATTCTCAAGCCCGACTACTTTGTGGAGAATGTTTAGGTGAACTGGGAGCCATAGATCCCGGCAGGCTTGATTTTTCAACAAGTGAAACTCAAGGAAAACACTTTACGTTTGTGGTAAGACATGTTACTGTAGTGTTTTGTTTAGCAGTAAGGGTTTCTCAAAAGTGCTTGGGAGTAGGGAACCTCTTATCTTTAGACCCTTTGAACATCTGTACTTGCTCTCTAATTTCAAACAGTTTAGAGTCAGGCTTCAAAGTGATCATTTGGAAATTAAAGATACAGCTATTACTCTGTTTGTTTTAATTAAACTGGTGTTTTTTTTTGTGATTGAGGCTGGTGTGGAGGATCCAAATTTTGCCTATGGGCTATTAATGGAACTGACCAGAGCATTCCTTGCTCACGCTGATAATGTTCGTGCTCAGGATTCTGCAGCGTATGCAATTCAGGTAAGATATGTGGTTAGATCCTATTTTTTCTTCACAAATTATTTCCTATTACACTGAACACAGAATTATGCAATAGAAATGTTAGTTAGTTGAAATCACCACTGCCTGGTAATAGGGAGTTAACAATGCTGGATGAAAGTTTTGCAGTTATAACTTTGTAACTAAACATCCTGTAAGTTCTATTTCATGACTTCTATATACACAAGTTTTTGTAATTACTGTGGTCATGAAAAATTTTCAGTGCTAACTTGGTCATGTAAACCATGCCTTTTCAGGAGTTATTGTCAATCTATGACTGTAGAGAGACAAACACGGACTGCCCAGGCTCCAGGCTTTGGAGGAGGTTTCCTGAGCATGTGCAGGAGATACTGGAACCTCACTTAAATACACGGTATGTGACAACTTACGTAATTTTTTTCCATAACAGCTTCAAAAACTTGTTTTTGTTCTCCAGGCTAGCAATAACTTCACTTGGTTTTGTGATTGTTACTTTTCTGTGAAGAGTGGTATGTGTCTATACAAAATTCAAATAAGGTCTTTCTATGTAAAGCTGAATTAGCACTTCCTTGAATATAATTCTTGATAAATCCAACAAGCAAAATTCTGAGCTCATACTTTGCCCAGATCTGTCTGTTTATCCCTAGAGCATTCTCTTATACAATGTTTTGAAGCATTTATTTCTGTTCTCTGTTGTCTCTACAAATTCTCACTGGATTTGAGTTTGTACTCAAATCCATTAATATCCCTTTACTGCTACCATTTTCAGAAGCAGGAGGAGCTCCTTGGCTTTTAATTTGAGTTTTTATTTTGTCGACTTAATGATAAAAATAATGTGAAGAAAACTTCAAGTGATGCATGCACCTTAATTTGAAATAATCAACTCTGTTTCCTTTTTGTTTCCTCATGAAGACCATCACGCTTGTCTGGGATAAAATTTACCTTTTTAGAAAACAAACTTTTTGGCATTTCTTGGCTTTTGTATATGTTCTGGGTTTTTCCTGTCAAAAACATAATACTCCATGTTTATCAAGTTGCATTTCTTAAAACTGATTTGAAAAGCACTTTGAAGTATACTTAAAAATTCTGGTAACGTTTTAGCTTGTTTGTGTTTCCTGTTTTAAGCTCTAGAATAAAATATGCTGACTACTGAAAGTATTTTCATAATTCTTTTTTAAAAGAATCAGAAGATGAAACCCAATATGATTCCAGTTAGGGAACTTCATAATTAAAAATGTGCTACTGATTTCTATTATATTAAATAAAAGAGTTAGTTTTATTAAATGGATATTTTAAAATTACAGGTATAAGAGTTACCAAAAGGCTGTGAATTGGTCTAAGATGAAGAAGCCAATTTATTTAAGCAAATTAGGTGATAATTTTGCAGAATGGTCAGCAACTTGGGCAGGTTATCTCATAACAAAGGTAAGAGAATAAATCTGCTCTCTATATTGATATATACAACACATTTTGGCTTCTGAAAGTCAGGGGTGGATGGGGGAATAAGCCTGTTCTCTATAGGTCTGCTAAAGCACATACCTGAAGACTTCTTGAATCATCAAGGTAGCCATGCACCTTCCCTTCCCCAGCATTTGTTGCTTTTTGGCCAGGCTTCACAGATAGCATCAAAGCCAAATGTCTAGGAAGTTTGCCCTTGTCCAGAGTCTTGTATAGCTGAAGGCACTGACAAATGCTTCCAAAAAGTATCGGAAATGCTTCTTGAAAACCTCAAATTTACCTTCTCGGTTTCTGAAAGATTTCTTTCATTTCCCCATAGTTCCACAGTCCCAGCACATGAAAAGTACTTGTCTCTTTTTTCCTTTCCTTTCCCCTTTCCAACATGTGACTCACTGAAAATTTCACTTCTAAATCAACCACTTTAAGAAGTGAATTTAATCACAATAGCTCAGTGCCTACCCTGTCCTCCATTTCAGACAGAAGAATTGAATGTCTTCATAATTGCCTACTTACTGCAGGCTTTTAAGGACAGAAGAGAGGCTGAGTGCAGTAGTAGACTCTTGGCCTTAAGGTTTTTTTCTACGGCCAGTGCAAGTTCACAGTGGTGATGAAAACACAGAGAAATGGAATACTGTAAGCAATGCTTATCTGTCTTTAATAGCAGCTGCCATCTGGAATCCCTGTTGCAGGTTTAGGTCTGATGAACCTTCTTTAGGACATGAGTAACTTAAAATTTTATTTGATTAAATAGTATTTGTATTTGTCAACAAAAAGAAACCTATTAATTGTTCAGGCACTTGCACTTTTGTAATGATGCTTTTCCTGGAAATAATATTTTTCTATAGGTGAGACATGATCTTGCCAGAAAAGTTTTCGATTGCTGCAGTATTATGATGAAGAATGACTATAAAGTGACAATTTATCTGCTTCCGCACATCCTTGTCTATGTTCTGTTGGGAAGCAGTCAAGAGGATCAACAAGAGGTGAGATGTAGAAGAAGGTGGTGTTCTTCACAGGAATGTTCAGGGGCTGCTCTCTGTAAGAGTTGTTCAGCACTGCAGAATTACTGTAGAGCTACATGAACAAATCATATAGGTGTTAAACTCCTTTTCCTGTATTAATAATATAAATTTTCTGCTGGGGTTTTGAATATATTCATAAGAGTTTGTATTGAACTGCTTTTCTGTGTATTTCTTCAGTAGGGCCTAGGATGAGATATTTGGCAGTTAATTATGACTGCAGTAACATCAAGATCTGGAGTTACACAAAGAGGAATAGAGTTCAACACAAACAAGCAATAAATGGAACTTGTATAATACCAGGAAGGCAGACCCGTAAATTTTTCCCTCCCTTGCATACACTTAAAATTTAAGTGAAAAAACTAGCTGCAAGATTCATGCAGAGCAGGGTTCATAGATGTCTTCTAGCAAAGCAGGGGTAGGAGAGAAAAGAATCATCTAGTCTGCTTTCTTTCACTTTGCTTTAGCAGAAGTTGAAGAGATTGAAAAATATTACTTATATTCTATTAATTTGAAATTTCACAGCTAAGATACCTGTGTTTAAACATTGTGGGTGTGTAGAGGTGTGTGATGATTTGTCTTGTATGAACAAGTACATCCACAATAAGCATCTGTTATGTATGTTAACTCATATTCTGTAGACTAAAACAAGCAGCAGGTCTCTCAGCATGATATTTATTTAAATATCAGCAAAAAGTAGATCTGTGATCAAGTAGATAACTTGACTTCAGTTAAACTTGGAAGTATTGTATTTGCAGCATAAGTGCAGTAGCATTCATTGTGTTTTGAAACCTAAAATTCTAGTAATCATGATGGTTATTCTGAAACCAAGGGTTTGATTTTTAAAGGCTTTCTCCCTGTATGGAATCTCCTGACAACAACTGCTACTTGGTCTGCCATTTTTTCTTCTTAAGAGTGTTGGATAAACAGAGCTTGCAAATAAGCCCAAAATTATTAAAATACATGATTAAATTATCTAGTATTTTAGTCTGATTTTTGTGTTAATTGCTGTTTCCTACTATTTTAATGCCTGTATGGTACTTTTGTCTTTTATCATATTCGTGTTTGTGTAGGTTTACGTGGAGATTATGGCTGTTCTGAAACACGATGACCAGTCTGCTAGGAGGCTTGAAGACAGTGCCTCTGATCTAAGTCAGCTGAGCACACAGACGGTGTTCTCCATGCTCGATCATCTCACTCAGTGGGCCAGGCATAAGTTTCAAGTGCTTATTGCTGAGAAAAATACTGGCAAGTCTAGCAAAGAGAAAGGTGATCTAAAACGTGAGTGATACTTATTTTATTTAAAGTGGCGTTTACATTCTTCAAATAAGTATTTAAATCTCCCACTTCACATTATCACCATTTAAGAATGCAATATTACTATGGTAGTCTGCTTTATGATTTCATACTGTCATATTGTGATTTCTGCCCCCTCCCACCCCAAGTCTGTTGTTTGGATGCCTCTTGTAAGAAATACTGATTCAAAATTAAAAAACATAATGTTAATTTCTTGGTAGTTTTCTAAAGGTTCGGTTTAACATATTGTGTGCTATCTTGCAAGATGTAGGAAGTTCACCAGTATTGTTTTAAATAAATTATTCTTGAGAGAAGAGAAAAATGTTTTCTTAAATTAATCAAATTACTTCACTAAATTGTGAAATGAGTTAGCTGAATCTTGATGTGTAAGTTAATTCTTATAAATGAAATCTTAATGGACAAACTTCTTAAAATGTTTGGGTTTTTTCTATAGCATCAAGTGAGGACTATGGAGAATATCAAAATGTGACACGTTTTCTAGACCTCATACCTCAGGATGCGCTAGCTGTGGCTTCCTTTCGCTCTAAGGCTTACACAAGGGCGGTGATGCACTTTGAATCGTTCATCACAGAGAAGAAACAAAATATTCAGGAGCATCTTGGATTTCTTCAGGTTCTGAAGTTCTTGGGGTTTTTTTTATTTTAAATTTAAAATAGATATAGATGAATAGAGCTTTGTCAGATTATTCTTCAAGATGGGAAGAAGAAAAGATACAGTTAGGCTCTTGGATACAAGAGTTTAGTTGTCTGTCTTTCAGCAATATTTAGTACTTCCCTTTCCTTGGCATGCTTCTTATATGAAAAAGAAGGAGTAGCTTTCTAGTGTATAGATAAGATAAAATCCTGAAAATACTGAAATGTGTTTTTGTTGAAAGTACACTCTTTATTGCTTTTAGTTAACTCTGCCTTTTGTCAGACAAAACAAAGCCAAAACATATTTGAAGGAAAGCTAAATGGCTTATTCTAAAGTAGAGAAAGAGCTAATGCCATGGGTGTTCAAAATGATTTGAATTATTTTCAAGAAGTATTTTAACTGGTGGGATGAGCCTGTTTATGGTTCCTTATGGTTTATATTCCTCAGTAATGTTTCAAATTTGAGAAACTTTGTATGTTGCTTTTCCACCGTAAGTAATCTGCAGCTTCATATTATACAACTTTATCACATAATAATAGGACATTTATTTTGCCTTCTATACAGATTGTTATTCTTTCTTACTCTTCCTATAGTATGAGATCAGGAGTATTACAGTATGCTAAGCTAAAGTAGGGCTCAACTTTGGAAGCAGCGCAGCAAAACTGACATATTCTATGAAAGCTTAATGCCAAGAAGTCCTACTGAGTAGTTTGGTCTCCATTTTCAACAAGATGGGTGATTCTGAGCATGTTATATATAAAATATTTTTTTGTCTCAGAGTTGTTTTTAAATGTCCGTTTCCACTTCTGTTTGAATGAAGAAATTGTACGCTGCTATGCATGAGCCAGATGGAGTAGCTGGGGTGAGTGCAATTCGGAAAGCAGAACCATCTCTCAAAGAACAAATCCTTGAACATGAAAGTATTGGCTTGTTAAGAGACGCAACAGCCTGTTATGATAGGGCTATCCAACTGGAACC
>VXAK01026735.1:0-18848 GCA_013399435.1 Arenaria interpres
AATTTTCCTTGGGTAAGCACTTCTATTAATTTCAAAGCCTTCTGGGCTACCAACAAAAATTCAGTGACCTCAGTGAAAGCAATCACATGGGTTTAAACTGACTATTTATATGAGTAAAGCTTTGCAGAATCTAAATAAACTAAATTATCTTCAAGATCCAACTTCCGCAAGTGGTAAGTAATATTAGGCAAAATGTTGATATTTGGTTACCCTAATTAACCTTGTATTTTAACCATATTATTGCACCGTAAAGTTCTAATTTCTATTCCACTGTTATATGCCCTGGAATACCCTTCTCCTCTGGAACATAAACAAACAAATCAAAACAAGTTCAACTGTTAGCTAAACTCTGGTCAACTGAATTTCTTTTAATAACTTTTTATTATGAAATTGTCTATGGAGTCCACAGCATTCTCCAAATTACAAGTCTTCCACCTTAGCACTTTGGAAAGGCTTGGATTTTATTTCATGTAAGTTTTTGCAGCTGTACAAAATACTTTCATTAACCCAAGAATGGATTATTTGGAGTGCTAATTAATTGATTCTTCAAAATGCCAATTGACATACTCGCAGGGAAAACCTGATCTAAGCAACTATGTTAATCAAGCTATTGTACTTATGGTTCTGTCTGAATATCAGACCATCTGAAATGAGGAGAACTTTGCCATTACTATCCTGGACCTCTTGTGGGCAGCTTAATTAATATGAGTAGACTATGACAGTTGCACTTGTACATTCACTGTTCTGCCTGACAATAACTCTATAAAATTACATTTCAGCTAAAGAATGGAAACAGTGTTAAATACCATTATTTGCCTGCCTTTGATGTCTGAGAGTCATTATGAAAGCAATTACAGCAGTTTCTCTGTCTGTATGTCTACAGGGTATTTATCTGTATCTGTCTGAGTCCTTTGCCAGGTGGAGAATATATGGCATATTAAAGACAAGGGAATTCAGCCTCAATTATCAGACTATGAACAGAAGAAGAAACAAAATCAGAGTTTTGCAGATGATCCTGCCAGAAAACAGTAATTTAATATTAAAGGCAGGCAATCTGGGGAAAACTTGCCCAGTGCAGTCTTTTAATATTATTGAATTCCCCCCTCCTTCCATTGTCATATTTTGTTTTCTATTCTTTTAGCTTCCATGTTTTCTAATGGTGAGCTCTGCTCACTTTAAATAGTCTTACGCTAGGTTTGAGAGTCTCATGAACATGGGACATTTTTTGTAAGCCCTACTTTTTGTTTCTTAATTACTTGGAGATATTCTGCCATCTAAGAACCTCTCAAAGGAAAGAACAGATTCTGAGTGGGGTAAGGCCACATGAGGCAACATGCAGACAGTAGAGTTAGGAGGTTTGTACAACCTACACAAAACTACATATTTCATTCTGCCTGTGGCTAATTATTGTTTTACTGACCCCCGTGGTTGTATGAGTAGGTCCACAGGTTGGCAGATGGGCCACTGCCAAATTTATCTTTTGGATTCTTTCAGATGTCTTCCCACAGCAGACTACTGGACAAATAAAAGACAATCCTCTGATTGCTTTTCTATGCCACTGAGTTTAGAGCTTGAAAAATAACGTTCTGCCAAAAACCTTTGAAAAATACCAATTTTTCAACTAAATACGTAGGCAGAAAGCATGAGCATCTTGCTTTTTCACCTGAAAGATGCATTAGTTCTAACCCTGTTCTCTGTATATTGAAGATACATCCATTCATAAACAGCTTCACAGTTACTTCAGAACATGGATATTTTACCATCTTGTCCTTCTGTAATAATGAACCTCACCGCAAACCTCCAAACACAAGTTCCACCCAGAATTAGGACTTTTAGTACTACCAGTAAACTCTTGCAATGAGATTTAGTAACAGTTTTCTGGACCTGAAAACCTCATAGAATACTATAGTTTGGGCACATGAAAGAAATGACTTGGTATCTCCAAATGGATTACCCAGTTATACCATACACACATGGGAAACGGATGAAAGCTAGTTTGCCTTGCTATTCAGGGCTGACAGGATGCTAATTTATCTTAGTTGCCTGCTATCCATCATCATTTGACAGTCTAGTGAATGTATCTATGAAAGCCAAAGATTCTCTTCTTTTGGTAACCTAAGTTTTCTGATGCTTTATGCTGTCTTTTGTTTTAAATAGAAAGGCAAGAACATTACCAAAATGTCACGCTGCTCATCAAGCATGATGCCTATTCTGAAGCTTGGGTAATATTTCTAGGAATAGCCTTTAATATGTTATTAAAAAAGTAGCCTGATACTACCCCCAGATTTTCTAAAAATAAAAATAAAAATAAAAAAATCAGAACAACCAAATATTATAATGTTATATTTTAAGATTCTAGAGGCAATTTAGAGAAAAGCTATACTAGCGTTTGACAGTGTAAGTTACCATCAGATGGAGGCTAGTCTTTCTCATCGCTGTGTCATTAGTACAGTCATCCATTTTGGAAAAGGGTGTGCAAAGGGAGGATAAAATGCAATGGATACAAATACGCCACCATTTTCTTTATTTTTGCATAATCACATGAAGGCATTGGACAAAAGAAAACTAGAGCATTAGTTTGCTGTAGGTGTGCTAAGAAACTCTGAAGTCCCTCCACCCACGTTCTATTCTCCTGAATTAGCACTGTCACTCTCAAGTGCCTCGTACAGCCCTGATCCATGCAAAACAGAACTGTGCTTCATTTGCTCTGAGGCTTGCGCTACAGAGATGATACACTGAGATGCCATCAGTAATGAGTCCAAATTATGCATTATACACCAACTGCTTATGCTAGAGCTTTTAATGCATTCTGAGTATCAGGTAGCATATGCATCTTCCTCAAAATGCCTAAAATCTTTTCCAGCTGCACATTCTCTTTGTTTAACTTTTAAAGAAAGCAACTACTAGACTACAGACATTTCCTTCTACCCTACTCATTTCACTAGCAACCTCTTGTTACAATACCATTTCCATCTTATAAGGCCATATTCTGATACCGGTCATTGGAAGTCTTGCAAAATCAGAATGTTTACAATAAATGTGCTTGTGTGTATATACACACACATATAAGCTACAAGAATTTTATTCAAAAAGATTAATGAATGATGCAAGTCTCATTAAGACATGAAGACCTTAATACCTTTTGAGCAGAGATACTGTGTGGCAAAGGAGGAGGAAGGGATTTAATGATACATCAGACATTTTACAGTATAAATATATTCTTGATTAATTAAATCTGTGTAGTCTATTACCCTACCCTGAGGAAACAATGATATTCAACAATGCCTTTTTTTAATAAGACAAAAAACCCAAACAACTTGCTTTTGATATTTAACCTAAGAGAAAAGACGTAAAGAAAAATATTTTATGAACTTGTATAAATGAAGAAATTTAATTCTTTCCTTTAATTAAAAAGAAACAATGCAACTTGCAAGAAACACACTTATTTTCTTCAAAAAGGAAGATTAATATAGGTTAAAAAGCCATTCTAGTTTTACAAAATTAATTCTGTGTTTAATTATATGAGATTAAAATTTCATTATACATTATACTTTAATTGGTATAGAAGGGGCCAGAGGTTAAAACCTTTGCACGAGTTACCTTTTGTGCTCTTCCAATATCTAATAACAGCAGTTTTAAATTATAAACCCTGACAACATTTAACAAGTTTCTTACATGTTTTAATTTTACCCTAGTAATCTTTTATGTGGAGCAGTAGTGTTCCTGAGGTCATAATCCTGGATGATGAAACAAGCAGAGACAGAAATCGGTACAAAACCAAAGTGGCTGGACGCTATTGGATTATGGTAAAGGTGCTACCTTGACTCCAACTATCAACTCGAGGTTTAGACATAACTGCTTTACAACAGTTACATGCTGTGACGGTTCAAACACACTGTGTGGGGCAGCCTTCTGCCTCCTAAGCAAGCAGTTACACCTTCAAGAACTCTGGGCGCTACTTCTCAGGAAAAGATCAAAGAAATCTGGAGGGTCCTTCTAACAAATGAGTAAAGTGGCCTTGAACTGTTTAAACCACTGATGCTCTGTCCGACAAGTGGGATTTTCAGAGGACTCCAAGGGGTTTAGGCATACAAAGCCTATTGACCTCTAATAGAATTAGGACACCTATCCAGAGGTGTTTGGAAAACCCAAAGCTACTTAGAACAATGTTTCTCAATCGTAAACAAGAAGAGGCAACTGTTTCAACAAACCTTCCTCTGTTTCAGAAATGAAACAAGTCATTTTATTTATATGTATGAGTAACGGTTTGCTGGTAAGCTAATGCCATTCCCCCTGTAATGAACCTCTAATGAACAGGGCTGGTGGATCTAGGAGGGTCTGGAGAGTTGAGCCTTGGTCTAAAAATGCTGATGTACAAGCACACAAGTAGATACGACTCTTAAAATGCTCACAAACAAGTAATCTATTCTTGCTACGACCGATTATTTGAACAGTCCTCATTCCTGAGCAACTCAAGGGAAAAAAAAAATAAAATCTCACTGGTATGAATTTGAGAAATTCTCATCTGGCTTCCTAACTTCTCTTCCCCAGCAAGAACAGAGAAGATAGCAAAGCTTCTTTCAGGGAGTCAGTATTAAATTCTGCTGCTATGGGGACCCAAGAAGCTATCTATTACTACTGAATTCAGTGATTATCGATTACTCTTTAGTATTGACAAAGTCAGCATGTATATGGATTACCTGCCACATAAATGCCAATCACGTGCATTTAAGATTTGGACCAACAAGGAACTGCAAAGCAACTTTCTAAAACATATTTTGTTCTTTCTTCCCGTCCCATACACCTGTGCATGTGCCTCCTGAAAATTAAAAACAGCTACTGCTTTGCGTGGCAAACGCAGCCAGCTCAGCACCCGCATCACGCAAACCGCATTTGCAAGGAACAGCTACCCCAAAGTGACCTGCAGAAAAGGGGTGTTTGCTCGTGTTGTTGAGCTGAGGTGAGAACGGAGTTCTAATTACCTATTTGTTTCCTGCGATAGTTTACAGTTGAATCTCATTATTGGATAGCTGTTTAATCAACTCTAAAAAAATTCAGTATAATTAGTGCTGCAGCAATATAGATACACTATGAAGCAAGCAGTTCCAAGAACGGTAGAAGCCTATTTGATATTTTGTGAGTATCTTATTTGAACCAGAATTCAGACACTGAAAAATACATGGTCTTATGCTTTTGAAATATTTAATCAACCTTATACTATATCTTTAGACATTAAAACAGTTGTTCAGAGTCCCATTTGAAGTAAATTAAACTTCATTTAAATCAACAGAGATGTACTGATTTGCCCAGTATAAGACTGACCCACACTTTTCCAGTAGCATACTGACTCTGGGCCAGATAATGTTTTCACTGAAAAAAGAGCACTTCAAAGGAATATTTGTACATTTAATGAAATTCAGGATGAGCCTTCTGCAACTAACTATAGTGAGTAATTTTAAAATATTTTCTTCATTAAAAGGACAAACTTTCAGGGCCAGCAAATGAAATTCTGTAATTAAAACATGTTTCTTTAAAAGAAAAAAAAATCTGAAGAGGTCTTGGACAGTGAAATAATATCCTTTAGATTAGTGTTTAATTGAAAACATTATTTACTGCTCTAGTGCATTTGATAGAGCTCTTTACTGTGTTTCTTTATATATAATTGTATTTTGCAACCAATTTAAAATAACTAGATGAGTGCAGTCCTTATATAAGGTGAAGATGAGTCCTTGCAAGGATATCAACGTCTATGGGGGTTTCTTTCTAACAGATATGAAAAAGTAATTTCCATTCTGCTACTTTTGTGTGATCCTTTCTGCATATAAAATGCCTTTCGCATACATACATGCACACACACGTCTCCTCACCTGACAAGAGCATTTCCTAAAAACCAACATACGCTTCTCTAGTATTCTCTGCGTCTTTGATTTAAGAAAAAGTTAGGTCATAATAATAGCAACTTTTTCACTTTAAAAGCATAATTTGTTGCTATAGTCTTATGAAAATGTGAATGCTACAGTTATAACAAAGAAAAAAATAAATAGGTACAATTCTGACTTCACTACATTATGTAGTATTCCAAATTTCCAAAAGACTGCCAAATTGCAAAGGGGAAGTTTAGGGTTAGTGACACTTCTCTCAAAGCTATTCCCTACCTCGGAGGTATCACTGATTTTTATGAGATTTTTCAATTGCAAGGTTGTTAGTCCTGCTTTTGCAAAAAGCCCGAGAACGCGAAATTTGGCTGTATCACTAGAAATTTAATAGGCTTTGGTTTGGATGATTATCAAGCCTACTTCCTCATCCCACTGACAATTTGTCTTGTTGCAGCTTTGACCAAGTTTAGTTTAGACACGCTCAGATCAAACACACTGTTTTTCTTCACGATCATAAAAGATGAGTTTAATATGATGCTATTGAAACATTAATCATAATGTCCTGACACACTGGGAGAAATTCTTCTACAGATTGGAGCATTTCTTGGTAAAGATACTACATTTTTAAGGGTGTTTTTGAAAGTAGAAAGAGGACCTCAATATGACTTATTTGCATGTAAGTGACTCAAGATCTTTCCATACCTACCGACAGCCTGATTGCATTTATCGTATCGGCCTATTGTTATAGACAAGAGAATGTCCAACTCTCTCAAGGTTAATTGACTGCTGTTCTTTGAAATATACATGAGAAATTTTATTGACTATCTCACATCCGACCTCACCTGTCATGCGGGAGGAGAACAGTAACAGGGGAAAGGACTCCACAAAAGGATGAGAAGGACAAAGGTGAAAAGCAGAGGGCTGCACTAGATTTCGACAAAATCCCTTCTCTGTTGTTGTCCTGTGTATTTTCCAGTTCAACTTTCTGTGATTAGAAACAGTCTGTAATTTTAAGAAGAGATTTCTCCAAAAAAAATTACCAAATTAACTAGTTCTCCTAGTGCTACAGGGTTAAGTCAACTAAAACCAACAAACAGGAATATGCAGATTGCCCAGATTCATTTGCAAAATTAACATTTACAGATCCTAAGCCTATCCTAAAAACGGTAACTTTTTCACATATGGAAATATTACCATAACATTTTAAAGTCTGCACTGATACCAACTTTCAAAAATAATTACTTTATCTCAGGTACTACAATGGCACCTGAATTACCAAATCATGTAAGGATTAAATGACAAACCTATCATGTTGGCATGGAAGCATTTCTGACAGAGTCCCATAAGGAGAGTAAATTAGGCCATCTCATCATCCCCAAAGTGATACATACAACTTCCCTTACATCAAATTTCGGCCTTGAAATATCAAACCAGAATATGCAACTATATCTGCAAAAAAGTGTGTAAGTTTTCTGCAAGAGTTCTGTGAGGGAAATAAAGCTTCCTCTGTGACTGTTACATGTGGTTTGCATACATGGATCTCAGAAGTGTAACATCTCCTGGAGATATCTCCTAGAAGAAATAATATCACATAGGAACTGACATCCTAAATTGCAGTCTTTCCCGGCTCAAATCTTCAAGGGATAGAATTAAATTTGGCTTAAGTGTCATACAACTTCTTGTGTTTTGAGTCTTCTGACACCAGGAGAACAGTTGTAATTGTTAAACCTCAACCCACCTTGAAAATAATTCCACATAAAACTGGAACAGAAGTTGGGATGGTTGGTTTTTTTTTTCCCATATAAAAGCAAGCATCATTTTGTACAACACAGTTTCATGTCACTTCACACAACAGCAATTATTATTATGCTCAAATTCGAAAAAGGGTTTACCTTACGTTAGTGACACAGCCCAACCCACACAGCCCATCCCCCTGAAGTGTGTGTATAAGCCAAACACACGTCTAATTTTTAGCACATTCCATGACTTATGTCTCCGCAATGACAAGCCTGCACTAGACACATTTTTGATGACAACGAGATAACCCCTTGTAATGCCTCCACCATGATAACTGGATTTTTGCTAAGCTTTCCATGACCAAATTACAGCCATAATGATGACACACTGCACACCGCTGCCAAGCAGCATAAAGTGACACCTGCTTACAACAGCTTGAAATGGAACTTGTCAATATGACCAGAAACATTACCAATAACTAAGGGACTGTTTTTTCTAAACCTTACTCATATTGGATAGTACCTGCTCAGCTTGGCAGCCTTACAGAACCAGAACCTAGCTTTACACCACCCAGAAACTCTGAAACCAAAGAAGCCTTTTCAATGCTGTTGATGGAATAAAAAAA
This sequence comes from Arenaria interpres, assembly GCA_013399435.1. Lineage (NCBI taxonomy): Eukaryota > Metazoa > Chordata > Aves > Charadriiformes > Scolopacidae > Arenaria > Arenaria interpres. The sequence goes on from VXAK01026735.1 coordinate 8,239, forward strand.
CACACCAAGCTATCCACATCATTCGAAGGAGTACCAGTAAGACAGAACCAATTAAATCCTTTGGACTGCATTCAACCTCCATCTAAACTCCATACTACAGAAAATCCACACGCTCAATCTGTGTGAAAGCCAGAGGTAGAATATTTTCATTACTTAGTTCAGTACTAGGAGGTTAAAAATGCCAGTGTCCTATTCCCTTTAAAAATCTCTCATCTCCTACCCCCTACCTGCCAGCTGTATAAAGTATTTCCCTTGCCACTAATTCTGATAGCGTGCCCTAATTAACTCATTTTATCTTTTGGTATAAATCAATTACAATTAAAATATAGTTTGTCAAACCTCAGTGGAGTATTGTTTCATGTTAAAAACATTTTCACTCATGAGAGAAAGTGTGATTAACTTCAATAGAAAGCTTAAAGTTCAACTTACTATGAGCTGAGGGAATCGAGCACAATTCTTCCTTTTCAGAACACATCAAGCTTCATCTCAACGTAAGGAAATCAAATGAGCGGATGGTTTCACACTGGTCATTCAGGTCATGATCAAGTGGCAGGATCTAGGAAAAAAATAAAAAGTTGGTTTGCTTTGGGTTGGTTGGTTTGTTTTTAAAAACAGAGGGTGAGTAAGATCATGAAAGAATGTCCAACACCTGGACATTCCAACACCTGAAAGGCCACAAAATGCTTTTTAGGCATCACACTTTTTGCAACATAGTTGAAATGTGAAGTAATATATTTTAGTTTCATATGCTAGATGGAAGTGCAACAAGTCCAACAAATAAGGGATTCAGTTTCTTGGGCCATGAGTTAGTAGTTGCTGAGAAGTCTGTCAGAACTGCTTTGTTTTAACAGAACCAGGGGTCCACTCTAGGTGTCCTGTCCCAACTCCTGTCACCACAGAAACTATTTTAAATACACAGTAGAAGAACCTTCCACAAATTATAACATTTTATATATAACACATATTATATTCCAAACAAAAATTATACAGAGGGTTGAAACAGGAAAAAAAAAAAAAAAAAAGCCTGTACCTAGTTAAACGCGACTGTAATCGACATATTTGGTTGGTTGGGTATTTTTCCCCACCACACACCTTGGTCATTTGTGGTACCACACCCCCATTGTCACAGGCTACAACCACAAGGCAAACAAACCCTCGCCTGGCGGAGCTCGGCGGTTGCATTGGGTGAAAAGGGCGGGGTTTTGGGTCAGCGGGGTGGGGCGGGCGCTGTGTGAGGGGAGGCCGCGCGCTGCCCCGTGCCGGCCCCAGACGGTTCTGACAGGAGGCGCGCGCGCAGCCCGCCGGCCCGGGGCGCGCGGGCAGGGACCTGCGCGTGAGGGAGCCGGCGGGAAGCGCTGAGGAGAGCGAGGGAGAAGCGCGTTTTTGAAGAAAACAAGGGAGAATCGGGGAAGGGGACGTGGTTGGGGACACGGACAGAGGTACGCCATCCCTCAGGGGGCACCTCTGAGTGGAGGACTACCCATGGAGGTCACTCCTCCCCTGAGGGTCTGCAGCCCACCAGCAACCCGTGCCAGTGCAGGGACACTCCTGAGGAAAGACACCACGGAATGCCACCAGGCTGCCCCAAACTACTGATTTTCAAGAAAAAAGGAGAAGAAACATGTTTTATAAATACTCTTCCGCCTGGTTCAGACAACAAATAGATGCCACCGTTATTTGCAGCCATCTGCATAATGCGTGAGACTCATAATCTAGAATTACTTGTGTTGGGACAGCGTTCGGAGGACAAGAATCTGACTGTACCAGAAAATACTTTTTATAGTTTAGAAGCTCACAGCAGGCATGATACAGAATATACAAGCACAATGTGTTTTTCTGAGAGCCTCAAGAAGACATCCTTACTGTTTTTGGTTTACACCAAGATGCCATGGCTTCGTGCTTTGCTGTACAGGTCTAATGCTATTATAACACACAACTTTCTAAAACATCTATTACACACGCACACTTGTTCTCTTACACCGAACTGCCATGTGCCTCTATGCAGATGTGGCAGAACATGGCAGAGTTAGTTCAAAACATTACCAATCCTGCCAGGCAAAGGACTGAACTGGTACAAACCCCATCTGCCCATTAAAATGTGTTCACAAAAAGCCAAAGTGCTTTGTTTCAGCAGACTTTACGCTAAATACAGTATTGTCCTTTCACGCCACTTTACCTTATATTAGATTAAGTATCCATACTTCTATAGGTGGCATAAATATTTTTTACACTTAGAAAACCTTTTCTAGGTAGAAACCGTGAAAATAAAGCAAGCGTATGCCATGTACATGTACCCACATGCAAACACACACAACATTTTGCCAGGGTACAAGAGACATGCTGGTTTCCCCCCTTACTCCGTGTGATTTCACCCAACAGTTCTGGCACTGCTTTAACAGTCCTCTTCAACGCAACAATCAGCTGATTTTAAAATTCCTTGTCATCATAAAACTCAGGTGTTCAAAACGTAAGATGACCTGAGGCATCCTCAGATACATCACTTGTGAGCACAGCCTGCCCAGCCCACTCTGCCCCGAGCTCTCAGCTCAGCGTCCTCAAACACAGCACCTGAAATCCAGGTGGATGTGCGAAAAGTCAAAAGTTTTTATTCCCACCGGTGAAACCGCAACACAGTCAAAAAGGGGCATCATTTGACAAATGGATTTCTGATGCAAGCTTAGATTGCAGTGAATAAGATCACTGTGTTTAGCATTAGCTGGGAGGTTGTGATGATTGCTGCTATCAAACTTGAAATATTTCCTTTATGTTTTTATCCTGTAAGATTCCATGGGTATTTTTCTGCAAATTTGTAACAAGTACAGCTCTAGATTAGCAAACGGCGGCTTTGTTTGACCCCAGCTACCATGTAAGCTTCTAGTTTTCTCTAGTCTAAAGTACACTGAAGTATTTTTCTGCTTTCCTGCAGTTTTTAAGTAGATAATAAGTCCCAAACTTCACCAGCCTTTAGCTGAAAGAAGCTTGTCACGGTGGTTGGTAGCTAATGAAGATCCTTTTAGTTTATCTTCATCAATTGTCAAATATTTGAGTCCATGAAGTGGTGTGATGAGGTACAAAGACAGATATTTGAAGGGATTTTAACTCATTTGAGCAATTACATGCTTAACTGCCCTGCGATAATCTGTCAGTCTGAGTCTTTTCTACACAGCAGAAGTGGGGAGTATTAGAATAGCTGGATTTAGAACATAAAGGCCTGGCCTGAATGGAAGAAAGGCACCAGAGAAATTAATTGCCAGTAACAAACAGCGGGACTGCTTGCAAGTTATATATCACATAGTTACCTACCAGCAGTGGTAGAAGCCAGCTGTAAAATAACACACTGAATCGTGACAAAATAGTCACTGCTATGAAATCAGTGAATACCATGAATTTAAACAAATATTGGCTAATCAAGTACATTGTATTACATAAATTGTATAGATACAGAGATAAAAATCTTGTACTATATAGATTTCCCGAATGCAAATTTCAACAAAACAAACATGTTTTTAATAATAGCTCCAGCAGTTTTAAGACCCAATCTTATAATGTATATGCTTGTGTTTATTTATGCGCGTGTTCCTGCCATGTGTAGATTCAGTAACGGAAAAACAAGTAAAACAAAAAAGACAAAAAAAAGATCATTCCTTTACATGTTATTCTTTAATTCTGAAGTATTAAAATTAGGGTCAGATTATTAGGAAGAACTGATAACGTGTATCACTTATAATGTTATAGTTAGGACTCCTTGGGTCCCGTAAGTTCTACGGGGAGCCAAGAGAGTGCTATTATAGAGAAGCCACCTCACTTCAGTCCAGGCTCAGTGCTACTCTGGGCCACTGTTTCCAGAAGCTTGATTAACTGTACTTTTTATTTTCCTTTCTCTCCCTGGCAGGTCCCTGATGCCATCTCCTTGCTCCATCAGTTGCCTCCCTCCTTATACAGCTTCCCTATCCACCACTGCATGGCACAGGAAGACCTATTCAGGTACGAGTCAGTGATCTTGACTACCAGTGAGTATTGTCATGGGACAGTGATATTATCACCAAGAATCCTACTGCACTGCACCTTTTTCCTACAGTCATAGAATCCTGTCTAACTCAGTAACACTCTGTGATTTCCTGCAGTGGGGAAATACCAGTCTCAATTACAGTCTTTTTTTTTCCCCACCAGAAATAAGGCAGGCCTTGACTTTTGCACGTGTTTGGGTTTGTTTTGTTTTCCCCCCCCGCGCTGGACTTAACACCATGAAACCAGCACGAGGAATATGGACTTCAGACTGCAAGTAATGCAAAAAGTGTCAAGACACACGTAGTGAAGTCTCTTGTTGCCTCCCTGGTAACACTGACCGTAAATGACAAAGTGTGTTTCTATAGGGAGAGGGCCATTTCATCCACATTACTCATGTTAGTTACGATGTTTATTTTAGATTTGCTGTCTCCCTAAGGTGCCAGCTCTGAGGGAGCTAGTTAGCATGGTAGTGTTAGGTACAAAGCAAAAGCCCTTCACCTCAGGGACTGTGCTTCAGTTCTGACCTTAGGTCAGAAAGGAAATAAGATAGGTAATCTCAGCTCTGTCCCTAATGACCAGTATTCCACATCACAATGCTACGCAGGGCTGTCAGCTTCTGCTCAGGAGAGGCCCAGGACACAGCCAGCATGGAGAACTAATTACCCTCCCATCCCAGGGAACAAATGGGCAGCCCAGCTCAGCAGGCTGAGATCACTGGCGAGGTACGGCAGCAGGCTAATAAAGTGGAGGAGTGTCACACGCATGGCTGTGGCATACAGTTCATGAGGCGCTTTATTTTTCCTTCATTAATGAGGATTTTATTTTAGGCTCACTGTACGACATTAACATACTAAAAAAAGAAAAAAAAAAAAAAGAAGAACAGAGCTGATTTATTCAGTCAGCCTGGTGTTGCAAACATCACCTGCCTTTTGTTTTTACAGGCCTAATTCACATGGGCCAAATTAAGTCCAGACTTTTATGAGTGGGGCATAAAGGGCACAAAGACCTGCTTCCCCCATCAGTAGAAGAAGGAGCCATAAATTGGCTGCTTACACTGGAGAATCCAGAGGTAGAGATTCATGCAGTGCCAGCAGCATTAGTTGGGTCAGACAGGCCACGTCTGAAATGGATGGACTAGGACGTGTTCTCATTCCCTCCCAACAGTAAGGCAGGGGAACAAGTGAGGAAGCTAACTTTCCAACAAGCTGATGCTTAGCAGTCTCTTCTTGCACCCCAGGAGCCACCATCACCCTTGTATCACTCCTCACAGTGCACAGAAGGGCCTCTCCCTCCATGAGGCATCTGAGACTAATTAGCTCATAACCTAATATTTATTGGGATGCAACGGCTTACTGTAATTATAGTGCTCACTAACTGCCTGGACCAAGGGGTAGAAATACCTGACACCAGAAACGGAGGTCACTGCTAGTACATGCACACACAGGTGCTCACAACTCTGTCACAGCCAGCATCAACACCAGGAGAGCCAGCAGGACATTTCTTTTGTCTCACTACAGCACAGAACATACACAACGCTTACAGCAAAACACGGAGCTGCAAGCACAAAGGAAAGGGATGTCTTGAAAAGCTCATATTTTTATGACTGCTGTAATAGCAAAAATGTTAATTAAAAGTAGATACTGAAGGAAGTAATTAGATATTGGAAAAAAACACATGTAATGATTACCAGAAAGTTACCTTCACTTAGAAGCACTGGAGCTCGCACATCTTCCTACACACCAGAAAAATTCAGCTACCCATCACCCCAAACACTCCAACAGACCCCCCTCAGGCACCCACCTGTGGGTATTTATACCTGGGAGTGGGCTGTGTCCTCTGCTTCCACCTGTGTGGGCTCCTGGGAAATGTAGTCTGTCAGGTGGCCCTTTTTTCACGTGGGTTACTTTGACTACATTAAATAGCAAGATTTTAAACGATTTTAAGTATTTCTGTAAGTACGTGGGATGCTGGGCTCTTTCTCAATTAAAAAGGAAACCTGAACTTTTTCAGGTGTGGGAATTATAAACACATCTTTTAAAAATATGCTGGTCTGAACAGGGAAGAAGCAAAGCCGTGTTTATCTTGACCTGGCTCAGACTCAGCAACAGAAGTTTGAGATGTTTGTCTTTTTATGTAGAGCACTGAATTTTGAGTGCCAGTGTAGCACAGGTGAATGCCACAGTATATATATGTGTGTATATATATATATTCATATAAATATATATGAATACCACATAGCAGACCCTTGCTCTCAGAAACAAATTTAGGAGTAAAGGAGGGGGACATTAAAACAAACACCTATCCAATGTGAAAATATCAATTTATGATACATTTACCCACTTCCACAAGAAATGGGTTACTTTATACATTGCCGGTGGATGTTCTCCTCCCCTATATGGACTAAGAACCTAATTTTTAAGAAACCCAGGCTGAGAGATAACTCCCTATACTCTCAATAAGAAAGGATACATTGGCTGAAAATACGGCTTCCTAGTGGCGTTTTCCCTCGTGTTGCTATGACAGGAAGGAACACAGTATAAGAAGCGAACCACTTCATGATAAGAGTAGGCTACCAACTTTGTCTCCAGATTTCATGTCTACCATATCCTGCCGCAGCAGCATGAGGAAAGCACTTGTAAGCGTCAGTGGCAATCAAGGAAAAACGACTCATACCGTTCCCACCCTTTCTGAAGAAAGAAGACGACCCGTTTGCAACTTGGGCAAACTTTCACATAAAAATGTCAAATCAACTAGGGGTTACATCTAAAATCAGGGTGGAGTCTGTTTCACTGGAAAACAATCAGCAGCAGCCTTCTTATAGCTGTGAGGACAGACAGACTACTCGAGCAAAGAAGACAGGCAATGCATCCTCGTGGGGATTTTTGTGTTTTGGTAAGAGCGTGTGCCTCCACCAGAAATATTCATCTAGTTCTTAGGCCTTGAATTAGGCTTAAACATTAATTTTACTTGCTGCAGTGTCATTAAGCCACAAATAAATGCAGTAAGTTCCAAAACTGAATCACTCCTTGTTGAACCCAGTCCTGGCAGATGCTCGTGTTTTTCTGGATGAGAAACAAAACTGGCAGAACGAGGCACAGGCTGGACTTTGTGTCTCTACACCCAGTAGCAGAACTGAACTGGCATATTTAGAAATAAACAGCGATGAGACACAGCTCCAACACAAGGATGCCCTGGTTCATAGTATCCCTCTCCGGACCATAACACAGAGCAGTGATCCTTACGCAGGACAAATCTTAATTACATGGGTTACCACATCGTGGTCGTGATTTGATAGGGAAACGGGATACTGGACAGTATGGCAATAAACGTAACTTTCATTTAGATAACTCTAAATAAGCTTTGCAAATGTGGGTAGTGAATGGATTTTTTCCATTGAATTCAGCAAGGATTTCACCCCCTAGCTTTTTAGTTTACCGCTCCTATAAGCTAAATTTACTGACATTTACTGCAGAAAATAGGACTAAAGGAGCAGGTGTACGCTTATCGCTTTAATTCATCTAGTGAGTCCTGCTATAACAGAGATTTTATATTACAGCCAAGCTTTTCTGACAGAGGCAAAACAATCTTCCAGTAACACTAAAAATTATTATCACTTTCATTATTATAGCACGTGGGAGCCTTAGCTGATGACTAGAACCTATCACAGAGAAATACGAAAGACCCAGGAAGAAAGGAATTTTCAGAATGCGGCATCTTCTATTTCAAAAGGGACAAAGATACCCCTCAAAAAGCTAAATCTTCAAGAAAATGTGAGAGACAGAAGTTTTGCCTGAGATCTCTTTCGTATTCTTATTAACATCATTCCCCAGGGGCGAGTAATTTTGAGTGCAATACAAAGTTGATAATATGCTGAGTATAATTATAATGAGGATTGATTAAGTTGGTAGCCAAAGTACAGTAGGTTTATATCTGAGAGAGCATCATAAAAGAAAAGCACTTTAAAAGTTTGGGAAAAAAACTATACACAGGGATTGACAACTAGCTCCCTAGTGAAATAACATCAAAGCTGATATATATTGTATGCAAAACAACCCACAAACAGAGAAATTATTCTAATTCTTTTAAGGTTTCCTTGTCAAAAACTTAAAATCTGAATGCATTTGATGCTGCAAAACAGAATAAAGTATTGACAGCTGTAGCTATTCCATGCAATTAAGCTCAACATGCCCCCTTTTTCAGTGGCTGTTGAACATCTATGTTTGCCTTTGGAATTTTCTTCTCAGTTTCACAGGAACATTTGGCAACAGAAACAATTTTTGAAGAAATCATTTCAGGAACTGATTCATCCCTGATTCTAGGGGAATTACGAGAGCTAGTTGGTATAAGGACTCATTAAGCCAGTCCACTGTTTTAAAGTATTTCCTCCTTTTGTTTTCTGTTTTTATTTCACATTTACCCGCAGTCTTGCTCTGGGTCTGACATTTGAATGTGTTTTGAATTTGTAACAGTGAATCAAACTGGCTGAAGTCAGACAAAATCTGAACATTTCACATGCCTGAGCCCTGCTTCTCTGACAGGTAGATACAACGTGGATACAACTTTTAAATTATCATTTCTAGGTCATGCTTACTTAAACTACCAAAGAAACAAAAGATTATCTGTACCCAATGTTGTAAAGTGGAATAACCACAAAGACTTTTGAGCCCGATTCCCTGATGGGCTGAAATACTGGCCCCAAAACAGCAGTGAACTTTTTAAGTGCCTCTCTCTGTAGGGAGTCATTCCAGTAAGTGCAATTGTCGATGCGAAAATTAATGGAATGATTCAAATACTGAGTTTAAAGCATCTGCTTTGAAAGACCAGCAGTATCAGACCAGCATGCTCCAGAGCCAGTATCATTCTAGTCTAAAGTATGAAATATATTTGTTTTCTTTCCATTTGAACTGTATAGCAGGTATGGTACATGACTGTGAAAATACAGCACTTTTCAGGAACCTAAGACTTTCTAGTTCAGCAAAGTCATGTCACAGTTACTGCAGGCACCTATGTCATAGAAAACAATTTAAAAGTAGTTCACATCCCATCTTAACGTGACCAAAGCATTTTACCCCTATTGATTCATTACTCCACTGCGGCAGTTGCTCTTCTGATTTTCAGCCTCAGTACATTTGTAGCTTACCATATCCACTCTGTCCAGCTGTTCTTTGATCTAATACTATCCTGTGTTACGAAGACCTTGGATAGTATCTAATTTTTTTTAAAAATATGCAAGAATATATCTTCATACTTTACTCAAAAATGCAGAGCCTTTAATGAACAGGATATAGCCACATGAAAAAAAGATCTGTAGGGCAGAAGGGATGCTAAGTATCACTGAACTGGGTATTACAGTGTAGTGGTATAAACGCAGCACAAAAAAAGGGTAACGCTGGCTTGTGCAGCAAAATGATATTGACACAATTAGTTCGATGCTGTTTTTAGAGTTTACAGAATATGACCTCTGGATTTTTCATCTTCAAAGCTTACTTCTAATTAGCATCCAGTGATAACATGTTAGAGATGCTTCTTTAAAAGATATCACAGCTCTAGCAATGAGTACTGACATGGTATCTATCAAAGTCTCATGGTGCCTGCAATTCTGACAAAAGGCACTCCAAAGGACTGGCACGTATCACCTTATTTGCATTTTTGCATTTCATTATGCTCATAATTGCATACCACCACAGCAATTCTTCCCGACTATCTCAGAAAACATTATCAGCAACGTCTGAAATAAATGCTTAAATGTCAACAATTGACGAGCAAGAAAAGCTGACCTTTGAAGGATCTCATTCTTTTGAGAATTGCCCTGGTATGACTCACTCCTTAACTTTCTGTTTGTGTTCGATAACACCAAAAGAACATAGTTTCTGTATGGATTGTTTTTGCGTATTGGAAATAGAGAGGAACTCAAAGAGCTGTAGAAATACAATCCATTTATACTAGCAGTCAGCTGGGATTGACTGAACATTTGCAACGACAATTCTTAAAGTCACCGAAACATTAAAGTAAGTGGACATTAACATTAAGCTACAATGGAATTTCTATGGAATTATATGTTACATCCACATTAGAATTAAAGTGAATTTATCCCTGATTAATGTTACGACAATGAACAAAACAACCTTTCTTCCACAAACACGCTATCTGTTTTACGCATTGTAAGAAGCGTTTGACAATTAAATCACTTGGTTTCCTAAGGCCAAGGAAAACTAGTCACAGCCATCTTACACAGACTGCGGTACTGACTGGCCTTCATGAGACTGAGCTAACATTTTACTAGACTTTGTGTTTCTACCATCATTTCATGGCTCCATTTACCTTGATTTGCATAGCAATTTTGGTGCACATTTTTCAAAAAAACACTAATCAATTTTAGCTTAAAATAAATTACACCACCACAGAAATTGCTGCCACTGTCCAAAAATGCTAATCAATTTTGAAAATCTACATCATGGCTTGCATCCCAGATTTTTTCCATCCAATCCACATCAAAAAGAAATGATAGAAAATTATGTTAACATGTTCGACTGCTTGTTTGCTTGTTTTAGTTGAGGCATTGGTTATGCTTCAATGGCAAACTAATCGCCTGTTTGGAATCT
>VXAK01026735.1:18891-75200 GCA_013399435.1 Arenaria interpres
GTGTTACTTTTTTTTAATGGCAATATGGAGATGCTGCAGAAGATTTCAACATGGTCCATGGTGAAAGTTTTAGATTCTCTAGCAGGAGCATTTTTTTACATTACTTTTGGAGGTATTAGTAAAAGGAAAATTAAACTGTTTATTTTGACCAGTATTACATTCTGTGGCAGGACTTCATTTCCCTGTATTAGAGATTGTTCTAATGAGGCACAGAATGCAACAGATCAATCTAAAAAAAAAACCTCTAAGGAGTGTCATTTTTTTCAAGGCCTATAAAAGATCATTAGCGGGTTTTTTTTAATGTTTCAAATGAAACCGTGATTTTAAGCAAGTATTTTCATCCACTTCAGCTCCTTGGTTCGCTCTTAGCTTTGAGTACAGAGTGGGTTCCTTTTCACACAGCTTTCACACAGGTTCACACTTACTCCTAATTACTATCTGTTATGGTAACAAGGCTACCTGCACCTCAGTCCCCAAATTTTTTCTATCTTGTGCCTACACCTTCTGTGAGTATATAGGGACCTTTTTTTTCCTCACAATATGACTCTACAGTTCAGTACTCTGTAGGAACAGCTGAGCTCCTTCAAGATTAATTAACCTCAGTGAATATGAACTAACAGAGCTATTGAGCTTCGGGTGCTGCAGCTAATCTCCATTTCATGGGTGCATCTCTTCTAAGTGAAACAGTGTACAGATAAAGTTAGCACCAAAGCAAAGATGGGCCCAACAGTATCTACAAATCTAGAAAGAGAAAAATTCACCTCTTGTTCTCTGCAGTTAAAAGTGTCTTATTGAGATTAATTTTCAGGGCCAGTACTGTGTCACTCTATTAACTGGTCAATCCTTATTTTGAGAAGCATTAAACAGCCTGAGTATGGCAGCGTTCGTACGGAGGTGTATGCGGACTAGACTTTAAGGGACTGGGATACCATCCAAGGTGACTAAGAAGAACCCGAAAGGATTAGACTTGCAGGTAGATTACTTTCTGAGGTTTTCCTGCACGTTACCTTGCAGACAAAACGGCTCTACCTTTAGAAGTAAGTAGCAAAAGGCACATAGGAGAAAATCCAAGATAGCTAACAAAAATATGCATTAAGATTTAATTTACAAGTCCTATTTTGCACATTCTACAACCCATGAAAGAGAATTATTCTTCCAAAACAAACTGTTACATTGCATCAAATCCTAAGGAGCTTCCTAATTCATTGATTCACCTTGTGTGAACCACAGAGCTTTGCTACTGTAATAAATTACACGATGTCCAGATCTCTTTAACGATGGCTCATGTGAAATAAGGATGCACAAACACTATATATCGCATTGTCCTTTTCTTGCTTAAATAGCCAAAAGAAAAAAGAAATGGGAGGACAATAGCAATAGACTTGGATCCACAAACTATATCCATCATCCTTATGGAGTATGAAATACTATAGACCTTGACAAATTTCAGTAGTACTGACCAGCATTTTTAAAAAAAAAAAATGTATTAGTTTCCCTAGTTTAGGCATTTGAAACATCACTTTTAAAAAGCACTTCAACATGATTTCCATTTTAAAATCTCCTAGACCTCATTAAGATCGCATTCTTTGTTTCTGGCTATCGAGAGAACTCAAATAAAGCTGAGACTCCTCATTATAAAATATTCTGCAACATGATTTAAAACAAGGCATGAAAAACTATCTATAAAAACAACTTCCCACGTGGATATGATTAACAACCAAGATGGAAGCGTTTCTTGTTGTCAATAACAACTTCCAGTAATGATTAAGATGGGCCATTATAAGTGGGAAAAAAAAAACCCATAAAGCATTCCCCACACACACACACACACAAATCAATATTTTATATGAAAAATAGCACTGGAATTATTTAAAGCAATTCTTAGCTTTATGTCCCTTTTGTCCAAAGTTGGAAAATGAATCTTTTTTTTAGTTATGGTGTGTTTACTATAAAAACATTTGTCACTGTTCTTCATTGAGAGATAAAATGCTGGAAATACACAGTGCACTTATTGGACAATTTAACATGCTGGGGTCAGGCACTCCGAGACTTCACAGTAGCACAACAAGAACAGATATTGAAGATGCTCGAAATCCAGATTATGGCTTTCAGAAGACATGGTGTATTGTTCACCCAGGTTGAAAGCAGATGTATGTTTATATACTTTAATCTTGGCTCAGATGTGAGCTACCATGTTAACAATTTTGTTGCCCAGGCTGCCCTGGCTTGGGATTTAAATAAAAACAAATTACAGGTCTTAACAGTGATAGATGGACTTCTCTTACATTTGTGTAGAGTATTTTTGCCTTAAGATTAAAGGCTTATGCATTTATCTGCATAAACTAACCCCTGGAGTAGGGTACTGCTGACATTTTCCAAGAAAAATGAATATCCTAACTTATTCCAAAGAGAAGACTTGGTATTTGTATGGCCAGAGTGACCTTTGCAAGTGCCCTTTCAGATTAGGTGCACTACATGGAAAATTGTGCTCTTACAGTACTCCATAAATCATACCTACCAATTTTCTTTAAAGGGGTATGTAAATATCAGTGTACCAGGTGGGTAAACAACACTAACCTCGTACAAATGGCTTGAAAATTGAAGAAAAGCACCTTATTTTGCTGCTGAAATTGCTTTTGAAGCCCAGCATCGTGGCTTGGGCTGTAGAATGCATGAAATGATTTGTGCACTGGGAATAGAAAATGGGTTGATGATAACCACACTCGACACAGTTCCTATGTTTCTGAGTTCTTTCGATGATCAAAGATATCATTGCTGTATATTACTTTTCTTTGCAGATCCCAAATGCATGTGAATTTCAAGTGACATACACATTATCTGCATGTTTCCAAAATGGACAGACAGCTTTTTAGTTTGTATTTCTCATTTGAGCTAGTTAATGTTTCTGGTCCAGTTTCAGTCCGAGTCTCCTTGCAATAGTTCTGTAGCATTTCCATTTAATAAAAACAAGGCAGAGAAGTTCATGTGCTGTAGAAGGAAAAAATATGAAGTTACAGCCTTTGAATCTGTCAAAAGTGTTAGTCGAATAAGTATTGACTATGAAAGTGGGAAGATGTGTTAATTGTTGCTAAGGTGTAACAGATAATAGAAAAGATTCTGGATCGAGAAAAAAGCCCTGGTTTTAGACACATCAGTAGAGTAATATATACGCCAGGGATATCAAAGCACCTTGGCGAAACTCTAAGAACCAACTTCAGAGATGATCCACACAGGATGATTCCACTTTAACTTTTCACATTTGTAACTTTTATTAATTCTGAAGGCCTTATTTCTACAAATATGGTGGGGTTTTTTCATTGTGTTATTTACGCCACAGTATTCCAGAGTGTTTAGCATAAATATCTACAAAAAACATTGGTAACTGATTTCGTAATGGATATTGTAAAATCAGAACTTACAGTGTTCTCAGCTGAGGACTGTAATCCTGGCCTTACCTTTAAATACCTGCCAAGGCCTGATGCAACTATCTGAATTACTGAAGAATTGCCTTGGTGACTAGGAATGAGACTTTATATAAAACTTAAGATGTGACTTATGTTCCAAAAATATCTCTGTCCTGCATCCAAGAATATAGTAAGACAAAGTGTCAACCTGCAATCAGTCATCCTAGATACTTTTCTAATAGTTTTTTAGGCCTGATTCACCTGTGTCGATAAAATTACTTGGGATCCTTCTTTTGCATGGCTAATGGGAACAGCAACAATGTACAAAATACATTTCCAGAAATTCCCAGTCATTTTGGCTTTATTTTTGCCATAGAAATGGAGCAACTTTTACAAGTCCTGGGCTTACTCAGCTGCAGTTGCATTTATTGATGCTCAAACCCTCTGAGGACCAGGCTGCATGTGTACCACGGGTACCAAAACCCAGACCAACGCCTGGACAGTTCTGCACTACGGACCTTAATGGTGTGATCGCAATCATATTGTAAGTAATAGAAGCTGGGAGCAGAAACGGGATATCCATTTCTTCCTCTTGCCCACTACATCATGTTGAAATAAACAGATGAAAATTGTAATCAGCCATTTGGAATGATGAAGTGTGAGTAAAGAATAAAAAGCCATAATCCATTTTTAGCATATGCTTAAGAAGGTGCCTTAGAGTTATATTGTGTATCAACATTTCCAGTGTCCTCCTTCAAAATCCTTAAATCAGCTCAGCTCAGAGTGCCTTTGGGGCATAAGACAGAATTGCTCACAGGAAAGTATTTGAAGCCCTTCTGAAAACAGATTTATTTTTCACAAGGGGAAATAAACCCAGGAACAGAGGGATATCATCTACCTCCCAAAGAAAAACAACACTGGAGGGAGAAAAGAGCTGCAAATACTGTAAAACCAAGCTCAAAGAATTTCTGGTAAATTTGTTCTCACTGAGAAGGGAAAAGAAACCACGGAGGGGATGAGGGGAGTGTCTGAGGACATCCTCAGCCTACAGACCTCTGAAAAAATCAGTATCAACCTCCCAGAAATGCCTCCCTGCCAGCAGCAGCAGATCACTCAGCCATTTTACCATTGGTCCACCCAACAACTTCTTCAGCAGGACAAGTTTACAGAGGAGATCCAACAGAGAGCAAATCCCATGTGTCTGAAGTAAGATTTAAAAGCAGCTTGAAACGCTGGTAACAGTTCAAGTCACAAAAGGCCACACGAACACCCCAGAGATACAAACTGCCAGGTTGGGAACATGCCAGATGTTTATCAGCTCTTCTCATCTCCTCGCAGCCTCTGACTTGATGTGCCCAGCAGCACTCAGAACTTCCAAGAGCTTGCAGTTAGTTGGAGGAACAGCGATACGGAATTTCTGCTCTCTACAGCCAGCATCTAAAAGACATTTGCTTCCTGCTGCTGTTCTGGTTTTGTTTTGTTGGGTTCTGTTCTTTTTTTCCTGTTGCTCATTATACGTTGGGTTATATAGATGGGTTAAAAACGCTCCAAGAAATTACAGTGTCACAAATGCACTGCAGGGGAAAACTGTGGGAACAATTCCATTGTTTTGGGGTTAACAGACAGAGTTGCTGCCGTAAGTTGGGCCCTCCACTCCATCTAGAATCCATCTACATCCTTATAGGGTGTAGAATTTCTTTCATTTAAGAGTAAATCAGAAACAAGCACGTTTCAACAAGGGACAGCACAGCCCTATTCTATTACGATAAAAGTATGTGATGCACTTAAAGAAAGTATTTAATCCCCCAAATTCTTTGTTAATAGAAGTCTAAGTTCTTATCTATGTTTTGTGCTGATGCTGATTTAAGACGAGACCAGGAATAATTAAATTTAATAAAAAGACTCATTTTAGTATCTGGAAACTTGCACCATTTCTTCTAGCCCGAAAAGGCACCGTTATAACAGAGAAGCGAATTACCCTCAACTTTAGGAGCCATGTGGAAATACCTGAGAAAAACTCCATATTGTAGGAAAAGGAATAGTTTGTGGGTTTTTCAGAAGTGTCTCTGTGAATTAGGTAATATGGGGGCTTATTAAAAACTGTATTTGTATGCCTGAGCAACTGAGATGGTTTTGAAAATTCCCACCTTTTACAAACATGGTAAGGGAGTAACTTTCAAAGGAGCTTGTGGATTTTACAGAGATGTGTTCAGTTATTGGTAGATTTAGATTAACTCACAAGTTGTTGCGAGTTCAACGTGATTACTCCAAGGTATAAAAAGTAAGCAAGTACACAGACATTTAGAGGCTCAAGGCTTAAAACAACCCAGGACTCGGAGGTAGGCAGAATACGAATATTTTCAAGGTGACTTCTTCATGCTCGAAGCATTTTTTGAAGGCAGCACAATGTTTCATAAAGCATTCTGTTGGAGAGGCTATGGAAAACATGTTATTTTCTCCAGTGGGGACTGGAAATAAATATAATGTCATTATTAGTTATGCATTTAAAGCATCTTTGAGCATAGGAAGACCTGCATCGTGCCAAGATTTGCAAACACATTCTATCTCCAATCTACCCAGCTCCCACTGTTTAAGGTGTCATTCATTACCCTATTCCAGTTTCCAGAGAAGTCACTGATTTAGCCATACCATAAGAGCGCAACTGAAGCCTGAGTCCAGCTTTCACAAAACCAATTAAAAAAGGATGTCCGCTGGCAAAAATACCATCTTAAAATGTCTACCTTGGGAAGATGTAACTCATTTTCTGTTTACTGAAACCTCAAAACATCACATGACCTTGCATCTACTCGCACGACAGGGAAAAAAAAAAACGGGATTGTATTTGACAGGCACTGCTAATAACGAAAATGTTTTTAAATGTAAGCTCTAGCTGTGTACCGATCACTGCCTAATCAGGGTTATGCTTTTCAAATTATATTGTGTCTTCTTTCACCTCCTGCCTATTATGTGAAATAAAAAGAGAAGTGCTTAGGCAAATCCTTGATCTGTTCACATATATTTTTAATATTAATATGTCAGAGCAGTGGCAATAATGATATTAGGCAAATGACGGAATTCTCCCCCCAGCTGGACATGTTAATTGAGAAGCCAAATTTTAGAGGCAAAGTTCACGTCTGTGCAGATGGCAGGACAATGCCGGATGGCAGGCCTAGGTCAGTGTCAATCCCAAACCGTACTTTAATGGCTCACTTCTCTGCTTTTTCAACGTCAGCTGGTCCCTGTGGGGTGTATAAGTTGGGGAAGTCTGTCTCTGCATTTTTTTCTGCCCTTGACTCTGGTGCACCGATTTCATGCAGAGAAGATGCCCCTATGTGTGATGATAAAAAAAACGGGAATTTGTGCTTAGAAGCTCAAATGAAAGAGAGGGTTCCAATGTTGCCTTTAGAGGTGATGTAGCTGCGTTAAAACCACTACCATCCTCTCGCTCTGGCAGGGCTTCATCCAAAGTTTGTTAACATCAAGGGGAACATGTTCCCCATTAAAATACAGTCATCTGGTATTTCTTTCCTTTAATAATATCTTTTGGGGGTGATGGTGGTGTTATTGTCTTCATTTGTATTTGTACCGAGGCCACTGAATATTTTGGCCAGGCTGGTCAGATTTTGAGATGTTTTATTCTGCTTCAAGCATATAAAGGCATTTTACCCTTTGTCAAAAGGCCCAGAATATGGTTCATATTTATATAAGTATTATATTATCTCCTTTAATGTGATCTGTGAATCAAAAGCTGAATGTGTATACCTATATATTTAGAGAGATATATAGCTATACAGTGTCACAAAAAGACTTTAGTAGTTTCAGTTTCCTAAGTGATATGATTATTTATTAACTCTAATTAAAATGCAGAGCTTGGCTTTCTGCATGAGACTAGATGAAAAGCCTTTTTAATGAAAAGAGCAACTATGAGCTCTAAATTTCTTTATGGAAGAGATAACTTATGTAATCACTGGTAACCTTTTTCAAGAATATTATCTCACTATTTATAAAACAATACCTTCTTTACTTTAGAAATTCCCATTTACATATGAAAAAGAGCTTTATTTATTGATGCCTTTGACTGATGTGCATTCCTCTTTCAGGAATACCCTCTTTTTCCAGCCTTACATATGCCAGAGCACCTACTTTCCTTTTGACATTACCTGCAGTGGTATTTGAAAACAATTCTCTCATTGAATTATCAATAAACACAAAATTAGATAGTTCTTCAAGTAAAATCACATTATATTTCCTTGCTTTATAATGTTATATTTAAAATGTTTTCCAACCTTATAGTTAAAAGAATGCCGCCTTTAACCAGTAGGAATGGGTATGATCAAAGGCAACAACATTTTTATTTTCCTTTCTTATTGTAGGAAAACCTTTCTTTAACACGTTCCCCAACACAGACACAAATTTTCTGGTTTCATAAATTTAACTACTTTATGCATCAGCAGGATGCAAGCAACCAATGCCAGTAAAATTTGCGCACACCTACATTAAAAATGAATGATAAACCCATATATTAACATAGCTTCCTTAATTTTTATATTGATAAATTCCCTCCTTTATTTCTAAACAGAGAGGCATTGGTATCATTTATGTGATAACATTAAAATATTGGAATAGCATTTTTGTCATATTTGTATAACTTTCAACATACCTATGATCCCAATCTGACCCATCTTAAGCGCTACTATCATCGTTTTCTGCTAAACCTATATCAAAACCAGTTTTATATTACTAAAGTACAAATATACAGTATACCGTAGTACAGACTGATATGTAGACAGATCTCTTATGGGTATTTCACAACCATATAAGGTTTGATTCCAAGCTCACTGACGTCAAAGGAAAGACTTCCACTGATTCTAATGGGCTTCCAGTCAAACTCTCCACTATGTGTATTTTTTCATGAAATGGAAAAATTCATTGTCTGTGGAAGTGCCTGGTATGACTTAGGGCAGCAAAATGAGTTCACTGACACTGCATTTGGGTAAATCTGAGCAAAATTCGACTTTGCGTACTGACAGATAGAAAAAGAGGTAGGCAATGTGTTTAATTAAACATCTCTGTTGTGCTGTAATCATCTGGGCTTGTGTTTCACTAATTAATGACTGTGTAAAGCAAGAGCGTTCAAATAAACATAATTTTAAAATGCGTTTACTCTTTACAGTCCTTGCTTTGTAACTTTTTACCGCATATTGATTATCTTTTAACTTACCTCCCATCTCAAACCAATGCCTCACCGTAATTCCATTTCTTTTCTCCAGAAAAGAAGCCACCAATTTTGTGCAGATTTTATGCAACAAACTCCTAGTTATTGGACTGACGTTTTTCTGGACCTCCTGTAAAGCTTCTGTAGGCCTCTCTGGGCGTAAATACCTATTATACGCAAAGTACATATGTTTTCAAGCATATACGTACACGTTCTACATGACATTATCTAGCCAATTCTACCATGTTTAATCATACAACTAATCTAGTCAGGGAATGGAAAATAATAATCTATGTAAATCAGTTTAAACTTGGACAGTCAATCTGAATAACACCGTACACAGGAAACAGTACGTATGGATCAAACAAACATTTAATACTGTTTTACAGGCAGCAGATGGGTTTATATTAAGTTGCCTTTAATTTCATTCACAATATTGTTAGCTAGATTTTATTCTGCTAATGAAAATATAATCATATGTCTTCAGGAAGGACAACCAATATCCTGGAAAATAGATCAAAAGAGCACAGGGTAATGTAGAGAGTCGTTCAAGTGAACAGAAAATAAATGCAGTTACCATTTAATTCTGAAAGTATTATTTAGATCAGTGATATTTTAACTTCTTCATATGGTTAAAAAACATGTAAGTGGATATTCAAAATTAATAGGGGGGGAATTTTTCAGTAGTTATTCTGCATACACGGGGAAAGACAGACCCGATACAACACCCCGGCAGTCAATAAAAACCCTCTAACTCTAGTGGGCTTTAGATGGGTACTAAAACTACTTGACTTTCAAAATGGGTAACACGTAAGTGATTCATATATTTGGAGTTGCACATCTTTCAAAGGTTTTTATCAGATAGCATCCACTAGCTCCAAGCAGCCTCGCTTCAATTGCTCTTAATATTATAAACAAATCTCATCCAATTTATCTCATTCTCCTCTCCTATTAGCAGCACTAAAGGTTAAATCCATCCCCTACAACAATAAACTACCTTCGTAATTCCCTTTAAAGACCAAGAGGTGAAAGATGGACTCTGCCCTGGACCATTACACTCATATTTGGGAATGCCTGGCTTAGCCACGCGGATCGCCCCCATGGACAGGCACGAGGCTTGTGCACGCACACGTTGTGAGCTGGCAGAGAAAGTCAGCTCCGAGTAAGCATGTGTTCATAATTGTGCTCACTTAAACTGAAAAATCTCTATTTAGTAAATTACGCTGGTCTGTTATGGGTCTGCTGTTACTGTAGAATAATTCAGATGCCACTACTTTTTGTGATTAAAGTCTTTTAAAAAAAATGCACAGTCAATTTAGTTAGGAAGAATCCATATGCTAGAACTGCTCAGGTTTGAGTTAATCTCAGATGATGCAGATTTATAAAATCACACCACGAGAGCTGAAAAAGGGACAGGCAATCCAAGGAAATCTGGGGAAATTCAGACTATTCTTTCCATTTGTAATTCAGATAACATTATGCAGGCTTAATATTTGACATCATCAGATATTTTTCAGCTTTTTTTTCTGTTCCAGTTACTCTTAGCAACTGTGTTGAACGCTAAGGCAGTTTGTGCATTATTACCAATGGGAAATCCCTGGCATCAAAGGATTAATTTTAGTCTTTGTCTTGCTTTAGTAATAGGAAACAAATTTTACCTAGTCATTGTCCTAGTCAAGTCAAATAAAGAAACTATATCTGCTGACGAGCTGTTATTATCACAGCCAAATAGATTAGCATTGATTTACTGTAGGTAAGAGCTGTTGAAGGGTCCCTTCTGTATGTGCTCTATAGCAGCATGATTATTTACTGTAAACCTACCCTCTGATTTTCTCCTTAGGCTAGTATTGTTATTATTAAAGCTAATTCACATGAAATTATGGTAGCTCTCCTGGTCTACAGTCCTTGGTCAGAGACCTAAGCAGGTGTTTGCTTAATAATTTGGTCAAAGATCAGTGAGTTAAAGGTTAGGCCATAGAGGGGAAGAATGGAGAGGTCAGAGCACTTGCAGGAGGGGTCTGAGACTTGATCTTCCTGAGTCTGGAACAGTCGAACCTCAAGGTCACCCATTAGTGATCTTGCTTTAACGGACTGTGAGATGTCGACCATAAATTCACCATGCCAGCACCTTTAACCCTATTAATACTTCGACTACTGGAAATAAAAGCAAGGACCCAGAAGGAACCAGCCCATGGAGAATTATTCACAAAATGTCTATGAGATTAAATTTATCTAATAAACCTTACAACTCTCAATACAGCTCTCCAAGGAAAAAAACTTCTCTCCATTTTACCCTCTTATAGAGATTCATTACATTCTATATCAAGATGGCAATAAAGACCCTTCAGGCACAACATGCATGTACATGTGATAGTGTCTAAATATAAACATATATTTTACAATATAAGATTTTCTCAGATAATAGAATTAGAAATTAACGAAAGTAGAAACAAAACGGAACCATCTCCTGTTCCCCAAACTGCACCTATCCCTGTCTGTGTAGTCAATTTTATAATGATCATCCATAATGAGTAGTCGTCCACCTATCAGAAGCTGACATGCTTCCTCCTTCTTTGAGTCAATAACTATGTTTTGATGGTCAAGCGTTTTCCCACGTAGAAGTATGGGATCACAAAACTGTAACTGCCAGTTGGGAAAACAATACTGTCTGTTTAGGAGTTTCACCTTCAGAAGTACTTCTTTCCTTCCGCTCTCCAACTCCACTTGAAGGGGAAGGAGTTTGCACTTGCTGAATCAGTCCTGAGTTGTAGGGATGCAAATAGTCTTAATATCTTAGAACAAAACAATTCAGCCTAGTTCAGAGTTTCAAATAATTTCGAATCAAAAATATGTGAAGCTGATTAGTACCACCATACACCACAACTCCTTTTGGGGCATCCCACATCTCCAGACCCTGGAGAGTCACGTCTTGCTGTGTCCGGGATCTTCTGGACTGCGTGTGACCAAAATTAATTTATATTATTAATAGAAATTGTGCTATAGATGTGTGTAGCACTCTTCAGAACAGATAAAGGTCCTGGTTTGTCTAGAAGAGACTACAATCTGGATCAGAGCCAGAACAGGATGTAGTGACTGTTCATATACAGGAGATATAAAGGGATAGCTGATGGAGGGATTTCTCAGCCATCTTATTTGGCCAGTTCAAGAAGTAACAGGTTAGGAAAACGTTTACTGCTATTATGATGAGGTTGTCCATGGGACAACGAGACAAAGACAATGAACTCCTACCCCAGAGAGTTCCCAGGGACTCCTGGCAGCAGCTCCTTCCGCTGCAGGATGAGGACATAAGAACTTACAGGCATCAAAGTATCATGAAAGGGAGCAGAAGGGTAGGAAGGGTGAGGCATAAAGGAACCATCCACTTGAGATAAATGAAGACATCACAGCAGAGTAAAAAGAGATAACAACAGACAGTTAGGTGCAGAGTGCTAATTGGGAGTCTGAACTGAATCAGTGGCCCCAGCCCAGCATTAATGAAATATTCATAGACAGCCACACAACACTGTCAGTAAAGGACAGGTTGCTTTGCCTTTTAGTGAGGAGAATTCTACTATAGCACTGTCCCCTTGTTTTCCCTGCCCTCACAACACCAAGACTGTAGGGAGGACTGGCATGCAATTGCTGTAAAGTGTGTTTTCTCCATGAAAATTACATACTGGGTATCTTGGCTATCCAGGAATTAAAAAATTAATTACATCATCCATAAAGGCCAACCACATAGGAAACAGATACATCCTGAAACTTCACAGATATCTCTCTTTAACTTCTAGTCATCTTTTCTTGACTTTTAGCAGCTTTTATCCTATCTTATGAAATCTCAGCGAACATCTGAGCAGAAAGAGTTTTTCTTATGGGGGCAGGAGGGAGCATGGTGTTTCAATAGAAAAGTAGCTCTCTTACTGATAAAAATTCACAGGTATTTCAAACTGGGAAACCAATCCTGACGGGGGCCGTCATCTCTTACATGGGATAAAGAATCCACAATTCCCACAAAGATCAACAGGTTGTGGGCTCCATCCAGAGCCCCTCAGAACTGAGCCCTTCCTCCAGAATACTTGGCTTCAATTCATATCACTTGAACTCACATTGTTCAGATGAGCTTAAATCTTTACATAAACTGTTTGCTCAATTGCACTGCATACCGTGCACGCCGCTGAGTGCACCTGTTTGTTTTGATAGCAAGCACAATAGGATATTTTGTGGGTTGAAATCATCCATTGTAACAAAAACAGTCTTTTTTTTAATTAAAAACAATTCTGGAAATGAAGACACAATAAGAATATGTACAAAAAATCCTTTTATAACGATTGAAAAGTAAAATGTGTCAAAATATTTTTAGACCCTCGCAAGTATTTTGGTGACACAAAGTCAGTTTTCAGAGAGGAGTTCTGTTCTTAATGGGCATGAGCTTCTGTCTTTTAAATGTTCTCTGAAAGATATTCTAAGTAAGTCATTGAAGCATTCTGTTTTAAAAATAAAGATAAAATAGTTATTAAAGGGAACTGTATACTTACTGTGTTCCGTGTTCTGTTTGCTAATTAGGAAGGAAATGCACTTTAAAAAAATCTGATCAGGAAATAAGATTTCCAGTCCACTTAATCAGTACGGGTTGGAATCCATTCACAGAAAGCCATACCTCATACTTCTGCATGTTGACCTTTCATTAATTGAGAGAGGAATAACGTACACCAAGCCTAAGCTGTAAGACAGACTGACCGTGTTCATCTTTAACATAAAGTCTTGTACTTTGGGGGTTGTGTTTATAACTGCCTGCAAGTAAATAGTATCTTTAGTCCCCAGTCTTGTAGAGAACTCTACAGTATATGAGGTCAAAACACAAATTATTGGAAGCTAATGATAATCATGAATCATTTTCTAGGAATAGTTTAATACACTTTGTAACACTGTACATTTGAACATGAATTAATGTGAAAAACAGAGGAAGTTATTCATGTAGTATGTTGTGGCAATAGGTCATCTCATCCTGTTCAGTACAACGGTCACTTGAACACTGTTGTGCACAGCGAGCTCCTGAAATAGGAAACACTTTTACAGGCATGGAGTTCTAAGGAAGCATTAACGCTTCCCCTATACATTACAGGCTAGACAAGCATAGCGATCTCAGAAATCTCTGAAATGACAATTTCAAATTTTCTTAATGGTCAGCACAGAGGTAAAATTAATCCAAGCTTGGAAAAAGACAGCTGAAGATCTTTAATGGTGCAGGACAACCACAGAGAGAAATTTCAGTATCAGCTCCGTGTCAATGGTTAGGTGGATTCCCGGCTCTGTAGGACAGAACTGTGGGCACAACGTAACCTCTCGCTACGTCAGGGAAGGTGGATTAGCCATAAACCAGGATAGATGTTGTTCTATGGATTTGTTGCTTTCTTTAGAGTAGAGGAGACCGGCGTTGTCTCCCAGAAAATCAGTTCACTGCCCAGCACAGAAGCTTTGCCCTTTTGCCCGCTTTGCATGCCGAGCGAGGGGGTGCTAACACGGTAAAATTCACTCCTGGGCAAGAGGCCAGAACACGGCCTATGTACTATTAAGCCTTCAAAATAGGGTTTAAGTGGGACTTAAGTGGCGCATGAGCCTTTTGTTGGCTTTCTGCCCAGAAGTGAACTTTACCCACAGAGAATATTACATGTTGTCCATGCATTGTCTACCGTATATGGGTGCAATGTAATTCCCCTTTGTCACCCCGACAAAACGCCCAGCATTGCTTAAACGGAGTTGCTCTAAATGGTCCAGAGTGAATTACGCCGGCTGTGGGTAAGACAACCAAGCAGAGAACTGCTAACACAGGAAGAAAGTATTGTCTTTATGGTAAGGGAAATTTAATTTTCTCAGGAGTGCCATGCCAACATGGTAAAAAGTATGGGCTCTTATTAGAGAAAGATGTGGTTTCTGGCATTTACTTGTCCAAAACAGCATATAGATTTTCTGCAGGTCTTTATTTTAAACTTACAAACTAAGAAGAATCTCATACTATCATGCTTATGTAGCATTCTTCGAATAAAAATGTAGCTTGAAGTATTCCCACATTCTTCACTGTGCTTAATTTTATCCATACAAGTAGCCTTTCAAATTCAATATAATTGCAGAGGCAGTAGAAATGAATTAAAACACAGTGTATAACTTTAAAGGAGTGAGGCCCAACGTTGTACTTTAATTCCTGAAGTGAAAGCTTTTCCCCTTTTTAGTTTTATTTCTATTTCTATGGATTCTGTTTTTGGTGGTTTGTTTTTTTTGCTTTGGCACTAGGGCTGTGCCTGTCCTGATTGACTCATTTTCCTTTGAGAGCTGTTTAGATAGGTTACTAAGAAGGTTAGAAAAGACAAGAAACAAAGGTTTAATGACTTGCAAAAATATGCACAATACAAGAGAAATACACACATCCTGGACATTTCCCAGCCTGATACAGTCTTAGCTGGAAAAAGGATGATGGGGAGGGAAGCAGAATTGGGAACAGAAACGTCAGACGTCCTGGAAGGAATAATAAATCATTGTTTGCTATTGTAAATTCTACTGGCAGCTCTTAAAAGTGACCACAAGTAGTCTCTCTGATATATAGTGAAGGGATCCAGAACTGCTGACAGGTTTGTGTATACCGAACTGATTAACACTTTATATTACATAGACGATTATTAGAGGCTTTGAATTTGAGTTCCTTACTTCGAAGCAAGCAGCTGTATTTTTTTTTTTCTGATGATACTTTCTGTAAACGGCATGTGGAACCTGATGATTATCATTCATTTTTATTTAGTTAGCAGATGGCTTCCAGCAGCAATTCCTTAAAAGTTTCCTCATTTATAAAATATGAAGTGGCTGACCTAAGTTAAACCAATTAGTAACTTTCCTTTATCATTTTTCCAGGTGCTTTGTTCATTAGGAGATATCAATCAACTGCAGGGCAGTAAACATGCTAGCTTTGGTATTTGTGGAATGCTCAGATCATCAATTGAAGTACACGCAGTTCAAATCTGAAATATTAGCAGTTCAAAAATCCATTAAGATCAGTATCAGATGAGTTGTTATAATACCCATATTGAAATGTGTTCCACAGAATCAGCATGTGACACCTTGGAACTGAAAGAAAATATTTCCTGTTACTACAATGATCACACAAAAACTCTAGATTGCATTCAGTGGGCAAGATAAAATGGTTTTCACCTGGAAAATGTTCCCTTTTAGTAATATCATCTTCATTAAAAATGTTCAGATTAGTTTCTTCAGCTGTTCTGTATCTGCAGATACAGAAGGTAGAGAAAATGCTCCAGGATGAAAGTATTCTTATGCAATACAACTGAAAAGTGATTAATCTATTTGTCAAAAACAGACAAACATTCTACCTTATTTCTACAACCAGGATCTTTCAAGAAGATACCAGTTTTAGTTAAAAAAAAAACACACATTATTTGAAATAATGTACATGACTCAGCCTTTTACCCACTCTAAATGAGCGACGCCAGATGTGATTCTATCAGTATTTCTGCATAACTGTATCGCATACCTTTATAGTCTGAAAATTTCAACTATCTTTCCAGTTACACTGGAGTGAAACACAGTTGCAAGATTTTATATCAACTAGAAAAGAAAATAATCTGTATATTTTCTGAATTGAAGAATATTTAAAAAGAACAAAATCCTGACTCTGTAAATCTACATGATCGGGTAAAGCTTCAACTCCTACGAGTACGATCCCACAGCAGGATCGGGCCCACCAGTCACCAGAAATGTTGATGTCATAAATTTGTGTTTTGGAAAAAGGCAGGTTAAAATGATAAATGTCAAATATTAGTAGTTCTTTTTAAAAAGGCATCTCCCCTGACACTTCACCCTCATCCCTTGCTCTCCCCTCCACAGATGGCAATGAGGTGCACAGTAAAAGAAATTAAGATGATAGTGTGTTGACAGGAGCAAGGACACTCCAGTTTTCATCCCTGCAGACAACAGAAATGACATCACGTCTCCTCAAACTGACACATTAATAAATTTAGTATCACCTGAACTTTTCTGGAAAAAAAGAACCTTTTACACCAGCAAGTTATCTGGTGTCAGTAATAATAGGATTCTGTATCACATTCTGCTCCATATATGATGGCAGAATTACCTTTTGGGCCCTAACAAGTTGACAGGGGTTCATTTTGCTTCCTCTTTTAATGACATCTTCTTTGCAGGTGAACTGCAGATGTAATGACTTCCTCTTTTGCTTCTGAATACTCCCGAAATGTCATCATGACCCAAGACATCTCAATCTGGCTTAATGCAAACGGGAAGCAAAGGGTTTTTAAAGGTGAAACTGATCTTGCTAATGAAGAAGTATCACTCTTCATCTGGACAGGGAGCACAAAGCTTGTTAGATCGAGCTAGGTGAATGTCACAGGTTAGAGTTCAAGCATAACATAGAATTGTGACTAAAGATGTTATCTTCTATTTGTGTAGAAATACACAATCACAACAAAGTAATATAAGTCTAAATCCAAGTATTTTGGTATCACTCAGCAAGATACGAAATAAACCTTTGCTGGTCAGGTCAGCATTTTGAGGACCTTAATCATGAAAAGTTCAAACATTTTAAAAAAGAAGACAATAAACATGTAAGAATATGCCTTTTTAAAAAAAAAAAAANTTAAAAAAATGCCTTTTTAAAAAAAAAAAAAAAAAAAAAGAGGAATAAACAGCAAAGGGAAGATATCGGATGCTCATGTAGCCCGTTCATTGCTCCGAACTGGAGAATTCATGCAAAAGTCTCTGATTTGTATGTTTGGCTACAGCATTTCAGATGGTAAAAATACTTTGTATTTGGCACTAAGTTGGATTATTCCCAAAGTATATACATATATATTTTTTTAATGCACAAGAGAGGCAATTAGGAGGCTCAAGTAATGTCAGGGCTGTTTTTCAGTGCGAGTGGAAAGCAGCTTGCCCTTCAGGCATACAAGAAGTTCCCTGAAGCCATTGGAAGCTTCTGGGGGGGAGGGAATTCCCCCCAAAACCTCACACACAAGTACCAAACACACCCAGAGTCCCCGTGCTGAGCGAGAGCAGGGCTGCCTCTACCGCCGGCTCATCGTAACATTCATGGGAGATGGCAGCCCTCTCCTTGAGAAGCCTGACAAGCTGTGGAAAGCGTTACCTTTTCAAAGCCTTTGCTGACCATACAGAAACGGCACTGGCCTCTTTGCAGATGTTTTTTACGTGTTTAATTCATTTCATAATGTTTTGTTTACAGTCCAGGCCCTGGTGACACTCTTCTATTTAAAGCAGCCCACCGTTTGCAGGACTGCAGCGTGTCTCAGACGGACACATTGTGTGAATGGGCCCAGATTGAAGCTAATGCAGAAATTGTTCAATGATTCACCGAGAGAAAATAAAAAACAAAAGCCTACTGGATTCAAATGCTTATCTGATTCAGGGAACATTTTAAAAACACCACATGAATATTGTACGTGCCAAAACTAAAATGGAGATTTGAAAATAAAGGCTCAGATTTTCAAAAGGATATTTGTACCATTCATGCACCATTCCCCCTTCCTTGCTTGAGAAAAAACTATTATTTTAATATGAAGGTATATTAGAGATGGTCTGATTTAAGTTTTTGAGCACTTTTTTCACAGAAAAAGCTGAATGTGTTTGCAATATATGTTGCAAACACTGACTTACAAGAGCTTTTCCTTATTTACTCTTGCTTTCCTGAAGATGCTTAGTGGAATTTACTAATATGGAATATAAAATTAAATAGAATGCGATCCAAAAAGAAGATTGCTTGCTTTAAAAAACAGTATCTACAACTAAATATGATGAGCCCAGTCCCTGACTGAAATCCATTAAGACCCTTAGACAGAAGTTACTATATAAATTAAACTATATCACAGTAAATTTTACTCAAAACAACAAAGTCAGCGTTTAAGTTAAAAATAAAAAATTCACTGTGTATCAAATCTTAATACTAAAGGACTCAGATGAACAAAATGGAACAACTGGAGGTTACACTCCATAGCAGTGGGTCAACTTTGCAAAAACTATTCAGCAGAGTTCCCTAGAGGTCACCACAAAAAAACGACAGAAGTGAAAGAACAGTGGGTTCAAGAATCAAAACTCAATTACAGAGCCCAGCAATCTGCTGGTTGGCTTCTCCGTGCCATCTAGATAAGAAATGGCTTAAAATATATCAGAACCTCATAGAAGCACTGTAGTTCCTTATTACGCAACTAGAGACAAAGAACAGCTTTTATGCAACAGTGAAAACTTTCAGGCCATACATCATGCAGTGGATTGATGCTAAGATTGTTTCCTGGAGAACAGCCTTTATTCATTCTCAATCAATGAGTGCTACAGAATGGATGATAAACTTGCATGTCGAACTCTAAAGTTGCTATTCAAGTTGCTTTATGAAAAAAAAAGTAGTTGCATTCAAGATTTGATTATCTAATACCCCCTACTACACAGAAAATGCAGTACCTTCTTTCCTGCATGTCTGAGGTAGTGAAATTGGCTAATGAGTTTAATCCACTTACCTTGAAAAAAAAAGTAAAGTATTTGCAAATAAGTTTAAATGAATTTTCAATTAAAAAATTTATGAGTCACGGCCTCTGTGTTGTTTTAGGAAAAACAAGCAATTACACTTAGTTCTAACAGGTGGAATAATGACTTTTTCACCTGTCAACTGACAGCTTAAAATTCCCACACATGTAGACCATTTCTGTTTCATCTTTTCTTTGAATTTCAGCTGCTTTGCTTTTCAATGCCTGTGCTTTGCTGGTGTCTCCTTTGTGTCTGAAACTCTCACACTGAGTTCCGCCTCTTTGGTGCTGGGCTTTCTTTTCACAGTGACATTTCAACATAAACAGTCAATATTCATTACCTCAAAGGAGACTTCCCTCCTATTGCTGACCAATTAAATACCAGCTGAGTTAGGCAGACAAAGGTAAAGAAGCTGTAACACAGGACTGGCTTGGAGTATACTTCTTCTTCCCTTAACAGAAAAAAAATGTATTCAAAACAAAGAATTGACGATATTGGGAAAATCCAAAGCAGAGCACACCAGTTTCTTCAGAAGTTATGCTCCTCCTTTTTATCTCGCATGGTCCTTTCCTAGTGTTATTTAGTCTGTAGACAGGAATAGAAAAGATGCATATGTATCACAGGGACAAAGATAGATCACAGGTATTCCGCTACAACCCCGACTTTGATGAAATAATAAGGACGTAACAAAAAAATAACATCTAATGTTTGATGCCAAGAGAAAGGGCTTTTCCCTTTTCATTTCTGAGATGTGAATAAGATTCAGATGTGGTTTGAATGTTATTGTATTACACACAGTTCAGCAAAGACTGCTTCATTTTCTATTAGGTAAGGTTCAACTCTGAGAAGGAAAACGCCCGCCTAAATAGATCATGGGCAGGGGTGAAGAGGTACACTAAACTTATGGCTGATGAGAACAGCCCGCTGACAGACCGCCTGGAGGCTGATAAACCTCCTTCTCTTCCACGGAGTGGGAGGGGATGGGCATCAGTATCATTCAGTGTCTCCAAAACGTAGGCACAGCCTTCAGGGAAAGGAACAGTTCTACCCATAGCAATGCGATTCAAGCGTTCATGTAGTTTCACCTGCAAAGTGCAGGAGCACTGAATCATAAAAATACTTCGCTGAGAAGGACTCGGAGAGATCATCTACACTGCATACCTGCCTCAAGGCAGGATCAGAAACCTGAACTGTTCCTGACACCTGTTTGTCCGACCTCTTGTTGAAAACCTCCAGCAGCAGAGACTCTACACCTCCCTTGGCAATCCATGCCAGTGCTTAACTGTGCCTACAAGTTATTAAGTTCTTGCTGTCTAAACTAGATCCTTTTTGCTATGAATTAAGCCTGCATAAACCCAAATTTGCACATACCCTGGAATCCAGAGAGAAGACCATTGCTGTTTTGGCCCAGAATATTTTTTAAAGAGTTTAAGCATATGCAATAGGTGTTGGGTGATGGACGTTCAGAGAACATTTAAAAAAAAACAAACAGTAATGATTTATAATCTGAAACAATGCAGAAACTTAATTATTTATCTTAAGAAATGCATTAGTGGAACAACCTAGCAAAGAGAATGAAAAAGTTTGGATTATGACAGTACAAAGATCAGCAGGAAATGTGATGCTAACAAAAACATCAGTATGAAATCAAAGGACTTAATGATGGCTCAGTACAAGATCAGGCTGAATTGACACAGCCTGAAATAGCATGTTTAATGATATGAAATAGTTCTTGCATTTCTACATGAACATGTAAGTATTTTTTTTTTCCCTTTTGTGAAATAGAGATTTCTATAGCACAAAAGGGCCCAATCCCACAGCCTACCCTCAGTGGGAGGTTTGCTTAACCAAGAAATGCAATGTCAGGCTTTCTCAGAGGGTAAAAACAATACAAAGAATTGGTGTGGACGCTTTATGTAAAGGTAACAGCTTGAATATCTGAAAGCATCCAAATGATTTTTACTTAAATGGATGTGACATTGCCAAGAAAGAAACTTTATCCTCATGAGAGATCTTTATTAGCCTGGGTACTTAACCCTAAAGATGAGGAGAATTTAATAATCACAGGGTTGTTTTCTCCCTCTTTCTTTCATTTGTGCAACCAGCAGCTAGAGGGCACAAAAGAATGCTTTTACCTTATGATCTATCATATAAAAGAGCTCTACAGACTGAATAAACAAAAAAGAAATCACTGCTAATATGATAGTATATTACATATTTTGTTTAGAATCTTAATCTGTATTCTCTTTCGCAAGAAGCAGTAGCAATTCAGAGAGACAATTGCATGACAAGGCACGAGACTAATCAAAGACCTTTATCCCACTAAGAATATGTATTTAAACCCCAGAACATAGCAGGTATTTCACACTGCATACACTCTCTATGAATATGGTCATCATTACTTGCCTTAACTGTTTTGCAAAGCTCTTTGTTTAAAACTAATATAAACACGTATTTAACCTCCTTCATTCTTACATCTTAAATATTAATGCTGGCTGTGATTCTGCATTAATAACAGCTATTATTTTTGCATTAATAAGGAGCTTACAAGAATAAACATGGAAGTCATAGTGCAGTCTTCCTGTCAATTAAAAAGAGAGTCAGTTGTAGTTGCAGAGTGCTTTATCTTATCATTTCACTCAGGACATTCCCAGGTTCATGGATCTGATCTGAACAGCTCCAGTGATAATAAACGTGTAGGTACACAGAAAACCATCATGGCAAGAAAGCCACAGAGGAGGTTATCAGTGAGTTGCCAATTTTGGAATCCCCCACTTTGGAAAGAGCATTATCACCATAAATGAGGTCATTTATGTGGACAGTGTGAGCACAGAGCTTGACATTTTTCCACCAGAAATCCTAATAACCCCAGGAGGGGTCACATCTGTTGCTGTACTATAAAATGGGTTGGACCTTAATAGCAACGTGTGTATTTGTATGTGTGTATATATATACATATAGTTAAAAAGCAAAGCAAAACAAAGACCCTTTCCCTTCACCCCTAATGAACTGCACCAACCCCTTAGGCTGAAATGACTTGGATCCGGATAGAGTGCCATTTGCCAAATTGTAAATTGCCTACATTTATTTTGGGAGTGCACTAAACAGAGTGCTAATTGCCTTGTTTAGCACTTTCCCTTCTTTCATTTGCACTGGTGTAAAATCTTAGTAAATTAACTCAGGATTTTATTATGTAGGTAGCATTTGAACAACTGAATCAGTGAGAAAGCAGCATCAAAGGACTGATAAAAGAGGAGTTGACTCTACCCAGAATGCCATTTATATGTCCCTTGAATTAAAAAGGATGAAATTAACTTTTAATCCTTTTGCTTTTCATATAGCTGATCTTAACATAACAAGTATTACTCAGTCATTTTATTTGCATTTACTCATTTTAAAATGTTAATAACTGTGGTTGCAAGCTTACTGTAAGGGAATGTGCAGTTGCTTGTATTCATATACATAAGTGTGTAGGATTCCTTAGTAATTTTTTTGAACTGCAGCCAAACACAGACTCGAGGCTTCTGTTTATTGTCAAAGAGAACACCCTGAAGAGCAATTCCCATCTAACTGTTCAGTGGGCTATGCAAAATTAGCTGGTGGTCTCACACTTGTCCAGAGCACCAATGGTATCTTATTTTTACATAAAGTCCAAAGAGAAAATGGGGGAAGGGGGGGAGAAATGATCACCGTATTCTCACCTCTACAATAATCATCTTTCCTTCAGGGAAATGAGAACTATATCATTTATTCTGGGGACAAATTCAATGACATTAT
This sequence comes from Arenaria interpres, assembly GCA_013399435.1. Taxonomy (NCBI): domain Eukaryota; kingdom Metazoa; phylum Chordata; class Aves; order Charadriiformes; family Scolopacidae; genus Arenaria; species Arenaria interpres. Next base: position 41,839 of record VXAK01026735.1, read on the forward strand.
ATATAAACAGGGTGTTTTAGATTGAAATCTTGCACCAGCAAAATTTCCCCTTAAAAGCCATAGGCTGAGCATTTCAATGTGGTACCAGTATTGCTTGTGAACACAACTTCATTAGAAAGAAATACAGACCAAAGACTACAGAGTCAGCACTTGGTAGGTCTGGGTTCTGAACACACGGGCTGGACAATTGCTATCTTTCGGTGATGGATTTCAGCAGTGAGGAAGTACTTGGGGCGTTCTACTTACAGAACTTTAATTTTCACAAGTTCAGAAAAGCCAGAACTTTTATCTTCAAATGCAGCCAAAAGTCTCACAGGTACAGAAATGATAGACAAAAGCCTGTTAGTTGCTGTCAATAAAGCACTGCACTTGCCAAAATATGATTTACTCTCTTCTCCTTTCAGTTTACTGTCCTTTCAAATCATGTATTTGCATATATGAGGAGCTCAGAATCATAAAAAATATAAACATTGATTTACTATGTCAGAACAAATTTAAGAAACTATTAAAAAGCAATAAGATATGTTTTCTTAGTTTCTGATAGATTTTTTAGAGGCAACTTTGCTGATTATTTTCCCCTTGATGCTTCCCATTATAACAGGAACAGGAAATATAAACCAACTTACTATTAAAAATCAGCGAGTCCGGAATCCTTAGCTTCGTATGTACCTTTGGGTAAATAACACATTATATAATTATTTGCAAGCACCCAAACTTCTGTACCTTAAGATACCTTACAAAACAGGAAAAAAATAGACTGCTCTACAATGCAGCTTTTTTCGGTGATATTTTTTTAGTTTGGGTTCCAGACCAGCATGGTTTGGGAGGGCTCCAGATAAGTATCTGAACTTTGGGATGCTTCTCCCAATTGAACCACCAAGCCATTTGATGCAACTCTTATTATTGTTTAACACCTGGCTGCACTGCTGTTAAGTTCTGTGTGAATACAATAAGATATGGTTTAGTGTGTGATAGCAACTATTTGCCAAAAAAAACCAAAAGAAATGTTTTCTAATGATTCTCTGTACATAAATTTATAATAAAAGTCCAGAACCTACTCCTTACATTACAAAGGTAAAGGCAGCCAGGCCTATGTTTCCGTGACAGCACGTGCAGACATGCTACTGGGGATGCCACAAGAGTTAGTATGTAGGAAAGAAGTAGGTTATAGATTTATTTTTATCTGTGCAAGAATATCATAGTTAATTAGGATGCAATATCCCCGTTAATACTATTTCTCCTACATTACACGTAACGCATAGCACTCATTCAAGCACTAGAACTCCACGATGTTCCCTGCTGAAAACATACGTAATGAAAATTTAGACTCTGCATCTGGAATTTTTTCATTATAAACTAAAAGTGTTGAATTTAAAGTATTGAAGAACAGAGAAAATGGGCACCGGAGGGAAAGCGGCCACAGACCGCATAGAGCCGCGTGGAAATAAGCACACACTTTCCTCAAGTTGCTGCATAAATCTGCCAAAGATTAAGTTGGTTCTGTCAATTCAGTGAAGAAGTGAGCTACTGAGCCCATAGACAAGGGAAGTACATTTACTAGAGAAGGAAGACCCAGTACGTGGGTTGACTAGTTCAGAAAAAGGAGCACTAGAGCCTAAGGAGAGGATTTTGTCTTAACCTATTTCTCATGTTTGACCACTTTGGCCTTACAGTTTCAGGAGTAAGTTTTTAACGAATTAATCTAATACTGAAAAACAAATGGAACCAAACAGCTGCTTTCAAGTCCTTTGTATTTAGGTATTTAGTTACAGAAAACATTTAATACTGCAGAAAAAAAATACACAAAGGGGAACTTCTCTATGAATGTGGTACAAAGACCACTAGGTTTTAATGTAGTCCCTGACATCAGGCAAAATCAAGATTCTAAAGAATCTTCACCAAAAACTTTCATGCAGAAGAACTGGTCATCATTAATGTTTCAAGCAAATGCTGCCCATCTCCACTTTGTAACAGAAGGCCATTAATAAAAAATATATATTAATAGAGTTAGAAAATGCAAAGTACTTTACAAGCCTATCAATATATTGCCTTCTCCCCAGCAATTTTTGCTTCATATTACCAATGGGATTTTCTCAAAATACATAGTCTTCAAAAAAGAAACAATCCAAACATGATGGTTACACTAATAATATAAAACTAACCCTGTCCAGGTATCCTACAGGAACCAGTTTTGATATCCCTTCCTTTTTCAACAGGCACATTTGTGTCAGTAAGTTAATTTTCAGAATCAATTCTAGGATTAGTGCTTCCTCCATGGCCATTCCTAAGCAAATGCTCTGCTGGAGTACGAGGTATTTCCTTTCATAAACTAATTTCATAAGTTGATTTACAAAACAGAAGTGGTATGAAATTACAAGATTTTCTTGGGATCTTTTATTAGTTATCTTTCATATTTATGTCTTCCCTTCAAGCATCTCTAGCAACTATCACGACATATCCCTATTTATTATACATATACACACATGTTCATGCATGTATATGAAAAAAAAAATAATGGAGTGAGATTTACATAGTGTCAGAATTGTAGGTGGCATTTCCTTTTGATTGTGAAAGACACATGCTAGTTTTTAAGTATCAACCATGTAGTACCTTCTGCATAAGATCACTATCACAGTAAAACCTTCTACAATAATATGGCTAAAGGAGGTTCTACACATCAACAAAATTTAGTCTTAATCTCATTATCTAAGCACCATTTTATTTAAATTTTTTAACATCCAGTAATCTGGATGTACAGGGAAAACATCATTTTTTTTTCTTAAAATAGAAGTCTAATTAAGTCATGAACTAACAATAAAATGTTATAATATAAAGTCTTAAGAACCTGAGGCAGGAGCACAGCTGAAAGGAAAGCCTACAGTGAGAACAGAATAATAAGTACACTTCATACTGCTGGATCAACCTTTTGACGATGGTAAAGGATATTGGAGTAACTCAGCGAAAAGTGTTTGTGTAGTGGCTGATTTTATAGTGCTCACCTGGATTTTTAGGGACATTGTTTTCTGTCCTGCCACAGGCTTCTTATTTCCCCCCAGCTTCACTTTGATGCAGATATTTTTACTCATTCAAAGTATTGTATCTGGAAAAAAAAAATGCAGTTTTTCAATCAGTCTTAGTACTTGTGATGCTGAGTCAGCAGAGCTTTGAGAAGACTCTGCCTGCATCTTTTTCTTTAAAGGGAGCACACCAAGAACACAGCTCTGTCTTTGTAAACTCCAGAGATAGTTTTTCTTAAACCAGACATAAGAACAATGAACTTTTTCAAATGAAAGAAACCTCAGAAAAATTACCAAATACAGAAAAGGGAATGAAAAACTCGGCAAAATTCTCTCCCTGTCTCTTGTGTCCTTACAAGGTGGGTCCTTTCCCTCAGGCTTGCTCTCAGATCAGCAGCTCAGTGACTTTCTAAATTTTGACAAGTTGCACGCAGTCCCCTGGCTCCCCATGAAGCCCCGTGCTTTCGCTGCCTCCGAGTCCTGTCTATTCCCTGTCCTCAGCAGCATCTCGGCCTTAGCCCTTGCTGCAGGGTCCCTTTTCCCCTACCTCGTCTTCTGTGATCATGCTCAGATGCTCTTGGGGAAGGAGTAATCTCCCCTTATTCCAGAGGGCTGACGTGGAGGACAGCAGTCAGGAGAAGTTAAACATCTCCCTGAGGGAGCCTCACAGGCTGTGCATACATACTGACTTACACATAATAAACTACAAATAAAGCAGGTATAATAAAATGTAGTACCTCTAGGCTATTATTTCATAAATTATACCCTTGAAGATATACCATTTCAGTTTTCCAAGTCTGCAGGAAAGCAGCTTTCCACAATGGACCTGCTGGAAATCCTGCCTTGACCTGAAGCCCGAGGGAGGCTTGTGGGCGACCTTGGAGGAACCTGGACTTCCCCCACTGCTCTCATCAGTACAGACTCTGGCACATCAAAACTAGCCATGAGATCAAGTCACCACATTGACTCCACACAACACCGTCACACAAAATCCGACGATTTTTCACCTACAAAGTGCTTCACTCAAGAAATGCAATATGGAAATTGAGAGTATTGGTGAAAGCGCTTGGTACTATTTCCCATATTTCATGACTGTAAATGATGGCACTAATTTTAAATTATTTTCCTAGTGCTAGAAACAGATTAGTGACAGAAAAACAGTGGCTTCCATAGCTCCTTATGCCCATTTCTGATCCCTCAGCAGCAGCCAGCGGGCCCTCCCGGGTAAGCGTCGGCAGCATTTGATGTCAGTCGCAAACGATGGCTGCGCCAATGAGAAACGATTAATGGACGTTTGATATTTCATTTTGGTGGGCAGAGAAATTAAATCTGCAGTTTGTGACTCTTAGGAAATTAAGTCTCTATTAGGAAAGAGTTAAAGACAGATTATGTAAATAGGGATATTGTTATTTGTCCCATATGTAGCACTGTGGAGTGAAGACTGCTTTCTCTCCCTCCCTATTTTTTTTTTTTTTTTAGTTTTTCTTTTCCACAAATTGAGAGATTAACCTGGTCTCAATTGAAATGGCAGCCCATATCATACCTTCCCTTGATCTCACAGCATGGCTAATAACAGCTGGGGCCTACCAAGCAGGCTTCTTTATTTTTCCTTTATTGTTCCAGGCCACACAACCGTGAACCTTCAGCATGTTATGTACTTAAGCATGGTCAGGTTGATGTCATTATTTTCTTATTGTTGTGGAGCTCCCTGGGTGTTTGCCCATATTCATAGAGAGGGGCTTGTGTGCTCTTTGTAGGTTAACCTTTTAAAAAGGAGATGCTCGACCACTTGCAAATGTAGCCCAGGGCTGTGACATTGCACTAGGCCGATTGGTACGCTTCAAAACACATATTAGCACCACTTGTGCTATTTCATCTTTCTTTTTAATTTTAGCCCAGTCTTGTTAGATAAATCTTATCTGCGCCACAAGTAAATGCTTGATAGAGCACATTTTTAAAGCCTTTAGAAGGAAGGGGGGGGGGAAAAGAAGTGTGGTTTGTCTGGGTCACTGTGTGCTTTGTCTAAGTGTAGGCACAGCTATTTGCCAGTTTATCTGTCCGCTGTCCCTCCGTCTATCTCTCCAGCTACCCCGCAGCAAACAAGCCATGAGCATTAGTGCTGAATTGTGAGAGCTACAGGGAAAAGTGCTTCTCTGCATGAACCATAGCCACATTTAGCTTTTACAATCCTATAAAAATTGGTCTACTTGCTATCAGTTCAGCCTAGAAAGCAAGCAGCGGCTCTCAATTGCCTCCAGGTCTGATGTAAGCACCCCACAATATTTCCGTTTAAACTACAGTGGATAGAAGACACCTATAAAAATATTAATTAGCTCCAGTTGACACCAGATGCAGTTAACATACTGTGCGCCAGCTCTCAAATACTAGAGTTTTTATTAGGTAAGCTAATGTTTATTGCAATCATTAAAGTCTGAGTAATAAAAGGCTGAGCTTAAGAAAGATGTTTCAGGTATTATTCCTTTCACGTATCAAACATAAGTTTGTTAAATCCTACTTCCAGGGTTAATTATTTTGGAAGTCATATTGCAAATACAAGCTTTCAAAGAATTCGGCAAGATTTTTTCATGCACTCAGCAGACCAAATCTAGATGAGTAAGGGGCTGAATCTCTGCTGGTTTCAATGAATTTTGGCCTTGTAACTTTTAAATGAAGCAGATACAAACAGCAGCACAGATTACAGGCTTCATGTCTGAATTACTTCGGTAGCGTCAATTATGATAATGATAGGCCTGACACCAGTGTATCCTTCGCTACAGTTTCTTTTGTAGACTGGTTGATCCTTTGCTTTTTTTTAAACTAGGAGGTCAGGAAGGTGAGCTGTACAGCTGGGCAGCAGGCAGCCTTATGTATCTGGGTCACTGTCAGTGCCCCAAAGGTGTATCTTAAGTTACTGGTGTAATGGGAAGCGGAAGGTTGCCCGTGCCCGTACGCACAAGGATCAGGTTTATGGTTACCACCAGTCTGGACGCACAACTTGCCCTTTCTGTAAAACCTGTGCCAGACAGGCAGGAGGTGAAAGAAGACGATGCAGGAATCTTTATAGGATGGAGACGGACTACACTGGTTTCCACATACATAATGACACCTTCAAAACCTCCTTGTGTCTTTACCAGATACAATCAGTTGTCCCCTTAACGTTTCTTTCAATTACGGTAGACAACCAACAACTTAAGTTTATATCAATTTTTTGGTCCTTATTTATAACAGAATTCTGATTTTACAAGCTACAGCAGTATGTATGTGTACATATCTAAGCATAAGAATAGGTTTATCTGAATCCTTTGCACATTACTGTGTGGTGGGTTTGGTCGCACGGACCATGATGTGTTGCCTTACTCTTAAGACTTGGGTTTATTGAGCCAGAGCCAAACAGTTCTCTCTGCTCTGCCTGTGGGGAAAGACCCTGAATACAAACTACTCTTACCACACATCTGAATTTCCCTGGACAATCCAGCTTACTCCAGAGCGGAGCTAGAAGGACAGCCAACATAAAAAAGGTTTCAATGGCCAAGGAGTTCGAGCCTAATGGCAGTCTCAAGTCTCAGGCTAACAGGTGGGGACGGCACCAAACTGGCACCTTAGTTCCTTCTTTTCATTTTCAAACTTTATTTTTCTTGTCAAAAGCCCTTGTTAGTCTGCAAGACAATACCCAGTAATACACTGAATTCATTTTTCTCTGACATTTTGTACCTTAGCAATTTCTCCTTTGCAGTGCAAGTAAACTTAATGTTCAGGTAAAATAGTTATTTTCTCTTGAAACTGAAGCTGAATATTTCTTTCTATAATGACACATTCTGAGAAAACATGTTAATTCCCCAAAAGGTGTGTGAACTTGTATGTATGTGTATATATTTACAGGTATACACACATATATATGCCTCACCGAAATGTTAATATGTAAGGCATATCCTTACTTCAATTTTGTTTAAGCAAATTTATAATCAGAATCACAAGTGAATAAAAGTAAAAGAAAATTAGTATCTTCCCCATATGTATTTTAGTGGTGCAGTTGTAGAGAATGACATGCTGGTTTTGGAGTACAGCAATAAACTACGAATTCATTAAAACCTCATCAGTCTAATCTTTGATTATCTTAAGCAAGGTGGTAGCCCCTGAATTGTTCTTTGTACACTTAAAATACTCCATTTGCCTGAAGCTCAGTTTTTAAAACTACTATATTATTTTTCCAGATAAGCACAGCTCAGCTATGTAAAGCAGCACATTCTATTAACATGGGTTTATTTTGAGTGAAGCCACTCAGTATGTTGTCATGCCAAGATCTAGGATCATATTGCCTGGTATATGAAGCCCACAAAAACTAAATAAACCTCTAGAAAAATCAATAGTTTAGTCCAAAACATTTTCTTTTTATACATAGTCTTAATTTTTGTAATTTTGGGGGGCCAAAAAAGATTTCCAATTTTACTGACGAATTTCCAATGTCTCTTTTCAAACCTTCTGGTTCCATCAAAACCCAAGAAACACAACAACACTGCCAGAAGACATTATTTACTATGAACCATGGGCTACCATTTGGAAAATGAGACATGAGCAGGATGTCCTTTCAGATAGCAGCGTGCTCTGTTTATGATTCCATAAGATCTTTACATATTTTAAATGATATTCAGAAATATGCTTATGCTTTTTTTTTTTTAAGATCTTATTTTCTTATCTGAACTCTTTTAACAAAGGTATTACACTAAGTATAAAAGCTGTCCAATTTTTTTCCAACCTTTTGCTTCTCTCTAAACCACAGTCATTTTGTTAGACATTGAAAATGTCTTGATTTAGTTGTCTTGCTATTTTGGGCCTGTCCTGCCCCCTGCAGTGGTAATAAGGATGGGGCTTCCTGCTGGGTCCTGAAGAATACCATTTCACGGCCGCCACATAGCTGGCGGCTTTTATTTATGGAGCCAAGAAAATGAATGGGTATTAGTGTCCAAACATTTCAACATGCTCCTGTGGCCATGCACAAAAGGGACTGATTTGCAGCAAATTTCCACTTATTTTCCAAAAGTATTTACCTTGCAGAAGCTTGGCTGATCGCTATAATGGCATAGCGGAGGGGAAAAATGACCATTTCAGAACCCAATTTTTATATATGTTTCTGAACCTTAAAAGTGCTGTACTTCTTCTGAATAAAGATAATACTCTTGGTTGCTAGGCTTTTATGGATATGTGGCTAATGCCAGCCCTTTTTCCCTGTGTGTCTTTACAACAGATGAAATAGGCATTACCTAAAAGTAGAAAGCTTACTCTGCAATGGGGACTGCACGGGTGAAGGTTCTTGCAAAAGACCCAAGTTAAGGTTCTTTTTAAAGCACTGTGAATGGCACTCGGCATGGCACGGCCAAGAGGTGCTTCCAACACCTGTACTTTTACCTGCCTGCTGGGGGCAGCACAGGGTGTATTTTACACCTCTCTGAAACTACCCCAGGAAATTTGGGGAAGACTTTTCCATCGGTGCTTCTCTGAGCAACTGCACGAAACCCGCATCACAATGCTATACCGACAAAAATTGGTGAGATTCACACCACGATTCTACACCGACAATAACTAGTGAGATCCACACATGACCTTTAAATCACTGAAATCTAATAAGCATGAGGGGTTATTAAGATACGGTTGCTTAAAGTTCTGTACAGACTCTGCAAAGTTCAAGAATGCAATTCAAAGTCTTGTGCTCGTGTCTTCTTAAATAGTTCCAGATGAGCTTTTTGGGCAGCAAACTTTAACTACAGTCAGCTTGTGGGTGTTAGATGATACAAAGGCTTAGCTGGATAAAATGAAGATTATTCTTAGTTCTGCAGGTGTTTGCAGGTACCATATTTCAGATGCAATTCCATGAATATGCACTCACAGGTGGATATTGTATGCCTGAAGATCCTCACCGTAATATTTATAGGAAAGCCACAACCAAAAGGAAAACTGGATTATTTGTACTGTAACATCATTTCTTGGAAGTTCCCAGCAGGTAAGATGTGAATTCTAGATAATAGAATCACACCACTACAGTAGCTGCTATACAAGTTTATGCAGGTCACCAGATATTGCAGTCTGCAACCCTTGAGTGTAAGTTTCAAAAGAAACAATACAGGAAAGGAAAACTTGTCAATGACAATATCCTTGCAATATTTTTTTCCATTTTAGAATTTTTTTTTTATATAAGATATTATTCTAGATATAAACAACATCACTACTGTTTATGGTTGCCTCACCTGCACTGAAATGGAAAACTATCACGAATTATTTCCAAGTTGGTAAGTTCCATGTTGTAATCTGTATTTGTTGCCTCTTATCCTGGAAATCTATCTGGCAATTATAACAATAACTCCTGATTTAGCTTCTGGTCGCAAACCGTACCTCTTCTTCCCCTAAAATGAATTTACATGACAAAAACAAAATAAGTGTTCTGTTCTACCATAGTGCGTGCCTGAATACCTTACAGAGTAAATAGACCCATACGGAAAAAACCCCTGAAATCCTAGATGTGTAGCTGCTTCATAGTTACAGCAATTGCTTCTTATTCCATTGCTTCCTATTTAGATTCATTTTACTCAGAGGCTTCATCTCCTAAATCTATTCTCATTCAGGCAATCCCAAAGAAACAGTACAAAACATTGGGTAAATCCTTTGCAATGAACAACTCTACCTCCTCCTGTTATCCTGCCTTCAACTGCTGCCAGCAGTTTCACTGTATATGTGAAAAAGAGATAGAGGAATGAAGTGGTGGAATAGAGAGCAGATAAATAATCTCATTGGTTTCAACATCCTTCGAACTGTGCACGAGGCATTGCAAGAGAAAGAGAGACGGATACATGAGAGATGCTCTTTCCTTTCCTCACTCCCTAGAGTTTTACAAGATTTTGCTCCTCTTCACACTGCATGGCAGAATACACCACACACCAGAAGAGCGTGTTGGAAGGAATACACAGGAGCTGCAGCTGGAAGAACATCTCTACGAGTCTCTAGGAAAGGAAAGACCCTTTCTCTCTGCCTCGCTTTCTCCCACTGGGAAATGGATATAACAAGGTTCACAAGGGAGTGTTGTGAGGGTCTGCTATCAATTCTGGACATATTGAGTATTTTTGAAAGTTTCCACTCAGTTTCTGGTCCCTCCTGTAGGCGTGTATGATACTTAATGAAAACCTTAGAAAACCTTTAGAAACTACAAATTACTTCACAGCTAATGTAACAATTTAATTTTCAGAAGCAATCAAGGCCAATCAAACGCCAGACATAAATGACCTTTTTTATAACATACTATAATTTTAAACATTTTAAAACTAAGAATATGCCATTAATCTCTGAGCTCATAACAGTGCAATTAAGACTGTGAATCGGTGAATTATTGTATTTTAATCTGGTTAAGAAATAAACTGTCCTGAAAACTCTCATAGGAAGTAGAGTATATCAAAGCTTGTTCTTCCCACTAAGACTTGATTTCATTCCATTGTAATGAAGCAGGCAAACTTTAACAAAAATGAATACCTTGCACTCTCTTTTGTTCCCTTTTTTAATATATCTTGGTTTAGTCAATGATTGAGAAAGTCTATCAAACCCTGCTCAAGGTCCTTTTTTCAGTCATTAGAAGTAAATCTTCCTTAAACCTTCACTTATTAAAAAGGTTTAATCTTGTCAGGTTAGGAGAAAAAAAAACAGAGAGAGAGACAAAGAAAGAAAGAATTTTTGCTTTTTTTCCTGGGGTTAAGAATTACTTTTATCTGACAATGTTTTTGCATGTTATGGCACTAATTTTGCAATAAATTACAGTGCGGGTAGGTGGAATTACTCACATTGCTTGACCAAAGTGTCTGACCTAGCCAGACCTCTGATTGATGAATAGTTTTTCATTTTGTTCCACTAGTCCTATCAGACAAAATCGAAAAACTGGGTGAAAAAGATCCTATTTCATGTAATAGCATTTTGTTATATATCATTAGCACTTAATTCTGTCACCAGTGCCATGTCTGTGTTAACTAGGCTTTTCAACTTAATCCTTTCACACCTCAATGTGACATTCATCTTGGACAATCGATGCACCAAAACTCTTGGTCCTAAGGAGTGAAATAATTCATAGGTGGCTGCTATGTAGTGACTCAGCCCACACCTTCCAAGAGGAGGTCTCTTACAAAATTAAAAATGTGATTAGAGCACGATTAGAGCTACCTTTGATCTCCATTCCTTAAGTATCAGTCTCAGTGTAGCATTCTCAATACACACATTAGGATAGACCAAATACAAGCCCATTTAACTTTGGCTATTCACCTGAAGCTAGTGCATACTGAAGTTCCCGTGGCTGTTACTTCTCTGCTACTGTTATCCAAGATACTGAGATACCATTTAGTTCAGATACGTCTACCTGTAGTATTACACCTCTTTATGGCCGTAGACAGTGTCAGAAGTTTAGGCTTATTCAGGATCTCTTTTCAGCATGTCTACTAGATTTTGGTGAACTTTACACTTACACATCGATTGTTTCTTCTATTTGGGCCAGAATTTCTGCTTAAGTTCAAGCTTGCCTTATAACCACAATGGTTAAACTGAAATCAGATGTTGTCCTGGAAGAAGGTCTAGAGTACTATGAGTAAGCTCAAACTCAACCTGTCTCCAACACGTCATGGCTCCTGTCATGCTGCTCCAACTAGCATGGTGAATAAGACAATCACACGCATGGCTGTGGAGGGTTGGCTTGAAACTTTCAACTTCCACCCTATAAAGCTCCGTGGCAACATCACAAGCTCTACGCAGTCTGTTTTACAAACTGGGCACTCATGAGAACAAAACTCACGCTAATGCAAGTAGATCTCATCTCACACTAATGCAAGTTGGTCTCATGTCAAGGGCGTACCAGTGACTACATGAAAATTTGTGCCTTCAGCAGGCGTTTGTAACGGAGTTGAATTTCAGTCAAGACAGATGAAAGGCAAAATATTCAATAAGCTGGTTTTGCTTTGTAGCTGCAGTTTTCTTATTGTCAATCTTACTGTTTGCAAGGGGAGAATGAGGCAGCAACTAATAAACTAATAAAAGCACGCAGTTTTGGTAGTGGGAATTTCAGTGGATGGCAAAGCTGACCAAAAGATAGAAGATAGGTTTGTGAAATTTTAAATGTTCTATGTCAAAGGGCTCAAAACTTAGCAATTTCTCATCTATGTCAACACTTCCGTGACTTTTAATCAGAATCGCAAAGTACACGTAGGAAATATTTATATTCTGCAGAAAAATATAGATTTAAACTACTAGATCATGCTTATATTGTGGTACTACTTGTTCAGGTTATCCTTGGTACATGGCATGCCCTCTCACAGTTCATTTGTCAAATCGAGAGAAATCTCTCATTCTAATTTCCCTTCCAAAGCTACTCCCTCAAGAAGTGAATTAACAAAACTATTTTCTTCTTTGGAAAAAGTTTGGTTCTTCTCCAAACCCGCCAGAGTTCATGGAAGAGACAAGGATCAATTCAAATGACCTAATTACAGCATCGGGCCCCTAATTTATGAGAAATTTTTATTTTTACATTTCATGCTACAACAGCATTTAACCATGTTTTGCACATGCTTTTGCTTTTCAACCAAGGACTATTGTTACAGTGTCCCTAGCTTTGTCCCCTTCCTCACTGTTTTGATGCCAGCATGCTGGGTCATGTGCTATTTGGATTGCAAGTTCTTTGAAGCATAAGCTGGATATTCCTTAACTAACCAATGATGTACTTAATAAAAGCAGGAGGTAGGTAGCAGGCAAAAGCTAGTATCATAGAGACACATTTTTTTCATCTTTATCTCTACAGAAGGAGTTACAATTAATTTTGAAGATCCTGTTTCTGACTTTTATCCTAAGTAATTTCTTATTTGATTGGGTTTTCCTTTTTTTTTTTTTTTTTTGCTATTGGGATTTTTATACCTGGCGTTTGTCTGGAATCTTTGAATCTTTAGTCTGAATTAAAGTTACATTGTAAGTGCCTTACCTCAGTCGCAGTGAATGTACATCCAAAGGCATTCCATTGGTTCCATTGGCATCAGTCCATATATGCACAACTGTAAATGACATGAAAAAAATCTGGTCTCTGATATGAAAAACGCTATTTATGCACTTTCACAAAGGACAAAAGTCTTATAACTTTGGGTCTACACAGAAATGAGACACAAATATGTTAGTGAAAAGCCCCAAGTTTTCTAAATGTAGATGAGCACAGATTAAGAAAGCAGTAATTAATTTCCTTTGACCTCAAGCTGAAATTCCTTTCTAAAGCTGTCATAAAGAGAAAGAGGCCAGAGAGAAGAAGTGAAACTGTGTAACAATGCAATTAAACCCTTGTAATGAGGTCAGCCATTGGACTTGTTGCAACTGATATCATTATAGCAATGAGGAGGCATTATACGATGGCCTGATTTTTTATAGGATTCATTTTTTTTCTTTAACTCTTTAACAGTCGGATGTATATTCTATAGCATTATAAAATAATTGTTAGTGACCAGAAGAGTAGGCACAGGCTTTCCTGCCTAACTAACACTATTTCATAACTTCTGGTAATGAATGCATGAGAAAACTTGACGGTGGTGGAATACGGGACAACTTTGATGCAGACAACCCTTCAATCAGACACTGTTTCATATTTGCTGTTAGAGCTCCCAGAAAGAAACTCCGCTCCCTCCAACAATGGCAGAGAGTAACTTTGAGGAATCTGCTGATAACTGGTGATGGGTAATACTTGACTCGTGGCAGTTGTGGTGCTCAAGGAAAACATGAGCACCATGTAGGACTAACCTGAACCAGAATGAATCCTAAGTCATCTGGATCTCACTTGGAACTTGCTTATCCATGGAAGGTGCTGGGAAAAGACCTGGCTCCGCTGGAGAAGCATTCTTTGGTTTCATGTGGTCTGCAAACATCAGTTTTGATTGTCTGGCTAAGCATTAAAAAGAAATAAAAACTTGTGAAACTCAGATTTAGGCCCAGATTAAAGGAGATTTAGGTAGGGCATATTTTACATAAAATTTTTATTAGATGAACAGTCAGTTTTTCAAGTGGAAATCTAAGCGGAAAACAGTTTCCCCTTTTGGAGGGGGTGTTCTAAGTATTTGGCCTGCAGATGACAATCCCCTCTGTTATTACCTCTCTGATTCACTTGCATCCCCTTCAATTGAATCCACATTACCCATTTCCTCAGCAAGTATTCATAGATTGGTAAAGAAGAAGTTGCAGTTCTTCCTTTGGCATGTTTCTATGAGCGAATCCTTCCTAGTGCTTCTAAGATAGAGCTTAGGTATTTAGGTTGAAGAGATGGTTCAGGGTTATGAATCCAAAGTGGCTGAGTATTTCCTTCTTCTTAGAATATTTCAATGACACCCATTCCTCTACTTCCATTTTTATTAGTTTAAATGTCCCCTTGCTCAATATGCTGGTTCCTAGCTTGAGGTGCCTTGCAATAGCACAGAGAAGCAGCATACTGAACTCAGGGCTGTGTATTCAACTATGGAAACTAGGGGACTAGAATCACTTCTTTGAGTCCACATGCCAAGGAAATCTTTGAATCAGTCCAAATTTTATCCCAGTGCTTTCCCCGCAAAATTTTTACGGCGTCACAAAGTTCCATACGGTTCTGAAGGAAGGTGCCCGTATCAGAAGCAGATGCTTCTTCAGCCTAATGCAGATCTGCAGGCTGCTGGGCAGAATTAAACTACCTTACATGTGAGAAAGGCTCTTAAGAAAAGCAAAAGATAGACCACTTTAATTACTGTTCTAGCTGGAGGAATACATTTGCGGGGTAAGGAGATAAAAAGTTAATGAAGAAAAATGTTAGCTTATGACTACTTATAAGTAGTCATACCCCATTTATTTCTTAAAAAACAACTGGAGTAAAAAAAAGGTTAAAAAAAAACTGGAGTCCCGAAAAGGACTAAACTGGGGCATTTATATAATGCCACTGAGAGGAGATGATTGCTTGATGAAGAGTCTGTTCGTTGACTTCAATGGGGCAAGGAGATTTTAAACTTGAGCTGCCTCTTTCTTGAGGCGTCAGTTCTTCTCTGGTCCTTGAAAATGTCAATGTGCATATGAAAGCATAAAAAAGAAATTCAAACTGATATCAAGCATTTCTAACTCTTTCCTCCACATTCTTCAAATTGTTCAGATTAAACCAGCTTGAAACAAGTTTCAAGTACCTTTACCTTTTCTGAATAAGTTCACCATCCCCTGTGTGCATATTATACTTTTAAAAGAACTATTAGAAGGCAGCTTACTATCTGGAAATAAAGAAAAGGCACCATTTTCTTGCACTTAGATGACTGAGTCACCAGTTCAGATCTCTTTCCTTTTAATGGTGCACAGAGTCATCGTGTGCCTCAGTTTCCCCTCAATGAGTAGAATGCTTACTGACGTCTACAGAGAGCTGCAAGCTTTCTGTTAACCTCTGCATTAGGCGCAAAACCATAGCATTATTAAAGATATTTTAAACAGAGACAGCTGAGTGATGTCCTATAAATTGTCATTTCTCTCCAAATGGACCACAATATAATATTTCCTCCAGAAATGCATTTATTATTTAACACTTTTCCGTGAAAGGTTTCTTTTACATTGCAAATGCTCAGAGTTCTTTCATAGGTCTTAGACTATTGACCCTTTACCTTAAAACATGCTATTAATGCTTAACGCTGTTATTAGTATTCAGGGAAGTAATGATTGGTACTAAAATGGAAATGTGCAGTAAAAACACCTTCTATTTTGTAAAATAATTATGTAGCCTAATAATTATTTCATACGATTCTTTTTGATTGATAGGGAAAGGGCACCAAGAAGTTTGGAATCATGATTCTTTAAGGTCTACATTCAAATCGCTGCCACCAACACCATTGTTTCCGACAGTTACATTTTATAAGAACGGCAACAGGATGATCCCCGATTCGGTTTGGATGAGGGTTACATCTGATAAGGTATACTTAATTAGCTTTTTTTTTTTTGAATGGCAAGGAATTATAATTCTATAAAGGGCAGTACAGCATTCTTGCAATTTCCAAGTAAGTCACTGGTACCCCGGAGGTCAAATATAGTTCAAGTTTGCAGTGAAGTGAGACTATCTCCTTCCACTCTGCTGTCATCGCACCTGACCCTAACCTGGTAAAAGCATCCCCAGTGGTGCCAGAGAGGCCTTTCCAGTCTCTGTGTACGAGCTACACTGGTCTTTCACATTTAAGGCTGCCAGATAAATGTCAAATCGCAATGTTCTTATGATGTTTAATGGGAACCAGGCTGAGAGTGCTTGAACTTGGTTCACATTGGAGAAGTTTTTCTCACTTTGGCTTAGATGGAAAAACAAGTTTTAGATCAATAATGTACATAAATGAAGTAAATTCACTGAGCTGGTCTTTCTTAGCTGATTTGCTGCTTACTAAAAAAATGGAAAACCTTTCTAACTGCATGCATCTGTCTGTGTGCCGTACAGAAATAGCTACAAGATTATTGCTCCATGTTTTACAAAGATGGCTAGTTCTACCTCTATTCTTTTGTGAGTGCACAAGATTAGAAACTTCTATAGCTGTTTTCAGCACAGATTTTCAGCCTCTGAGACAGCTATAGCTGGGAGTCTGTATGCATGTAGAACTATTTTTGCTGGGCCTGTTTTGTTGCCAATATTTCCTTCAAGCACTGTATTAAAATTGAAAATAACAAATATAAGCCACGTTTACTACTTATGATACTACAGCAATGGATTGCAAATGAAAGGAAAATTACAAAGCTGCAAATAAGTAGTATACATGTACCCAGATAAATTGTTTGTAAACAGTTTTAAACAACTGTTAATGCGAATTTGGAAGAAGTACTGAGAAGTCTTTCGCATCATAATGCTGGTGAAGACAACAGCGGCGGACCTTTTTCCCCTCTACCTTTACCTACAGAGATTCCTAAACAGGGGGAGAAAGGAGCCAACACCCACCATCACTGAGAATCCTGCTCGGTTAACCTGAGAGCTGTTCAGATATTAAAGTGGTAACTGCCACAATAGAACTTCAAGGCCTTTTCTAAGAGTCGTGGAGAGGAAGAAAGGAGATGGTCCCGCCAATCCCACCTCAGCAACCCAGCTGCGAATACCCTGGGTGGAGCACAACTTCTCTCCTGGATCCCTACTTCTGTTCCTACATGACTACTGAAAGAGGTCAGCAGTGCCAATAAAAGCAGTAAAACACCAGCAGGATCAGCAGTAGGAGCAACAGCTGGCCAGATACAAGAAAGGAAGTAAAATGTACCATCTGAGGGTAATTAGGGGATTAGTTATGACTCATGAGTCACAACTCCTTTCTGGACAGACTCCTGCTTTGATCTAGCTACATATGGCCCTTTGCTCTGGTTCTGTGCTAGTAAGAGCAAAGAGAGTAAAACAGGAAGTAAGCGTTAAATGGAAGCAGTAGGTGTGAGATATTCGGAGCTATTTATATATTAACTACTTTGGGACAATTAGGTGGATTCAGAATTACATGTTTTACTACATAATTAAAATTCAGGTAAGTATTTACTTTTGTAGAAGAGGTTACAAAATTAACAAAGAGGAATGTCAGTCATTTACCCAAGATACTACCAATGACACTAGTGAGAGAAATGGGAGACAGGGATAAAGCAAATGTCATATGTTTTTATGAATATTTTGTCACATTTCTCTTAATAAAGTTGCAGAAAATAATGACAAATTGAAATAACTGACATTTCAAGGCTGAATTTTTCTGCTCCAGATTCTATTTGCTCTAATCATGTTGGCTTTTTAAGCTATGGGAAAAACTTTTTGTTAGCTGTTAGAAATGTCTTGCAGACCGTGAGCAAGTAAGGTCCAAGCTTTCTACAAGTTAAGTAAACTCTTTAAGTATTTTTGAGATCTCCAATCTTTTCTCTCTTTCTTCTCAGAATACTCTGGGTTTTGTTGTGCTTTTTTTTTTAAGCAACTTTACTCTTTTTCAGTGTTCTCTTTCTTGTACACCCAAGAATTTCACTTACCCTCTTGGATTATCTCATGAATTCAATTATGACTAACATCACTATTAGTCTTTTCCAGAGGTTGTCTTTTCTCCAAGCTCATAAATATAATTTACATTCTTGTTCCTAGCTGCATGACTCTACATTTCCATTTAGCTGTGATAATACAACGTAATCTCTATATAAGTAACCCATTCCTATTGTTATTTACAAATTAGCATCTGCAAATTCTATTCAGAGGTTTATATTTTCTCCAAAATATTAACTTTGGGCTATATGCAGATCTGTGTGGAACCCTATTAAGAATACCCCAGTGAATGATGATTTCTTATTTAGAAGCAGATTTTGAGATCAACTAACCAATTTTAAATCTGCTTGGCAGGGGCTACGTTGATTTCTGTATTACACTAATTTTTGTAAGGAAACCATGCAGTGTCAAATGAGTCACAAAATCTTCATTCTTTCAGAGCAATTACTTTTACCTGTTGGAGTTGATATCAATTCTAAAATGTTTAATAACATTGTAAATCTGCTCTGACAGTGTTATGGCTTCAATTGGACCTGAAACTAGTTCACAAAGATGTAGGAGTCTTTTTCCAGTGCTATCACACACATTACAACTCCTCCTACAGATTATGCAATGATGCAAATGTGCACTCCAATAATAACAGTATAGACATCTGGTTTCATATATGCTGAATATATAGACAGCCTATATATAGAGGGTATATATTTAGCCTCTACTTCCATCACCCTGTGAATGTAATGCTAGAGGGAATAATTAAGGGGCAAGACTGCTTGACCTAGACATTGGTTGACCTGCCCGACAGGCTTTCAGACTGAATTCTCTGGTCTGCTAAAGAAGAAAGCCTCACAAAGTGTCTTTAAAGCAGCCATGGAAGACAAGAAGAGGGTTCCCTAGCGACTCTGTGATGATGTAAGTCTGTCAGAGATGGCTCAGCTATTTGCCATCACAAGGCATTTCCTGCCCCCAGCATAAGAGGACAGTCATAAAGTCATATATGGAAGGCAGAATGGGAACCGAATGTAGTGAACTTCACTACCTTAGGGCCTTTGACAGTAAAAGTAGACTTTCCCCTTTGTAACCAGAACCATGTGAATCTGAATCTTCAGACCCTTGTGGTTTCCCACTTTGTTCTGTGGCTTTGACATACTAGGAAAATGTGTCTTGACGGTCTTATTACCCAAACAATAAATCCATCACAAGCAACAATCCCTCACACTTCTATTAAATCTAACTTATGTATCACTGTCCTGTTTTCAGAATGGTTATCTGCCACAACCCAGTCCAAACACGAGGGCTGCCACCAGTAAAATTTGTTTGGTTTCTCAGATTCATTTGGTCCTGAGTCCCTTTGCTGAATCTGCACCAAAAATACTGCACGGAGGTGGCTTTGAGGTCTGACCATAAAGCTTGTGTGGAGAATATTTGTTTCACACAGGCTACTGACAAGTCATCAGATACGAAAAACTTCAGTTTGCTGATTGATATAGTATGAATGGAATCTCCAAATCTACTGCAGAGATGAAAGTCCCTGTGTCAATTCATTAGTCACCTTCTCTCTATCATTAGGAAATGTAAAACAGTAAGTTTGCAGGAAAGATATTCATTACTAGACCCCAGCTGGAGCCTTTCAAGATCAGGGCTTAAAAAGCACATAAACTCACTGTTTCCAATTAGGCACGAATGTCTTTCTCTTCTCTCTTCCTTGGCAATCATATGACTTGTTCTAGATGGGGCTAAAATGACACATTTCGGCAAACTACTTGACAACTTTTTTGACCAGATAACTAATAGATTCATCTAATTAATTTCTGTCACGAGCTAATGTCAGTTACCATGCCCCTACAAAAAGGCTTCTGCAATACCCCTTTTCCAGAGCACGCCATACCCTGTTGTCCCTGTGCTCCCTAGCAGTTCCCAGCTCAGGGACTGGATGTAGGACATGCAGCAGAAGACAATCAGATCTAAAAAACAAAAATAAAGCCAGAACCTCCACAAGCCCAGTTGCCTTGCAATGAAAGTTCAGAAGGTTTCCAAGATTTCCACAGCAGGCATCTCCAAATGACAGGCAGGACAATACATCAAATCTCAGACATGAATAGTGCAAGATCTTTTTCCCATTCTCACCACATTTTTATGACTCTTACTGTACCTTAACTGGTTGGGGGGAGGGGAGGGTGTCCCAGTTCAAAAGCATGTGGCTTATACATCCAACTTTCTTTAGAGAAGGTCACCATATTTCAAAGGCAGAGTTTTTAAGGCTGCTTAGAAACCTTTCTAAAGGGAACTGTCTGCCAAATTCTGTCTTACGACTAAAGCTGAATTCCAACGGATACTCACTCATGATCCCAGTAGAGTCAGTGAGGCTTCTGCAACTGATCATCAAGTTTCAGTCCTTTGTACACTGCAATTATTTTTTCCAGTAGATTTGTTTAGAGCCTGTTTGCAAATAAAGGATAAGGTTCAAAAGAAAATGTTAATGCTTTTCTTTCTTGAATGTCTGATCAGACTGGCTGGGAAGAAGGAATTGGTGTACAATTTTGTTCCTGTTAATTTTGTTAATAGTCTTGTGCTGCGACTTGTCTAGATGCTTTGTGACTAGTGCTGGTCTTTTCTCTTTTTTTTTTTCCCACTGACATGCTCTTGCCAAGGATATCATTATGACATTCTGTAGTAACAAGCATTCTTCTGTTCAAATTTATATCAATTAGTTTGGGACAGTAATTCAATCGGACGGCCCACTGGATTTTGAAAGACTCGCAACGATGTCAAAGTGGCGACCTTTTTCCTCCACTCTCAGCCAAAAGCCATTTTTTAACAAGGAGCTCTTGAAAAGAAATGCCACTTTGATAATTAGTTATTGATCACGGACAATGCGGAGACGAATACCATCGGATTAGCCAGACGCCAGTGGGTCGCGACACGAGGGTTTCCTTATCGCAATAATCTATGAAAAGAAATATAGAATAAAGGTCATTAAGGCTTCTGTTTTGGGAGCATAACCCAGATAATTTAACTTCCTTACTAAAAATAAAAATACCAAACCATTCTGGATGCACTCAGTTTTGCAATGAACCTGTTAAAAAAACTTCTGGCTAGAGAAAATTTGGGAAGTTACACTCTCTAGGTAACTACACTTAAACTTTTTTCATAAATTAACCCTGCTTTGGCCAGCAGTTTTGCCTCACTAAAACACCATTCTCTTTTCCACCTTAAAATGTCCATTAGAAACTATTTTGGATCGCATAAGAACACCATAACAATTATAGACTTAAAAAATAATGGACTTATTTTTCATCTAATTTAGGAAGCACTTCAAGGCGTGCCTGAAATTGCTTCATATAAGTTATTTAATGGAGAAAAAATGGCAAAGAACAATTTTTATTGCACTCAAAAGAGCAGAAAAGAGGAAGGAATCCATTAGTTTTAGGGTTTCTTTCCAGAATATTAATGAAACATAGCTTTGCTGAAATGTGCAAGAATATACAACTACATGTGCTATAATTTTGGCTGACTTGAGAGACTATTAGCTAAGTACTGAAGTAATACAACTATTTTTGAGGTATGAGGGATAATATAAGGGTCCTGTTGTAATTGAACTCTTATAACACCATAGGTAATACCCATACATGATTGGACTACCTAGTATTTTATGTTATTAAATTGATTACTTATAGATCATCACTTCAAATTCAGCACGGGGCTTCATTACTCCATAGGCTTGTCTAGAATAGTTGTAGTTCCAGCATGCCAATGAGGTAGAGACAAAACATGGTCAGAAAAATGAAAGTCCAGGGTGACTGACTTACCTAATGTCACACAGGATATAAGATGTCTGCACGTTTAACTGAGATGACTTTGTTTCTCATCAGGCAGAATAGTTTTCTTATAAACTGATGACTAATGGCACTTAAAGCACTGTGAGCAGTCAACATTCCCCAAATTGAGTCAGTATTCTATCCACTTACTATTGCATAATTCCTGTCTGTTTCAGCACAGAAAATGATGATAAAATGGACACCAAGACAAGATGAACCACTCAAACCTGAAAGTTTCCTCACATAGGTTTGGGGTCATGCTGATGGGGAAGTGTGACATACCCATTCCATGGGTAATAAACATCGATTCATTCCAGGGAAAAAGAACCTCACATTATTAGACCGATGAACCCATCATGAACACAATATTAATTTCTTCTTGTATTGAATATTATTTTGTAAATTTCATTATTAATTCAGTGTCATTTTATTGTTATTATTAAATTACCATTATTTTAATTTATGACAAATTAGCTTTTTGAAGAGCTTCCAGAGATTAATTTTTATACCACAGTGTGTATGAAAACATTCTAAAGATGTATGCGAGGTAACAATTAGAACAGTTACTCATTAGCTTCATAAAGGTAATCTGCTCTACCTTCCGTGATCTGAAGGTTATTTCGTTTTATTGCTGTGACTGCATGAAACACAGTCTTAAGGAGGAAACTACAATTTCAATGAAGGTGAGGGGACTGTGTGCCCACGACAAAGGTAATGTCATACGAAAGTTTTGCTGTTAGCGAATACAGGTAATTCTGCATTGGGATTGTTTCATGAGACCCTTTTCTGCTACTACCTTGTCCTGGGGACTTTGGCAACATAATTCCCTTTTAGGTGGCTTAGTTTTCTGCCTATCTGTTGTGAACTGTTATTTTATGGTTCAGGTTAAAAATATTAAAAGAATAACTATAACACTGTTCCGAGACTGTTTTGAGAGAACCCCGAAGCATTCCAGCTGAGGGCATGCAGATGGTATCCAGTCTTCCCAGTTTTCCTTTTGGAAGTAGGAAAGAGCTACTATCACCGCCTTCAGGTAGCCAGTAGCACCTCTTTTTCAGTGTACAGATGAACACATTAGTGCCTCTTATTTAACCACTCTAACTTACACCTGAAAGCTTTCACTGCATGCCATAAAAAAGATGCACCGAGTACATACACCCATACACAAGAATCTCTTCTTGTGAGGGCAGGATAAAGAGGACAAACCATCCCAATGCAGTTTGGGATTATCCAATACATAATTCAGATTATCAATTCTTCTCTCTGCTTTTTAATAGCTGGATCCTGAATATTTCAGAAACCTCTCGCTTTCCTGACATGCAGACAGGCCATTCAGGGACAGTGGAGCTGACATTTTCAATAAGGAAAGATCACGAATGCAGTGGGATATTTGTCCTTCCTGACCACTGGCCACAGTAAATCTTCTGGATAGGATAATGGTATTAGTATAGATATGATCATTGTTAAAATAAAGCATAAGATACATATCTTTAGCCAAGCTTACACCTTGCAATCTCACCTCAGTGCTTCATAAGGCAATGGAAAGAATATTGTCCATCAGACTGGTTGGTTGTGTAGATACCATGGTGATGGGCGTGTGATAAGATATGGCTTATTTTTACAACAAGGCAATAATTCTTACCTACCTGTTTCCCCCAGGGTGTTCTGAGGACTAATCAGTTAGTGTTTGCTCAAATCTGTAAAAGACCATATAAGTACCAAGTGGTAGTCGTATTATTACCTTATTATGATATTGACTTTATCACATTGAACTGCAGTATTTCCCTCTACTTAGGTGTAATATTACCATGAAGTGTTTATATTCCCATAATGTAAATGTTTCCTTTTGAAGGCGAGTTGAATAGCTTATTGTTACATGTGACCCATGATATAATTTATTTACATGAGCCAGGAGACTCTAAAAACATATTCTAGGGACCTTTCCAGTTAGACTTAACGCTGTTACATTCTCAGTTTGTCCTGAACAGTCTTTGTTGACATGCATTTCCGAAAACCTGTTTGGCCAATCCATACAGCCCTCTAGGGCCCTGTGTTTTGCTGCACCAGTAGGCATGCTGTCATTACTTTGGCACTGAAATACAGCTGACTGTAAAAGCTGGGCTGCTATTCTGTTGCTGAATTTACCTGATTGGGAAGTGCCGAGCCTTGTCCTGAGAGCAAAGACTTAACAACTGCACAAAGTCAAACTTGCAGTCCTGTGCGCTGATTAGCACTTAAGGCAAGTGCCAACCTGCCCTCCGCTCCCCCCTCCCAAAAAACCCACAAAGCCACCTGATCTGTCAAGTTTGCTCTTAGTATCCGTATTCCAGGCTGACAGATATTTACTCTCCTCCCCCCCCAGCCCTTACATCTGGATCAATGGGGACAGGCTTTCCACCCCTCAGAAGATTCACTTACATTAAGTGGCGAGGTGGAAGCAGTGAATGAACAATAGACGGCTGTCAGGCTCGACAGCAGGGCATGGATGTATGAGCGTGGAGCTGACAGCAAGGGCCTCAGAGGGTAAACTGCTTTGCTGGAACTAATTAAACAGATGAAATTATTACATGAATATGCAGATGTTGTTTACATTTTACCATATGGTATTATTTCAGGTAATAACTCGCAGGAGGATCCCTTCCTCTCATCAAGAGGAAATGAGTTGAAAAGGAGGCTCCACGTGTCACCTTTCAGTTGCTAGGCAGACATTGATATGGCAGGCTTCTCTCCGAGTCGCGGGGAAACTCTTCTCCTTGTAGCTATATGACACCGCAGAGGATTTGCATTCTCTCTACTATGCAATGTTGGAAGAGATTATCTTTTATTAAGCGTAAATGTTAGGGTTGCAAATTTTTTCCCGTTACGCACAGAAGGCGTGCACTTTTCCAAATGTTGATTCCCACTGTGTGCCTTGCAACCGAGATGCTGCCAATCCATAGTCCATAGGTAAGAACTGACAGATCTGTCCAAATATGTAGAGGCTGGAAGTATGACATTTCTGCAAAGTCTGACATGTGGCTGTGCTGGTTAGCATTTACTGCTTTGCTAACCTGAAGTGTTGATTTCCGAGGCATTCCTTTTCAATAAGTTTCCATTCATCACCCTGAAAAGGTTGCTCTCTAGAATTATAGAGGGACAGGACTACTGTATTCAACAGTATAAAAAATTACTAATTATCTGCATTTAGGATGGGTAGTCAGCTAGAATCTGACATGACAAAATGGCTGCGCAACCCAGGCAAAGATACATGTGCTGAGAACCAACAGCACTGCAAACATTTCTAAAAAGTGTTGACTGTGGAAGCACGACGGTGACGGACCGCAGCCGAAGCAGTGCTGGAGCTGCCTGGTTTGGGAGCTGCTTGTTACCAGAGAAATTCAGGAAGGATAACTGCAGAAATGTAGCCACACTTACGCTGTCTGCATCCAGTCTCTAGCGAAATACTGTCACAAATCTTGAACAAGTAAATATAGATGTAATTGCCAGACAAGACTAACAACCCTACTCATGAACAGACCGTTTTGCAGCAATGTCTATTTCTTAAAGATGAACGTAAAAACTGTCCAGTCATTTTGCTACTAGATTATTCAAAACTGCCATCCTAAAACAATATTCATGCAAACGATACCTCCTTCAGGCTGATTCAGCATCTCATTTCTACAATGACCATTTTCATACCCTCTAAGGGATCGATGGCACCACCTTTTTCATTAGATGCACAAAATATCTTTCTATTACTGTCTTTATTGCTTCTAAATGTTCCTAGCTGATATGTGGACTGACCATATTGATCTTTCCCCAAAGACTCAAGTACCAGATATGTTTCTGTAGCTCATTGATAGGGGATAATGCCAAGTTACATCACCACTGCACTGACAGATTGGTTGCACATTGCCACTGATACATTTGGCTTCCAAATATCTTTCTTAGGTACATCATTTTAGTAGATCATAGGGTCACTGGTGACCTATATAATTTAAGATGCAAAGACATGATGTCAGTGGTGCAAAATGTGGTCTTGATTCAAGCTATCATACTGTATTTTTGAAATAAGAAAAATGTTTTCTCTGTACCATGATTTCCCCTGTAAAAATCCAGCTGAAGAACCAGTGTAACTGCCTCTGGCCATTCTGAGTGCATGAACAAGAAAAAAACCAACCAGCTCTCCTTGACTTAGAGACAGATAGCTTTACACAGAACCAGTACTGTAAGTTCAGAAAGGATTTCTTTGACTTTGTCTTCTGACATAAACATTTAGCAGTATAACATATATATCAAAACAAACCAGAACAGTTCACTTTATATACATTCCCTTTGGAGAGGAGGTGAGAAAACAAACACAGAACAGATGTTAGTCACGCTGAATGTACTACTGGAGGGTACTCGGATACTAAGGTGATGAATATGGTAAAAGAAATGAATATTCTCTTCTGGAACTGCTGTTCCTAGCTGACAAAAAAGCAATAAGTGCTTCATTCCTCTGCTCATCAACGTACCACCTAACAACCAAACACTGAAGATAAACACTCTGGATTTTCCTCAGGAAACTAGCACACACAACAAACGTTGCTACTAATTACTGACTGATATCCACCTTTCCCTCCTCGTTTGGTATTGTTGAAAGTTGGCTTTGATCACTCCAAACCTCACATTCCTCTGCAATAAATTAAATCACTGCAGCAGTTAGGAAAAGTTTCTGTAAATTCCTACAGGCTACCTTGTCAAAGTATTTGTCTTTCTTGTTTTATTCATAACATTATATGTTGTATATACAAAGAAATCTTGTTTTAGAAAACTATTCAGTAGAAACTAGTCCTCTGGGTTGCAGGGCAAGCCACAGGCTTTGTTGGGCACACGGGGAGTCCATTTATCTTGTCCCTGCCTAGGACCTGCCACGGCACATTTTTGTATAACCACAACCACCTCTTTCCTGCTAACAAAGGCACTGGCTTGTGGAGCAGTTCTGATCTCTCGTTATGAAGCTTATTGTCTGCCCACAATGTATACAACATTTCCTGGTCCTACTGAAAAAGAGCCCCAGGGGAGAAAGGCAACAGCATGGAAATAAATTCAAGAACTTCAGTCTCAGGATTAGAGAAGAACTTGCTGTGAGTGATCAGAGGTGTGGACGAGGAAAGAAATGAAACAAGAAGTGCTACAACAGGAGCTGAGAATGTCCTGTTGTTGGCATCACAGGAGGTGGAGAGTGACTGCACACAGATCACTGAGCAGGCACTGCCTAAGGCTGTTACTGCTGAGCAGAAATCATGATACAGCTATTATTAATAATAGTATAATGGTGCTCAGAGGTCTCTCAATGGTGTTAGAAGCAGCAAATGAGACACCAGATGAGGCCTGGAGAATAAGGTCCTGCCTTATGCCTTTCCATCTTTTCCCATTTACCTCTATCAGACAGGCTTTCTACAAGTCTGTATTACTTCAAAGCCCTATATGTTGCATAATCTGAACACAGACTATGTAAGTAATGCGTAAATGCAAGAACATAAGTGTACATGTCTATCAAATATCCCTAAAATTCACCTTTTATTCTATTTACTACACAGTGAATCACTACCAGTCATTCACTCGACTTTTTTTTCCCCACTTGCTAACGTGTCCAGAATTTCACATCTCAGTGTTTTCTGGCTGTTGTGCCGTTCCTTTAGCATTATTGTACTGCTCTCCTCGGCTCACTGTCTGAGTACTGTGAACTCATGTGGACACAACTGCGTTTTCCTTATGTTTAATGACCAGCACATTAGTGTTACTGAAAAATATAGAAAGTAGGTAAACTTTGTTCTCATTTGTTCTTTCTTGTCTTTTGTTCCTCTTCCAAGAAATCCACTCTTCTTGGCAGGCACTGACTATGTAAGATAACTTACTAACACTGTTAAGACATACAATTAAAAGTAACATGTTCATGAAACACACGTGTGATTTATCATGCAGGGTTGAGCTAAACTGCAGCTTCTTAACTCCACTAGAACATCCCAGTGAGCAAAGAGCAGCAGAATGTCCATTTGTTTTCCTCACACCAGATTCTGTTTCAGAGTTTCATCCTTTTGCCACCTGAGGTTTAAACTTTCCCTGCTGCATGCAAAATGAAGGAAATCGAGTCATAGCAAAGACACGTTTGGCCTGAAGTCTCTTGGATGAAGGCCCAAATCTAAGAGAAGAAATAATTCAGATAACTTTGCATTCAAAATAAAGTGTTATAAAGAAACTGATGTGTGTTCCCAACACGGAAAAGCCACAACTGTGTAACATTTCACTTGTCCAAACTTCATGATCTGTGTTAAGGAGGAAAAACTAATCCCAAATCTGCAGCTGTGTTGATTTCCATTACAGTACTTCACTTTAATAGACATGATATATCAGCTAGGGTTTTGTCTTGGATTTTTCTACAAATGTTATTGTGTTGAAATCTAGGGGGGAAGAGAGATACTTTGAGTATTACGTAGAACTGTTTTCAGGTTGTGCTAAATTCACAAAGCAAAACAGAAATCTACAAAACATTCCCATTGCCTTAAATACCATTTCCAAAGTTTCCAAGTCTTTTCACAGTTGCATTTTGTCTTTCCATCAAGTGAAAGCATCTCAGGTTGCTAGAAAACAGCAGGGATATTTCTTACACTATATGGGGAGAAGTGAGGATTTTGGACATGAAGCAGTCCAAAAATTGCAGGCAAATACAAAAATAAAATAATTTAGAAGTATTTTGGTTTAGGGAGAGGTTTGAGAACCAGCCTTTGCTTGAAAGCCCATAAATTATAGCCCTTTGTATTTCAGCATCCCCATCCTGCAAAGAATTCAGGCACATGTAGCCCTGCTGAAGCTTACCAAGGAACCTACCCAAGGTTCCTACAAGCCTCCGTATAGACCAAACCTTTGGACTGCAAAACTCTGGATTTAATTTCCCATTCAAGATACTGATGGTGCTTAACCTCATATGAGACAATCATCATTTAACCAAGGTTAGTTTTTGCACCTATACATTTCCTATTTTTCCATTGTACAACTACATTAACAAACCCAGAACACGACCTATGGGTTTTTAAAGACTGCAGCATACACACGTGACATACACTTTAAGACTGAATGACAAGTTCTGCAGACAAACACAGGCACTCTTCAGCAGCAGAAGCGCTACCAGGAGAGCCCAGATGTCTCACTGACCTGCTCTGGCATTTGGCAGAGGAGAGTTGCTATCGCGTTGACTCCTCATGGCAGAAAACTAACTCTCAGCCCCTTTGGTGCTCAAAACCATGACAAACACAAGCCTTTGGAGACGCCATCACAAATACTTTCAGCTCTAAAACGTGAAGACGATCTTTGTGCTACTGCAAAATGTGAATTTGTAGAAAGACTTCTCTGCATAAGGGACAGTAACTATAAAACTCTTCAAGCATAAATATGTTTCACTGACAACAACACATATTTGTTTCTCACTGGATACCACCTTTTGCTCTATGCTGGTCTGAATACATCTTTGAAATTACCTGAGTACTAATTACATATACATACCGTAGCTGTGGGACTGTTGCAAAGGTCACGAGCCACTTACACTGAAAGCAACCCCCTTGCCAGTATTTTTCAAAAAAGCTTCCAAAATAAAACATAAAACTTTTTCACAGAATGAAAGTAATGGACGAGATATCATTATCATTGTTAAGTTTCTATTCAAGGACAGTCACAAATACCAAAAGGATAGTTCTGGAAGCATGTTACACAGTGCCTAATGCAAAATATTTCAGCTGTGTCAGCATCCATCTAATTCTACATTACATTTTGGCATTTCAGACAAAAGACATCCTGGCAAAAATTAAACTGAGGAACAAGTAATACGATTATGACAATTTATATTGGTAACAATTGTGAATGGTAGCATCAGTGCTTGCTAATCCTTTGATAAATTCTTGTTACCTTTCAGTTCCCAAACATATCTATGCAAGTATAAAGCATATTGGAGGCAGATGCTGCAGCAGATGAACGTGCTTGCCAAGTGGTGTTTTGTTTGTTGGGGTTTTTTTCATCTAGGTATTCTTAACTGTCACGTTACATGCACCAAACAGTTCCTACTTCTGGCACACTTCACGCAATGTTCTGGGACATTGGTTAATACAGCTGGGTTCTTTCCCCCCTATTCTTCTTCCTATTCGCTTTCCCACATCTTCATGTTAGGCCTCACCACGCAGCCTTTACTCAGATAAGTAGATATAATTTACTCCAGTAGCACTACTTACATGAATAAAAGAAATAGCAATAAACTTGCATGAACTACAGTCATTCGTATTTGAGCCAATCCAGTAAAGCTTTTTTTGTTGTTGTTTTTTTTCTGTTCTTAAGCTTGAAATAACATAATGGAATATAATAAAACAATGAAAACTGGTTTCATGACAATCAAACTTAAAAATGGGTTTCTCCTACAACAACTGACATTAACAGGAACACAGTATCTGCTTAGTTCTTTTAAGTCTTATATCTTTTTGTATTTTACACTGTATCCCACCATTGAAAAATCAGAATAATTTCTACCTTAATTTAATTGGAAGGAGGGCTTCATGTTGTCTCTGGTATTTACCTGTTTTGCTCCTTAAATGTCCGTACGGGCTTAAGTTTGGTTTTTTTATAAGTTTTAGAATTCATTCACTTTTATTGTTATTATCTTCTGAAAGTAAAGAGGGGTTGGTTGGCTGCACAGTGAACATAGAAGAGGGCATCAACCTCATGCATTACTTTGCAGGCTGCTCCTGTTTTTGAAAGGAGTGAGTGTACACGCGTCTGCACACAGGTAGGTATCTTTATGAGAGCATGCATATATGCAAACAATATTGTGATATAAAAAGGCCGGATAGGTTTGGGAGCTCGAAAGCAATATCTTTCTGCTCTAAACTGCTTTATTACTGGCATTCCCTCCCTCTTGGGCATGTGTTCAGCTGAGACTAGGCCAAATTGGCAGTCATTTTCAAAGTGCTTGGCAGCCCCATGATCCCTGGGAGTTTTCAGCTGACATCTCTCTCTCAACCAGTCTATGCAAGGGTCAGTGGGAGACCTGACTCCCAGGCCCTGGCTTGCTCTGGCTGTGTCATGAGTCAGGACCAATATAAATTAAAACCTTAAAGCCATACTGTGAAGGCATTCTTTACCCCCTGAGGTATTTTTTTTTCCTTGTGACAGATTGCCTTTCTACTAGTTTCCTGATTTTTTATTCTTGGATAATACAGTAGCAAGTATGCTCCTTTGAGTTAAAGAAAGGGGGAACATCTGGCAAAGAGAGAGTTAAACTTCCACCAAATTTTTAATATTTTTTGGTAGATTTGTTGATGCTCAACAAGCAGGAGTGAAATAATAATAATACTAGGGGCTGCTTATCACTTAGAAACAATAGTCCAATGACAATGTTCACACTGACGGAAAAAATGGGAGTAGAAATTAATAGTGACAGTCCTGCAGGAAACAAGGGAGAAATTGGATACCAAGTTATAAAATACAGACTAACCCAATAGGCACATGCTGCTGTTATTATATTAATATTGTTAAAAATATCAAAGCACTTTAAAAATGGAATTGTACTGTAGGTAGATGGACGGTATTATTTCCACATTCTTTTAAATAGAAATTTTCACTCCTTGTTTGGCTTGGAGGCATGGATGTAATTTGTTGCTCAAAAACCAGGAGCTGAATGCTGTGAAAAATAAGACTCAGGATTAAAGTCTCCCATCTGAAGGACAGAATCAGGCTACACAGAGAGCTCGCTCTGTTATTAACAAAACCACCTGAGTCACTGCAGATATGTATTTCACTGATGTTGTTCAGAAGTGGGGAGGGCTGTGTTTATTTAGTTAGTTAGAGAACAGGGAGAGATTGTTTTGCCTCTGTGCGAAAAATAAACAGAGAAAAAAATCACCAAACTCATGTAAATAAAGAAGCAAACATGAACCTCAACAAATGTCACCTGCTGATGAACCTAATCCCACAGCTCATGCTCAGACAGGTACAATCCCCCTGAAAAAATCAGCGGACTCCTAGATACAGATAAAGTGCATAATATGAGCTGTACAACCTAAAGGAAAAGACCACAGTGTCAGTATTAGCAATTCAAGGTGTTACCGCAGCTGCTGTGTTCTCCTGCTACACTTGTGCCGTACCTAGCACGGTGGAGGCCGATCCCCGACATACACATCAGAGCTGGGATAATAACGAGGCCTCACAGTAGTGTAATTTCAGCTGAAATCAGGGGATTAGGGAATCGATGTGGCTCCAGATGATGCCTCAAGAGGGAAGGGGGTTCCTTCAAGGGTGCAAGATAACCCTACAAGAGGCTTCTCCTCCATGCAGTTCCCAGCTGGAGACGAAGGATGGCTGCTGCCTTTGCTTTTCCCCCATCTGAAATGCCAAAAGGAGCTGCGAGAAGCAGCATTGGTACCTGGGGCCAGGTGATGGAGACAGCACAAAGATGGGCTTGGCCCCAGTTCTGCCCATACACATCCCAGACGGCCTCATACCGCCCTAACACTGATTAAAAGACCTGATCAAAACCCACAACACAAACACACTACACTGCCCCAAAGCTTGTTCTCTTTTTCAGCTGATTGCAAACAAAAATATCTGTTCTCTCACAGCGACTTCAAGCAAAGTACACGACTCATTTTCCTTCCAGGACGTGTCTCCATGCAAAAAATTTCACTCTCTGTTTTTGGTGAGGACACATTTCCTCCCCTCTCGGCGCTCCGTGAGACAGACCTTCATTTTCTACCAGACACCAAGACTTGACTTAATAAGCAACGGGGGTAAAATATCCACTCTTTACACGTAGGGTATCCTGAGGTACATACAAGCATTGCTCTAAGATGTGATAAAGTAATCTAAAGCCAGGCCCAGCCTGCCAGTTCAGGCCTAAAGGGATTTGATTCAGTGTCAAAACCTTTGGCTCAGGAGGTCACTCTCTCTTCTTGCTTTTCTTATAACAAAGGCAGAAGGGGTTGGGGGGGGAAGGGTTTCCTCCTCTTTTTTTTTTTTTTTCTTTTTTTTGTCTTGTGAATTCATCAACTGTTGTTTGTTGAGCAGCGGGCCTTTATTCAGCCTACTGAAACATTTTCATTAGACGGAGGCCTCTGAAGTACGCTGGCGGCTGGGACCGCGCGAGGACAAAAATCTTAGGCCTCTCCAGAAGCCGGCTGATTGAAATCAGCACTGTGTCAGGGGCTGTCATATCTCAGAAAAGACATAAAACACACGGAAACATCAATAAGCAACAAGCCTCTGACAGCTCTGAGACATTCCAGCTGACAAGAAGAGAAAAGGGGTAAGGTTAGGGCTCATGGGGGATATTTAAAATGCCTAACAGCCAGCCGAAGTGTTGGCAGGCTTCAGGGAGGCCCAGAAAAGACAAGATAAAGTCTATCAGGTTATCACCTGGTTCGAGACGGATCCCTCACAGCAAGGCCACAGGGATGAGACAATGACATGATGGTGCCTTTTTTTTTTTTTTTTACTATTATTATTATTCTTTTATTATTT
>VXAK01026735.1:75212-93203 GCA_013399435.1 Arenaria interpres
GAAATGTAAAAGAGGGAAGACAAAAAGAGAATCCTGTGAGTTAAAGAATTCTGCTTCCAGCTACCATGTACAGAAATCAAAAAGGATTAACAAGTTTTTTTTTTCATTTAATTTCCTGTACACCAGACGCTTTTGTTAAGAGATCAGAGATATTGCTATTTATTGAATTTTTAATATGATCTTTATTAAAAGGCAGCACACATGTTTGGTTTTCCTTTTTTTTGTTTTTTTTAAAAAACATGCATGGGTATAAAAATCAAAGCACAGGAATGAACCATGGTTGTTTGATTTTGGTCTCTTTATATTATGGTGATTCAGACTCTTATTTAAATTTTAAAATAATAAAAACCCAGCCCACATAGAAATGGCCCCTCATCCTTCTTTTAACTCACATCTATTCTGCTAAGTAAGCAATGGGCCCAGAGCAGCACTTTGACCAATCAGATAATGAATTCTGCCTTTAGAGTCAGCACAAGGCCAAGAAATGAGGTGCAGAGCTGAGTAAAAAGGGCCACGTGTAAATATTTCACATTTTTTAGATTACCAACCACACATTCAGAATTTCACCGCCAGCTTGCAAATCTGTAATCACCATTGTACGTGCTCATTTGTTACAGACAATACCTGCAGGTTAGTCCTCAGCATGGATTGTATCACTAGTGAAAGGAGTAAAAAACAAACTATAGGACCCCCTCCCACCCTTTGGTTCTGGGTGCTAAGGGACAGGAGCAATTTTATCTTGGAAGAGCCAAAATTGCTGCAGCAGAACCTGTTTTGCCCAGTCATTTACAAAACGCATCAAACCATCCTCTCCAGTGACAGTCAACAGCAATTCCTTCCTTGAGTATTTGGCATGACAAAAGTAGGATGATTTCTTACAGTTAGTCTTGTGCTAGAATCTAAGCAAACTCCAGCAGGATCAAAAACATATCCTGACCAAGACTACCTACTTTCTTTTCTATCTGCAGCTCTACAGTTGTTCTTTAGAACCTGTAACTATATTCTGCAAGCATTTAAAAAGCAGATTAGACTCCGACTTCACAGAATATCCTACTTGTTTCTTTGTTACACTGCTCATATTGGTGTAAATCCATAGGATTCAATGAAGTTCTGCTGGGTATAAATATTTTTGAGCTGGTCTGAAGCTTGGGAGGCAGGTTCAAATGCTTCCTTCTGCCAGACTTCAGCTCTGTATGACCTGTGAATCACTTGGTCTCTTTGACAAAACTTTTTGTAACCTGAGTTGATGGACCTCAAGAGTGAAGGTGGACTTGAGCTCTACCACCTCATGTTTAGTTTCTTTTTCTGGCGAGGCTTTTCCTTGCTGGCATGTCAGCTGGGTTTCACAGTGCCTTTAATCCCAAATATCTTTGTGGCAGACTGTGTCAGGAAACTTCATGGTAGCAGCCATGTGGCATACTCATTTGTTGTAAAAACAAATTAATTGTAAAGTTTGAAATCTCTGGACAACACGGGTAACGTACTTTAGACAGATACAATGCCTGAAGTCCTCTGTAGTGTCTCATGCAATAAACCAAGAGCTCAGCATTGGCTTAAACACCTACCCTAGTATACAGCAAGAGGCACGGTCAGCATTATACATAATCAAGGGAAAACAGGTAGATTAAAATGGATTTGCATAAAACATTTCTACACATGCATCAGGCTTATGAAAGAAAATTAATAAGAAGTCAGCAATTCCTACTTACGGAAGACAAAGATATGATTTTTCCTTGTTTGTTGGAAGGGTATGTTCTGCTGACTGGCACAGTGCGAAGTTACAAACACCAGCGGACGCATATCACTCAGGTTCTTTTCATCAGCCTTTTAGATCAAAAGCACTCTTACAAAAGGTGTCCTGAGCCTGAAGTGAGGACAAGTAAAATCTCTTGACTGAACGCAGCATGTGTCAACCTGGACACCCTTTGACCCACCAGGTTATTTCTACTTCTGGCACTGAGAATTCCAAAGAGGATACCTCATCTGTGTCTTTTCTTTTTAATGGAAAGTTGGAGCTATATCTAACATCAGAAGTAATTACTCATTGTATCAATAATTGTGAAGGGTTGTATGCAGATCACAGATGGCCTGTGGGGAACAGCAGGCATAGACAGAATGGTCCAGGTGCTATTTGATGTTGGTAGAAGTTAGAGCCATCTTCCAGCTTGGCACAAGAGACTTTTTTTAAGATTACAGCAGTGCAAAGGTGAGCTTTCATATGCTCCTGCATATGACCTGTGCTTTCTAAAAACCACCTGTATCTCAGGATCTAGCCAAAAATCTGAAGTGATATGGGCTGTTGCCTTTTTTTTTTTCCCCTACAGACTTTTCTGACAAGTATTTTTCCAAAGGTAAATGCATTTAACAACTTTCCAGTGGAAACTGGTTTTTCTATAGTTCAAAATAAAAGTAAATGTCCATTTTTTCCAGTGTTCTGAGCAGGAACTTTGTTTAAGGTACAGTGGTCAAAACAGGATTCTTTTCTTTTACTGAAGAAAAGAATGCCAGGTTTATTTTTTTCCCTCTTTTGTCCTTGTCCATTCTTCTTCTCAACATATTTTTTGAAGGAAAGAAAAAAGATCAAACAAAAGACTTTTTTTCCCCTTGAGATAAAAAAAAATGGTACCAGGACTCCTTACTTCTTAAAAGAAATCCAAAAGATGAACTTAAATACATGAGGTTTTTGTTCCTCTGTGTTAAGACTGAGTCTGTGGAAGTTGCACTGAAAAATCCACCAAAGAACCTTCTAAGACTGCAAAATCAGGTTCACTGATCACTTCCTTTTAAGTGTATCTGGCAACCAGTACTATTCTTATGGCTCAGACAGGAAACTGATTTCTATGTAGTCTATAACTATTAGGCATTTAAAATCCCCTGGTATAAGATCGCCTGCTATGAGATACAGAGTCACTTTTGACTGCAATGTTAAAAATTTCTTTTGAGCCACTGAATTCGTAGAACCTTGAGTAGCTCAACTTAAGACTGCAGCA
The DNA here is from genome assembly GCA_013399435.1 of Arenaria interpres. Taxonomy (NCBI): domain Eukaryota; kingdom Metazoa; phylum Chordata; class Aves; order Charadriiformes; family Scolopacidae; genus Arenaria; species Arenaria interpres. The sequence goes on from VXAK01026735.1 coordinate 78,203, forward strand.
TCAATGTGCTCCAACTTGTTTCAACTGAGGAATTTTACACAGAAGTTTACAAAATTATGTACTGAAAATCTAAGTGGGGAATTAATAAGCTTACAAATAATAACAATAATAGGCTAATAGCTTGCTTGCGAGTCAGTGGGATTTAAACGTAACAAAGAACTGTGCTGAAATTGTAAACTCTCATGGGAAGACAGGCTGCAACATGACTTCAGGTACCACAAATGGGATTCATAGCAGTGTGGAAGTGGCCCAGTTCCTTTTGAAGTAATAAAGAACTCACTTCATTAGAGTTCAAAATGGTTCACTAGCATCTATCATTATGTATTAATACAGGATAATATAGTCTGAAGGAATTTTTCCTCCCACTTTCCGTCAGTGCACGGAAGAGTGTGGTCTGAACTGTGGTGACCATCTTGGTGGTCAGTGTTTGGTCTGAACGCCAATATATAGTCTATCCCAGAAGTAAAACCACTGTGGGCATACCTGAATTCCTGCCTCTATCCTTGCACTGACTTCTCATGCACCTCAGAAGAACTTCTAAGGGCACATCCACTGCTTCTTAGAGGTGCAGTAACAAGTCTCTAGGATCTTTTTCCCCAGAAATCTGTAGAAGACCTCTACCTTTCTAGGCACAGGGAGAAACATGGGAAGGTAATAGAAGACTATTCAAAATTCCAGTCATGTAACCTGTTTCTCCATCACTCAAAGAGAAGCAGAGCTGGATTTCTCACTTATAGCCAGTCCAGCTTGTCAAGCCCCCTAGACTAGACAAAAATCTCCTATGAACCGAGGTGAGAATAAGGAATAACTTCCAGATAAGAGTATAAGTAACCCCAGTGAAGAAGACTACATATGCTGCTGCAGCAAGAATGCACAGGCAGAGATTAGGAGAGTTAAAACAGTTTCCACAGTTGAGTTCAGGAAGATTTACATGGTCACCTAGCCTACACCAACTAATGAACACTCAAAATGGAATTGGTCTATGATGAGTGTCTCCTCCTGCAAAATGCTTTGCCTGGGACTTTGCAGCTCCTTGCAACATTCTCTTGGTTTTGACTGCAAAGACAGTAGCTCCTGGAGTGCCATCACTAGTAAGGTGAGCAGGATTTACTATGCCTTAAAGTAATTACATGCAGCTTCAAATTCAATGAGTTCAGCGGCAATGAAAAGTCCACCAAAGTATCATGTTTACAGGAACACGTGTTCATGCAGCGCAATGTTGCAGTCAGAACTGTGAAAATACATTTTCTAATGTGTGCTGGGAATTAATTTTCATGAAATGGGAGTGTAGACCCCCTGAATTTCCCCACACAATCAGAGTATATGACATCAAGTACCACTTCGTGAGGAAACCTGTTAGGTTAGTCGGTGCCAAAAAAGCCACTCATCAAGTAGTGTGACTGTTGCAATTTGTGAGCTGTGCTCACTGTCCTCTAGACTTTGATTTAAGAGCATTATGAAACTATGTAATTTTGGTGTAGTCTTTTTATTCCCATGGTAATTTATGTCTGTGGGTAAGCATTTTATTTTATCTGAGCCACGGTGCCAGAGTTATTTTCTGAAGCTCTTGAGTTTCCCTGTGATGCCATTGAAATTAAAAACAGAGCTGCAGATAGTACCCACGCTGTTTGCCACAGAGTCAGAGGTTAGAATGCATTTGCTGCTATTTATTGTGGCTCATCGACTGCAATAGTTACTGCTGCTCTTCTCATCACTGATACAAAAATATTAATAACAGACAACTCAGGAGTGGCATACAACTGACTTTGTCAGGCACCATCAGCATTATAGAAAACACATTACACAAGTATCAGTAAATCTCTCCATTCTGCAGTAATCTTACTTGCCTTGGGAAAATTTTAATTAAAAAGATGAATTCCAACGCTAAATATTTTATTTAGACAAACAATTTGCATCTTTAGTAATTAAACACTAAAAGATGTCTTTGCATTTGCTATGTATAAGTAAAATGTTAAAATGTTTAAAAGTACAATGTTCAGTATCAATTTATTTCTAAAATACCTCAAAATTTCCTACCTCTGCATAAATAGCTAATCCTGTAAAGAGTTAGACTATGTATTTTTAACTACAACTTAAAAATTGTATCTTACTTTTCTTTCTGTCTACTTGGTGTACCCTCACGCAAACCTAGGTCTGAAATGGGCATAAGGGAGCAATGGCATTTTCCAAGATTTTTATCAGGAAAACATTTGGCAGTGCTTACATTGACAAACAATAACGACCACTCACGTGAACCCCTCTAAAAGCAGGTCTGCAACGTAGTTCAAGGTTGAGCAGCTATGAGCTAGGACCTTTACCAACAGGTGTATGATATGGCCTTTATCACCAAGTGCGTAGACCTTGCACAGGCCTCTATGAAGCATCTCAGTTTGTACTTGCTTAAGCATAGAGCAGAGTAAAACTACTCCATCAGCAGTCTGCCATGCTCCTTATGGCACAGGAGACTTTACAGTCAGCTATAGGTGCAGGAGACCATGTAAATGTTTACTTTGGGATTTCAGTTCGTTTGCACTGATTTATTTCAAAGCAATCAGAAGGTCATGTTTCTGAGCCTATACCATGTTTTTGCCCAGTGGATGACTTCCACTCCTCAACATTTCTTGGACAATTCCATGCAGGTTTTGGCAAAAGAAGGATTTTTCCTGTTGTACAGTATGTCTTTGGTGCTCCGATCCTCTACCTGGAGAGAGGCACAAGTGTTTTCACTCAGTGAGATCACATTATGCCTGGGGACCTGTACAATTTGTGCAACAACTGCATGGCATGGCCCCACAGACCAATAAAGGTCCACAAACCACAGCCAGGAAATGTCGCTCTGGGAAGCAGCTACGAACAGTTGCCAGGAAAGGAAATAAAATGTGGATAGAAAGGCAAGTCAAAAATTTATGGAAGTGGTTTTTAAAATCCCTGTTCTCAGATGCCTCCACCATCTAGCCCCAGTCTTTTACTCCCCAAGCACAGAGTTTATGCAATAAACTGCAGACAGAAAAAGTAAAGCACGCGCATCAGAAAATTAATTTGAAAATTAAGAACAAATGAACACTCTAAAATAATATATAATTAGCCCTTTTTAATTACCACTTCACTACCATTTAGAAAAAGGTGATGGAGGTTCAATAAAATGAGATGCTTTTATTCAACACTCATCAAATTAATTTATATACTCAAATTCTCTTTAATAATACCACGATACAGTAGGTTTCTTTTACCCAAATTTTAGAATGTATCTATGTAATAGTTATCTGAGACTCCAAGTACTGTCGCAAAATTCTGATAAATTCTGGAACAGAATATTATTAGAGAAAGAAGAGTCATTTCATTGCTTGCCATGACTCTGATTATGCATCCTACAATACAGTTAGAAGACAGACGTGCTCTTTCCTTTTAAAAAAAGAAAAGAAAAAGGGCCATCAGACCACTATACTAGATATCCCATTTCTCTAGCAAGAATATACTATCTATCTGCAGCAAATTTGCTTCGAACATAATCTTCTGTTGCTCTTAATTATCTAAAACATCCAAGCCAAAAGCTTCTGCCTTCTCTCCATCATTGCAGAAGCATGAATATTTTCAATACCTCATGTACTTTAACTCCACTAATATGCAATATCAGACCTGTCTGTTCCATCTGAGAATACTCTATCACATCCTTTGATGGCGAGTACCACAGACGCTATTTACTTATTCCGTGTTCTGTTGTCTTTACACCTAATCTTGACTGAGGTTTCAATAGCAGCATCTTGTAATAAATTCCCTTCCTGAAGGAAAAAAAACTGCACCTACAAGCATTGAAGTGAATGACTCTTGATACCAGTCATGAACTTAGATATGTTGCACCGCTTCTAAGCCTAATAATTTGCCTGTGATCAGCGTTAATGAAAATTTCACTTCAGCTCAATGTACAAATATATATTTACCGTACAGCTATCTCTTCATGATAATATAATATTAATGCACCCAGTCAGAGCACAGAAAAAATGCTCTATCTAAAAGAATTCAAATAAGTCCTTTCTTGCTGTTTTTCTAGGATGCTCAGTCTTTAGTGCTTCTAACTGGGGAAGGGAAAAGTCAATTCTCTGCACTGACTGCTCCCTTTCAATTTCTCATTAGGGCTGTCTACTACATTAAAACTGGGAGTAGATGTCAGTAGACCAGGATGATTACAATAAAATTTAAATATTTTTTTTTCCAGGAACTCTTAAGTTCCACATCTTTCTGATCCATCTTAATAGTTCCTATTTTGCTGATGACTCACATATAGCTATGATTCAAATACAGCTAAAATGGAAAATATCATTAAAAGCTTTGTATTTTTTTTTTAATTTGCATTTAGTTTCTGAACTGTTTTTGACCTGTGATATTTTCATAAATAGACCGAGACTGATAACTGTAACAATCTGCACATTCCTAAGGATAGATCACAAAGAATTTCTTCATTTGGAAAATGCCAAAAACCAATAAAGCTAGTTTTGCCTGTGTTGTGTCCAACAGCATATGCCCAACCTAACAATACCATGCCATTATACTAACATAGTTTGATTATGCTGCCAAATTTACCACAAACACTAATATCCAACTTTTCCAAGGTTTTTATAAAGACTTAATGTCATATTTCCACATGCACAACATGTGTATGGTTACCAACTGATAACAAAACTAGTAGCATTCATTAAGTATTGCTATAAATCTCTCCACTGAAACAGCAATAATATCGCCTTCCAGCAACCACAATAAATGTAATGCTTAATCTCTCTCTGTGATATTGTATAACTCTAGCCTGCAGCCAGACTCCCACTGTAGGTGGTACTGGAGAGGATAAGTCTGCAGTGACAGCACATGATGCGTTCCTCTTTTCCAGTACGAGGAACTTCGTGAGTTTGAAAGACTGTATTTTTTTTTTCCTTTCCAGAGAGAAGCCAGGATTTAGAGGGGGATAAGAAGGGAAAGCGAATGAAAATGTTTTAAGTGGTACAACACCACTCTAAGTAGGAACCCTACGTATGTTTTCAGATATTTTTTCCCCTCTCTACAGACGCTTGATCTATGTCCCTTGAAACTTCACCTTATCCTTATCTTTGTGGTCCTTTATAGCTCACTCTTTGCTTTACCCTTCTCCAGCACAGTGAATGATATAACTACCAAAGCAGGTTTTGTGGAGATTCACCAGCAGTGGCTAGTTTTGACCAAGGGAATAACAAAGACACACAAAAAAAAATCTTTTTTTCATGAAAGTTTTCAGTGCCAGCTTCAGACTACAGAATTCTAGCAGTGTCAGAACAATATTCAGTACTTCTGGGAACACTCATCCACAGAAAACGTCCGTTGTCCATCACTACAGTTCCTGTTTCCCCAAATGTTCCCATTTCTCACCATTAGCCATCTAAGCACCACCTTTGCTGCAAGCAGACAGGAAAGCACCTCCGTTTGGCGCATCCTTGGGGCAGGTGGGATTGTCCCACGGCCAGAGGGTTCCACATGGAGGAGCTTCCAGCACCAGCCTCTAAACCGGGCATCCAAATTCCGCATGAGGCTATGCAAGATGGCTCATCCCTAAAGGAAAGGCCAACTCCTGCAGCGTTTCCCTCCCACAGGGATAAGGCGAGGAGGAGAACGGAGGGAGAGAGGAGCAGCACCAAGCATCCTTGCAGGACAAGGGCCATCCTGTTGGGGCAGGCCACGTGCACCCGTATAAACTCTGCTCTTTGAAAAGCAGCAGCGCTCGCCGCAGGCTCCTGCTTGCTGCAGACTGAAGCCTGTGTGACAGCCAGCTGAGGACCCGGCCGAGGCCTCCGGCTGGCAGCCCGTGCCCTCCCGGAGCAGGGGCTGTCACAGTCGCTTGCTCCCCCTCCCCAGCGCTCCCTGGAATGTCAGGCTGTAATCCTGCCCTGCTGTTTTGAGCCTCTGAAAGCAAAGCTTCCTACCTTCTGCTTTGCTATTACCATAGGTACGTAGCACAGGGCTGGATTTGACCTAAATTTGATTTATTCATTTTTCCAATGCTTTACAGGGTACTTAAGCCCTAGGTCAGCAGAGCACTTAATCACATGCTTAACCTTAAGCACATGCTTAAGTGCTTAATCAGGGCCTTGTTGCTATATAAAGCATAAAGCTATGACTCAATTTGAAGCAACTGAGTTGAAAAATTGAGACACACGCACCCCCCATTTCATTTGCTTACCTTGATATACACGTATAAGCCAAATTATTCATATTAAATGTGCTTAAATATATTTTGAGTTGAAGCCTAATTTAGGAGTTCACAATACAATCTAGACGCATCGGAATATTGGGGTCCCTGTAGAATTTGTGACCATTAAGACACCCTCCCAGATGCAGAAAGTGATACCCTTTCATAATGTAACTGTTGCTGTATATTAATATTCTCTTAATTCTAATTATTGCTCTAATAAGAAAAAAAAAATACTAACTTTCAAGCTAAACTCAAAATGAGCAATTCACATGTAATACAAAGATACTACTTACAGCAAGATGCACCCATATGCACTCTACAACTACATATGCAATTTCAAGATTACTATTTTAAAATGTGTACTGCATCCTTATCTAACTTGTCCAGTAGGTGCAATTATTTGTAGAATTTGTTCTACAGTTCTGCAGGAAATTTTCCTTTTGCTCAAACAGTTCAGATTTGCCTCTGCTGTGATTTTCTTCTGACTAAACATCCTCTGAAACATTTTTTTGATGCTTCCTAGAATTACTGGCACTCTGATTACAATATCCAGTTGGATGGATACCATGAAAGCTACTAGCTTTGGTAACTGTATCTAAAATGTACAGAATGTCATATAAAGCGGTTTGAGGGGAGGGGGGGCAGACTTTAAACCAATAATAATCTTATGTGAACTGGGAATGCTTATCAACATATTTGCTTTTTCATATTACCGTCTTTGCTTGTGTTTAACAGGAACATTATACCACACACATTTTATACCAGTATTAATTAGGAATTATTGTGTTCTAAAAGTCTTAGATAGGACTGGAAGAAACTTTCATATTTATTTTTATTTATTAAAAAAAAAATGCATTTAGAAAAAAACTTCAGCCACACTAAGACCCAGTCAATGTAACTAAGTCTCAGCTTCTCTAATGAAATCATCAATTCAGCATGAATACGATACACCACTTTAAAATATTTTCCACTACTACTCCATCAATGAAGCATATCCTCAGCATCATCCAGAAAGGGTGCAGTATCATTTCTCTATGCCACTTCTATATGACATAACTATACTATGCTCTTCTTCCCCTGGAATATAAGGAAATGAGACAGCAGTATCCTAAATAGTCATTCACACAGAATACTTGTGCCCTCCTGACCTTCCACCAGTTTAACCAGTTGTTTTTGGGCTGCAATTAGCCTTTCCTTCTAAATTTTGGTAAAATCCATTCCACTGCAATAGCATGATTATTTAAGCTCCCTAATCACACATCAAGAAACTAAATGAGAAATGGACATGAAAATGGCCATGTCCTGCCTGTTCCAGAGAGAAAAACACATGATCACCACCCAGCCCGGCACCATATTTCCTCTCTTTGGCTTCTTGCTACACCCACTAACCAGGGCTTCCCAGAAAGGCCCACCACTCTCAGCTGTCCTTGAATCAGTACATCTCAGCAGCTGTGGGGCTTCCTAAGAAAAATGGTATCTCATTTGAACATGGCCAGGAGAATCGTATTCAAATGGAGCAGAAACATGAAGAATGACACAGGAGTGCTGTCTTCTGACATAAACCGCTTCTGGGAAGTGGCCGAGGGAGCTTCTGAAGGATAGCCACAAGGCCCTTCTTCAGGATCTAGCCCAGAGTCAAGCCCTCAGGTTTCTAGCAGGGGATGAAGTTGGAGGGCTTTTGTTGTCTGCCCTGACGTTTCCATAAATTTTTATTTTTAAAACAACCTTGAAAATTATTCCAAGCAAATTTGCATTAGTTTCAGTCTTACCTTGCCACATCCAGTGCTGTGGAGTTACTTCTGATGTGTAATAGTGTTAAATAAAATCATACTCTATTCGGGGGCTGGGGAAATCAATGATTTCTATTACAGGATTGGTGCACGGTTTATTTCCATCCATTATATTCTCCGCACAGCAATAGCAGGCTCTCAGTTAGGAGATGAACCCCAACCACTTATTAGTTCATGGCTGGAAGCCATCAGCTCCGCATTATACAAAATCCCTGATTCATCACTGCCTCACTCCATCCTCACACACCTTTCAACTCGCGCATCTGAGGTAAATATAAAGTAAAGCAGTGGGAAATCAGAACCAAAGTTTCCACAGTGAGTTTTACTGCATTTTACTGCCTTCTTTTCATTCTTTCAAATCCTTAAAAAAAGACCTATTTTCTTGTGGGTTTTTTCCTTCAAAGATAATAGCACAGACTTCAACAATATCTCTGCCAAAAAGGAAAACTCCTTGAACCTTGACTTTCCGTCCTACTACACATAATGAGACAACTACTTAAACTGCATTTAAAAAGTGCTGAGTAGATGAACTCAATGCCTAATGATGTTACTCAGCTTGTCGGCAGCTGATTGACACTAAAAGTAATAAATTAGAACAGAAAATGATTTTACAAGATCCCTGGGATGACAGACAGGCTAAGTGTAATATCCTCCATTACAGTTGTCACTAGATTTTATACAGTTCAGATCTGAACAGCCTCGGCAGGAAAGTGGAACAATTTCATGAGATAGATCTTTAGATGATGTAGTGTAGCATAAATCCTCTGAAGTTAAAGAAGCTATCCTGATTTATGCAGACAGGGATCTGGCTCTATATTTTTTATACATGTTTCTACTCAAGTATTGGAATTAAATCATTTGTTTTCCCATGCAAATCTGGGCAGAGAAAAGCAGAAACCCTGTAAGAGAGGAATGCTGAAGGCTGATGCCTTGGCTGTGTTCGCTTCTGTCCCCCCCCTCCTCCTTTTAAAAGGACAGAAAACAGTATTTAGAGCATGGCATCACTGATTTTGTTGGCTGCCTTCATTTCAGGGAATCCCACTGTAAATCCACAGCTCTGCAGAAGCACCTTTTGAATCATTAGCATTCACTGTCAGAATCCTTTGTAACGTGTTAGGATGTGTAAAAGCAAGACAAAAGGCAAGCATGTGGATACTCCACCAAGCTCAAAAAGCCATTATGCCATTATTGTTTGACGTAAATGAAAAGAATGAATAAAAATGTGTATTTGAGCCCCAGCTATCTGTAAAGTCTAAATGACCGATCTTATTTTGGGGTTTTTCTTTGCTGCCGTTTTTGTAAACTTCCATTCATAAAACTTTTCATTAGAAGAAAACATAGTCTCTCCATATACAGTTTATTCCGAGCTCAAGGATGACTGTGGATGATTTTAATCCTGCTTCATTCAATGAGCTCTTCTAATGCAATGATTTTCTCCATGGAAGACCTTAACCACAGTGGCCATTTGCAGCTGATGAATTTTTTTTTTGGTATAAATAATTTATAAAGCCACTGCAGACTTATACTCTTACATTGATAGAAAGGAAAAAGGAGAAAAAGGAGAGGGGGGGAGGGCAGGATTGCATCTTAAACTCTATTTACAAATTTACCTTGGCAGGCCCTCTTGCTGCCAATAGGAAGCCATGTTGCATATTTAATTTGCTCTTTTGTTACGACGGGGCTTAGGTTAGTTAATTTCAATTTTCGATTTCAAAAGCTATCAAATATGGCTCAGATGAGAAATCAATTTTTCTCAGCTGCCTCTGTTTTTGTGATGGGGAGGTTTCCCATTGGCGAGAGGACAGCCACGTGACACGGCAAGAGATTAGTTCACTAGACCCCGTGTTTCAGCCACCTCAATTACTGGCTGCCTCTTGTAATTTAGCCTTATAACACCTAATTTCAAGATAGAACTCATATTTAATTCATGAAAGCTTCCACAAGAGTAATTGTGAAATAAATTGCCATAGAAAATATCCATTTGTGACTCGTTTTAATTTTGTATGCTACTAGCACGCTATTTGTTCTACTTGTTTAACACTTTAGCACAAACATATTTTATATTGAACTTTATGGACTGCTAATAGGTTATTATTTTTCACTGTTTCCCCTTCACGGACACACCACTGAATGTCCCTCTCCTTCATGCAGCTCTGGGTCTAGTAACATTGAAATGTATGTGCTAAAACACAGAAACTTGTAATCTCCTAATTATCGAATGGATTGTTATGATCTGTTCATAACTTTAAAAGTAGCAGATAAAATCACAAGTGATGGTTTGTAAATGGTAGTTAGATGACAAGGATCATTTAAAGGGCCAAGGAATAAATACAGTTTAATTTCTGTAATGTTTTAAACAAACCCATTCATTACACATATTGATGTTTCATGATAACAGTGGTATATGTATTTTTAATTCTTTAACCAAAATAAATGTTTCCACTGTATACACACCATTTTGTCCTTTTCCTCCCTGTTGCTATGACAACAAGGTGGGTGAGGCCTCCTCAACTGCCAAACTCAGCTGTCATCCCTTCACCCTAAAAGCCTTATAATTGCTTTTATTTGCATACGACAATTAGGCAGGATGGCTCACAGCAAGAAAACCAACCTTTCTCTCCCCCAGTGCACACAACGCCAGCCTGTAATTTATAAAAGATACACGCCATGTGGTGGAGCACTAAAATAGAGTGATGAGTCCTTTCATCTGATTGTAAGCTATTAACAAAAGAAAACATCCCCTTTCAGGCTGTAAAAAATGCCTATCTGGTGTGAACCTGGAGCAAAAAAAAAAAAGGGGGGGGGGGGAGAAAAAAGTTTTGCCTCCTCCATGCAAACCCTTCACATTCATTATCACGTTGAACTCCACAAAAGAGTTTGAAAGCAAGAGTTACATTTTGGTGCTTTATGAACAATAGAGTGCAAGCAAAATTGATGACATGGTAAAACTGGATCTGGATTTTTGCTCTTGGATTACGTCACACCCAGAGATGCCAACATGAGATGATAGTTCCTAACCAGCTTGCTGAAAGCGCTTCAAGAGAACCACGAAATGGGTCAGGATGTCAGACAAGGACAGTTGCACCAGAACCTCAAAGTTCAGTTCTTTTAATAGCCCTGCTTCAGGAAAATGTCTGTGTTCAACACAGAGTATGTTGAGCCGATGTTGGGAACTAAATACCTGTACAGTTTATTCATATAAAGAATCAGTGTCCAGCTAAATGTTTTATGCAAGTTGTTTAACAACATCCTGCCGTTTCTAACTTTCATAATTACAAAAGTATCTTTCTCTAAGGAAACGGGTCAAGTAACTCCTCTATAACAGCTTCTCCTCCTTCCTGCTGTCTTCTGGAAGCTCTTCACACAATATTTGTAATACCTGAACTCATCAGCTATCCCCAACCCTCAAAAATCCCACAAAAGACCCACCTTTCCTTCAACAGATTTTACACCTACAAACTCACCGGTAAAAGCACAGCATGGTAAATTTAGAATTCAAGACACAAATTGGATTTGGGGAAAAATATGGGATTTGATACTGGGAAAATGAGGGAGCAATAATGATACAAAAAAGCAATACATTCTCTTGCCGCTGTAGAGCTAGCTTGATCTAAAAATAAACCATCTAATACATTACAATGGCATTACAGCACACACATTTTTAAGCCTCTCTGACTTACCTTCCTCAGAAGGGCATCCCTGTTGAAAGTGGGGAGACTACATAAAGGAGGAAAGCAGAACAGACCTAGCCTGGCTCGAACACGGGGCTGATCAGTTGTCTCACCGTGGCTACCTCTGTGACATGATATTAATGAAGAGGATGAGTCATGAGCACAGCTTGCAGGTGTCTCCTTCAACTTTGCCCACTTTATTGCTCCAAACACCACTTTATCACAGGAGATTTACCAACCCAATTTCAATGAGCATGTGCAAGTTTGGAGGAGAGAGTGGAAAAGAGAACAGGGAGATGTTTAGGCATGGGACATGCAGTGCCAAGCTCTCTCCTGCCCTCCCTTCCTCATTATCTCAGGCAGGTACTCACAAAACCCAGCACACAACTTCCAGCAGCACTGCCCGGCTTTTCTGAGTACAGAAAAAGTCAACACACCACAAGTTTCTCAGTACAAAGGCTTGATCAACCAGCAATTTTTGACAGCACCCTGGCTTGGCAGCAGGTTCAACTCACAGCTCTGCCACTGACCCGTAGGCTGAGTCCTGACAAATCACAACTCACGGGCTTTAGTGGTTTTTGATACTTTTTCTCAAATTGCGCAAAGTACATGGAAGTCAAACAATTAAATCAGCATAGGATTTTTTTCTTAATGCAATTTACTTCTATTTCGTCCAGTTTGGCTTTACAAGATCCAAATACCCCAGTTTCTCCATTAAACATACATACTCCACCCTAACTGGACTTGAACTGTTCCTCTTGAATTTCAGTAGAGTATGTACCTCTTCTAATTCTGTGTTTCCCTAAGTATTCCCCTTATTGTTCTCAGTATCCTGTTCCTACTCCCAATGTTTGAAAAGTGTGTTGGAGTCTCAAATAAGATTCTCAAAAACCGCAATATATAATTTTATATTTTAGGCAATTTTTTAAATGAGCCCTTTCTCATCCAAATTTCCTACTGCCATTACAAAGTCGGTTGAATTCACTTATTTATTCCAACAGGAGAAATTTGTGCCTCTGTGTCGGAACAATTTTTCATTGCATATTTAATCTCAAAACCATGCTGTTGCTGAATTGATCCTTTTAAATGTCTGGAGCCAAATTCTTCCCCGGGATAAGCAAGAATAGAGGCTGCTACGCCTCTATACTTGGCTTGCACACCTCAAATTGGCCATGATCTTCACACGATACAAAAACTTGACTATAAAAGTACATTGTGAAAGTGTAAGTAATATAATGCAGGGCTTCCCTAGGATTGGAGGGCAATATTATTTCCTGCTCCATAAAAGACGTGTACCTTTTACACAGGGAGGCTTGTTTTGGGCAAGGTGAGTTTTTTGCTCTGCGTTCAGTAATCCATGAAACCTAAAAATAGTTAGGATTTCTTAAAACGTAGAAGTAGAACAAGACAAATGAAACTTTGGGAGGCTTTTCAGTTTTAGTGTCTTCACTCTGCCTTTTCCAAATGCGTCCACTTCTTTTAAGAAAGCAAACCATGAACAATTAACAAAAGTTTACAAGATGAAGCTTCCGAAGGGATGGTCCTAACATGCACTCTGACCATTTACATGGATTTTATGTCACTATTGGCTGTTGCATTCAATAGAAACACTTACAGTACAACCACAGTAACACGGCACTGTTCATCACATTCACATAAGAATTAAAGCTTAATGTACTTCTCTCAGAGAGCTCAAAACTGCTTTTCTACCTACATGGTAAACCCTGTAGCTTTGCTGAAGTTACTACAGCTTTCTGTCAATAAAAGTTAAAGAAGAATTTGTTCCAAAGTGAACACAACACAAAATACAATTTATAGTTATATCTAACTGTGCCAAAAGCGCACAGAGTTGTCCACGTTTCTTTATCTGCCTTATGGGAATATGCTGGAATTTTGTTCAAACTTCTACTTTTCTCTTTTTTGAAAATTCTCCATATGTAGGATAGGAAAAGGATTTGAATGTTAAGAAGAGATTTGTGCTATGGAATGGTACCTTGTTTTGTGACAGTTACTGACAGGGTGACATCATAAGGTATAGGAATAAGATATAAGGATGAATGTTACTTTAAAGATGTGTATTTTCAGACATAATTTTCAAATATTCATCTTAAAAGTTAGCCTCTTTTTTATGTCCCTCTATTTGTGGTGGCTCCTAAAAGCAAACCAAACCAGCTTGATTTTGTGCTTACACTAAAGAACACGATAATATGCACAAGAGAAGAGGAAAAGAAAGATAATTGATAAAAGCTGTGAATGCCAATAACTGATACCTGGAAAATTAAATAAACTTTTAGGAAAAAAAATTGCCAACATCCTCGCCTGTATCAAACCAACCTGTAGTAATGGAACAAGTAGGAAGTGAATGAATTTTATTTCCCTTATATGAACAGGTTAAGACATTTCTCTGGTTCCACTTGCCTGTATGGCAGGACAGACTTGCAAGTTTCCACCATTTTTTCCATTGAAATAAACAATAAAAAAGTTGCTCGTTTGGACTACAGTGAAGTATATGCAAAGCTCCTTTTTGAACTTTAATCTAAACCGAGAACACCTTCAGGTATTTTCTTATCCACATTTATTTTGTAGACATATAGATCTATTTCAATTTACAAGAAATTTGCTTCTATTCCCACCAACTGGGGAGGAGGTAGGATCAGGATCTCACTGATGTTTTGATTATTGCAACAGAAAAACACCATTAAGTAATCTTTCATGCAGACGTTATACAGCAGTTCACTGTACTTTAATCCATCTCCTCCTACTTTTTTTTATTTCCAATAAAAGGAACAATGTACACTCGACATGAACTCTAAGATTTAAATGAAGCTTCACGCGTGCTAATATTAGAGAGAGATTAATAATAAATTGGGAAGCAGGCAAGTCTAAGATGATTTCTGACTTGGTTTTATACCTCAGACACTAGAACTTGAACTGCAGAGTTTGACACTGACACTTTTTAGGGAACAAAGTCTCTCTCCTACTACCTCCTCCACCCCCCAATTCAAATCTCATCTGAGAAGTGCTGAAATGAAGCTGTCACTCAGGCCTGCTCAGGGACCTGTCAGCAAAACATTGAGCCTTTTCATTTTGATGGGTCAGCCTGCAATCCCCTTGAAAGAGAAGTCCGTGCCACTGTGGTTTTTCTTTCTGCAGGAATTCTGAATTCTAATGAAACTCCAAATCGCTCAATAAAGGCAGGGGCATGGGGAAGTAATCCAACCCAGATCGGAGTGAAATTTGTATTTTATCTTTTTTTTCTTCCCCAAGACCATTATTCTAATAGCATTCACAAAGGGTTGTGGGTTTTTTCTTCTCTCCCCCCCTCCTTT
>VXAK01026735.1:93219-128926 GCA_013399435.1 Arenaria interpres
TTTGCAGGGCAGGCGCAAACGGAATGAGGTGTCCTTTGTCTTGATGCTACACTGAGATTAGGTAGCAGCTCTCTGAAAATGAAAGGGCATGGCTCAAATTTTCTTGGGTAAATATCCATCCACCTATTGCAGTCTGCATCTCCACTGCTACAAATATCTCTAATGTATGACTGTGCTGAGAGAAAGAGAAAATTTCACATTAGCATTTCTTCTCCCCAGAAGAAACAGTCTTTCATTAACACTGTACAAAGCTTTTTCAAACCAAGAAGGAAAACTGTACCTTTCTCTTCCTCTCTGTTCTCCTCAACTTTTCCTTCCTGATTAGTTACTACCTATGACTGATATCAGGATGCTGCTATCAGGATAGAGGGGAGAGGATGCAGAGAGTGAGAAAATAATTTATATAATATGTTGATGTATTCTCTTTAAAGTGGTTTTATTAACACACATGTTTTATGTTTTTAAAATATGTATGAATTCAGTAGCCCTTTTATGTTTTCTTCCATTGAAGGCTGTTTATTTTAACAAGGAGATAATTGTATTTTGCTAACTGTTTAAAATTTGGAATCATTAGAGAAGATACAGGCAGCCCAACAGACACAGAATTTATGACATGGTCAGTGTTATAGCCTAGTACTTTTTTATTTTTTAGGAGTTAAGGATGATTTTTTTTTTTTTAATGTAGACTTCTCTGTATGGTGCATTTAAAGAATTCGGGCAATTAAAAACAATCAGATTAAAATGCAAAATAATTTGGAAATTAAAAAAATCCATCTGAACATCATGTTTGTACATGTTTGCATTTTCTGTGAAAAATACAAATCATAGTCTCTTTGAGCAATATTTTAAGGAACTAGAAAATAAAAATACAGATGGAAGAATATATAAAAACTTTGAATCTGAAGCACAATCTAATGCAACACTGTAAAGGTATCAATTAAATGGTGTAACACTGCTAATGGCACGATGGTAAGTGTTGCCTAACTCTCTTCATTGTCTGGTTAACCTGCATGTATGCCCATCAGTAATGTTTCAACAATGCTACAGCAACCCTCCCACCCTATAATTATGTTTGTGTTACTCAATCTTGCAGAATCACCATCTTCAGGCTCTCACTCTCTCTCTGCAAGACATGACCCAAACATCTCATCTTCCTCTGCTCTGCCTGTCCAAAGAGAATCCATTATAACCCCAGGTGTTGGAAACCCCAGATATTATTATGTAGCATGCAACAAACCAGTGCATGTGTGTGTATGTGCTTGTGCACAGCACATCTCCCTTCCTACTATTTTCTTGAGCATTGCGGTCAAACCTGGATGCCAGAAAAAGTATAGTATGTAATTTTCCTTGGTGATGACCTTCAGAGGTTCTTTTCTCCCCTTGATTGGCACACATCTCCATGGGAAATCATTATAATAGACCCCTATTTCTCTACCTACACTGTCAGGGGCTGCTGAAACTATACTTCATTTACCCTGCTATACTTCACTATTGCACCATAGGTAGCATGTATGATCACCCAGAGTTCTGACGCTACGTTACATCTGGACATCTAGAAAGCAGTTAGAACAGTGATAGACACTGCTTCCTTCCTTTTGTCAGGGCATTAATAGCACTTTCTCTTTTCTGTATGAAATCCATACCATTTTCCTTCACTCTCTTGCACGGCAAGTAAAGGCAGGGACTTGCATAAAGCAAAGGTACTTATTTTTGTCTTGGTTCCAAAGGACACATTTTATTTTAAAGATATATGTCTAATGTGTGCGGTAAACTCTCGCTCTAGATTGGCATACCTATGTTTATATAAATCTACCTACCCCACCATATATATATATATATATATGTACATGTATGTGTATATAAAGGACCCACAGATAATCTTTTTAAAATAGTTAAATGCTTGCAAATCTCCAATTCAGTACGTGCTGGGCTTCTTAAAATGCATGTGCCACAAAGATAGCCTTGGGTTTTATCATGGCTATTTTGTCATATACTCTAAACAGGAGATGCATACACTTAATAATGGGGAAGGTGGCATAATCATTTTACCTTTTCAGTAATGTTCAGAGTCTCACAAAGCAAGTGTTGGTTCTCATTCATTGTCAAGTACCTGATGATCGCTGATTGCAAAAACTTTATCATGGAAATTTTCCTTTCAGTGCATCACCTACAGTTTGCCCTTGCATAACAAATAATTTAAGAATCCACCTTGAAAACTAAACATTGGCCAAAATGTTTAGTGGAGAATCGGGCATGGCTTTCATTATTATTTGTTTGGTAATGCTCAACCTTGAGCCTTCTGAGAACAGAAGGAGAATGTACTCCTATCTCATTTGAGGGCTTGATCCAATACCAAAGACAAACTGAACACTCCACCTCTACAAAGACAAGCAAATATTCTGAACAAGATCGAGCTGAATTCATTTATTTTACTCAAAAAGCAACCTAATTGTCATCTTCCCTTCACTGTTCCAAGTCCAATACATACCTTATGTAGTTTCATCTACTACAGCCAAATTCCCCCTACTCGGAGGCAAAGGTGTAGAGAAATTATGGACCGGAGCACAGCTACATCCTCTGGTAAGGGTGATACCCATCCCGACTCAACAGAAGTCCTGGGAATCCTTGTTTTGGGAAGGTGAGGCTGCCGACGTAAAGACCCACAAGTCTACATCTTCCCATATTCTTTCTGTTCCAACTCAACAGAAGTTGTCACAGTCCAGTTTTTATGTAAAAGCTCGCAACCAGCCTCATAGTTCCACAGGTAGCAGTTCTGCTTTAGTAAAACAAACAGCCTAAACTCAGTTATTAGCAATCACAGAGCTTCTGCAAAGCATTTTACCCTGAATCAGAAGCTGGAAGCATTTGTCTTCCTCTTTCCTCTGGCCCCTGAAGGTATCAGACATGGAAAGGTTATGGATACAGATTAATGGGAGCTACCAAAAATTTTAAAACTGTTACCTACTCATGCACCAAACCCCCTCTTAGATGAAAAGGTAAAGGTGCCAAATCTGCTTTCTCACCTTTCTCATCTAAATGACAAGATAAATAACTTGATTTCACAAAGTAGTCCAACAACTTAGACATGAAAGATCTGGTCAAGTGTATCCAACACCACACCACTGGGTACACTAGCAAAATGTGGCCAGCTACTAAGCAACAGGACTATTTCTCTAACCTCTATTCATGCTGAATAACACTTACCCAAATGGGACCCCATGGAAGAGTCAATCTCCACATGAGATTTGAAGGATCAGAGTCCAAGTAGTAAAACATATATTTAAATGGACTAAGTTAATCTTCAGGTTAATTAATGCCATTCTAGGTTTATTTTAGCGATATTTCATTCTAGTTCATACTAGTCCTGTTCTATTTCCCATAAGAACCTTAATATTTTGGGTTATTGTTATTATTATATTTCAGTCTCCCAGTGAGCTAGTATTAATTACTTTGATAGAGTTAAGGTTTGATTTACACTGATGGCTACTTTTTGTGAGCATAAACACTAGAACATTTTAATAAAATTAAAACCGTTGTTGCCTTGTGAGCTGGTAAGATTTAACAAACATGAACAATATTGTCAAAGAGAATTAAAGCCTTTTTTTCTCTTTCATTCAATAAAGTCATAACTATCTGTAGATTTTACTTTGTTTATTTATAATTATTAATTATTATTATTAGTTTTGTTCTTTGGGCATATTCTAATTTTAAAACAAAACTGCAGACATTCCTAAATGTTTAAAACCACAAGAATAAACCCAGGAAGTGCTCCAGATACATCTACAGTAGCATAAGACCTGTTCCTCCCACCGCAATCCCCTTATAATTGGTTATGATGTTCAATATAAGGGATAAATGAGTGCCCCTCTCCTGCTTGCTCACAGTATGCCACAAAACCCTGAAAGGGTTAATTGGCATTTTAAGAAAAGGTAATTGTAAAGCCTATCTGCTGGGGTTATCCCCAGAATTGGGGGGGTGGTGCATAGGTCTCCCACCCACTGGAGCATCTCACATCTTGAAGAGCATGCTGAAGACAAAAGCAGTACTACTGCTGTTTCTTGATTTTCACTTTCAGCTCTAACTGCTAACCCCCAATGTGCTCTTTTGAGTTTACTATATCAAGCTAGTACTTACAGCAGAGTATATGTACTGTGTCTTGACTGTAAAATTATACCGACATTGTAAGCATAAATATAAATCTGTGTGTGTGTGTGTTTAAATCATACATAATTTACTGCTGGATTTATGGGTTGCAGAGGAGCACACTGACTGGAGTGGGTGCTCTAAAAAAAATTGGATGGAGAGACCAGCTACACTTTTATATTTTTAAAATAAACCGAACATTTCACTGAGTAAAATATATAACCTGGCATATAAAAAGAAATGTTGTTTTAAGTAAGTGAAAAGTCAAACCGAATCTGAGCGAGGTCATAGGTGGCTATTTTCTTACCATATCAAACCCTCTGCCAGTTGTTTGTAGATGCTCATAATATTTTTATCCTCTGAAAACATATATTTCATGTTGGCTTTTGCCAATAGAAACTTTTTTCCGTTATGTTCTTCTAATAGATTCCAGTGAGTAAAGAAAAGTCATATACACTGGAACACAAAGGAGACACTTTACAGCTTTGGGCTGACAAATATTCAAGAGCTAATACCAATCTGGGGGGTTTATTCAAGTAACATTTTTCTGGGCACGAGTTGATTCTCATATTACTTTTCTGTGGAGCTTGGCTTTAGGTATTCAGCTTGCAAGAGCCAGAGCTCCTGCTTTTTTTTTTTTTTTTTTTAATAACGTCATCCATTACAGTGTACAAAAAAAGGGTGGCTTTACCCCTTCAGCCCTAGATTCTTCGACCTCTGCAATCAGCGATTCCTCCCTTTGTGCCCCGTTTCCACCGAGATTATATCCATAACATGCAAACTATAGAAATGCTTACTGAGAGAGGAGGATGGCAGAATGCAATCCTGTATATTTCCTGCTCACATTTAGGATTAAATTCACCACCTTGAAGAAAACTATCTCTTGATGAAATCAGTGGAACTATTTGTATAAGCATATGGCAGTAAAGGGAATATGTACACAGCCTTATTAATCAATATCTCAAATTTTCAGCATGAGAGTTTAATAAAAACCCCAAACCTATTCCACCCCTCTGTTCTAACCTCTCATATACCTGTATCTCCCCCATTTTCTGTAACTAACTCACCCCTCAGCAATAGCTCTCTCCTCATTTAAAGAAAGCATCACAGTTGGTATTAAGCACAATATTTCTTTTTTAAAAATCACCCATGCTCTTAATTACACTGTATCTCATCTTGCAACACCTGTACAGCTGGACAACTGATTTTTAGTACTGGTATTTCTCACTGTGAATTTAATGCTGTCCTACTAGCTAACGAAGAGGTTGGTCTTGCTCATTCCATATCATCACACGAATGTACATGAAAAAGCATGGTGATCTACCAACTTCTACATTAGGTAACAAAAACAGAAAAACTCATTTGCTAAGGCTCTTAGAGGGCATCAGAGATTTAGTATATGTAGCTAAGGGTTATATCTGCCCCTCAAATTTGCTGGCCAGTGAAATTTTTATCTGTACATGTTGAGAGCCAAACACCTCTCCTACGTAAGAAACTCTAGGAAATGCTGAGCCTGACAACTCTCAGACAGTGTGAGCATTTGTTTTGTCCCATATTAAAAGCTAGTGACATGATCAAGGTCCCTGTAATATTTTTCAGAATATTGGCCTTTCTTTTTCTAGACTGCCATTAATATTTTAGAGTAACTCCGTGATGCTGTAGTTTTGGGGTGTTCAAGCACAAATAGCTGCCTGCGCCTTCAGTAGATATTTCTTCCAATATATCTCTCTAATGGGGTATTCACTCAAATGAGTCCGGTGAAATTCTTGTCATTGTTGAGCACGTCTCCTAGATCCTTTCCTCTTTGCTTTCTGCATTTTCACTTCTTCGTGAAGATGCTTAATGCAGTATAATTGAAACAATTTTATTGTCTCCAGCCATCCATTCTACTGTTTCAGTGGCAGAAAATACTGGTCAATTTGACAAGTTAATACGACTTTAGTGGTCATTTGAACTCCTTTAAGCCACTGGGTGCTAAAATTACTTGTCAGCTTCCTTCACCTGCAAACTTAATATAACTGGTCCATGAGAAAAGGAGGAGAAAATTCCTTTCCACCTAGAACATTTACCAAAAGAAATAACTGCAAGTTTTACTAATTGATACTCTTCCTACAACTGTTCTGAACCACTTGTGAGCAATACTTGGTACTCTCACCTGGAGCTCCGCTGATGCCTTCAAACTTTAGCTTTTCTTCTTCCCACAGGGCTGGATCATTAAAGACAGAATAGGTTACACAGCCATTTCAACTCTTCCTTTTGTATAGATCATTTTTTTGTAATCTAATCTATCTATTAATTGAATGCCTAGTGTTCAACAAATGCAGTTCAAGCTTACACTTAAGCTTGTTGCTCTGCCTGTAAAACTCTGCTAAGTAGATACATGCAGTTAATATTGGAGCAACTGCCAAAAGAAAGAAAACATTTCTTTCCCCCACCTCTGCTCTTTAAGCATACTTAATTTGCCTCAATATCAGTAGATACAATTAAGTCGAAAACTTAAGGGTTTTTTTTTAAACAAGTTCTGTTGCTGTGTATGTCAACAACATACCAGAAACATGGGTGATAATTTTTCAAGATCTCTCAAGCTTCCTTCTCAAACTGCCATGCAAAGAAAATACCACATAACTATATGAATTATAAGAAGAACTTGATCCTGTTCCCCTTGAAGTCAATGGCATTCCAATAAAGTCGGCTAGACCCCACCATATTTTTACTTTAGATCTATTTTTTTAGCTTGTATGTTACCCTATATAGATTATACCACACACTCTTGTAACATCAATAATGGTTCCCATTGACATATAGCCACGACTACCAGAGAGGCGCTGCGGTTAGCTCCTGCCAAGAGGCCACCCTGGGAAGTTTCTGATAAATCAATGGGAGCTTTATGGATTGGTTTTCTTCTCCCTTTCAGGGGTAAGTGCAAACAATGTCGCTATCTGGACACTTGTCTTCTGCACCGAGACTAATTCATCAGCGTGCTGACAAACACCGTTCTGGTCTGCCCCACTGCACACTGTCCCTTCCATACCTTGCATTTCAGTTCCTATTCTTAGAAAACTGTTCAGCAGGAGAACACAGGTAGAGTTAAACTAACACAGGTTTCTTTGTGTCATTGACACTATGGTGAAGTCACTTTTCAAATCATGTGAACTTGCTAATTTTAATGGGATCCACATAATTAAACACACCACTTTGGAAACTTACCACCTTTGTGTCTTTAAATATAAACTTTGAGTACACATTTAGTAACACTTTAATCTTGTTATAGGGATAATACTCTGTTTTTAACGGTGATTAGCAGACTCTCTTAATAACAGCATCAATTTTTCCTTACAAAGCCAACACAAATTACTCCTCTGAAAAAAGGCTGGATGTCAGAAAACGTAAGCTAGCTGCTCTCCCTAAAAAACACACATCTAAATTCTGCTGTTAGCCCAGTTTCCTACACATTTCTGTCCTTTAGCCCTTGCTCCCCATCTATATCCTCACCATACGCTCTGTTCTGGAAGTCCGAGGAGATGCTGCAGCCCGCCAGCTGTTCCCGATGCGAGCACGGAAGGGTTGAGTCCTGCCCACCTTCCCCTCAGTGGGGGCACTCATTTGGGTTTTTCTCCTCTACCAATTTTCGCCAAACTTCCAAGAACTTAATTGTCACTGACATTTCTGCTCTTCTGTCAATTACGGTTGGAAAAAAAAAAAAAAGCAACAATACTAGGAGGGGACTGACAGGCAGGTGAAGCAAATGATCACATAAGCTTCGTTTTTGTAGATGCACAACCTGAAGGATGCCATAAAAACCTACAGAAAGTCTAAAGCCCTGCATTAGAAATTCTGCTCCCTGCATGATCTGAGTTAATGCTTCATCTGTATACGGGTGTGTATTTAAAGATAATTAATATTAGCTGTGACTTTTGAGACTGGTATCAACAGAGTCTCTCTTTGTAGTGCCTACAGTTTTGTAAATGCAAATAATTTTGAGTTCAGTTTTGCATTTTTAATTATTAGCAGGCAGAGTTCCTTCAGTATTTAACTGCCTAACCATGACTCAGGGTAGACACACACATTCATGGCATTAATTGTGACTAGTATTTTCAGGTGTAAAGAAATCAAAGTGGATTAAAAAAAAAAAAAAAATTAACCCCCAAGTGAATCTTGAACAGAAGCACTCGAGATGCATGGGCTCAGATTTATTTTTTAAAGCTTTGGTCAAAGAGATTTCCATTAGTTGAACTAAGGTAGCGTATGTAATATTAATACAACTCAGACTGTTGTGAACACTTACTGTATAGTATTGGGGGGGGAGGAGATATACTGTGATATTAAAAAAAACATTATTTCGAGGTAGGCATGCCAAAAGCAGTTCTCTGGAACAGAAGGTGGCCTAATTATTAAAAGAAATGGCTTCCATCTCTGTGATGGTCTGACTGTTTGTGGATAAAATCCTACAACTGTGAAGGGCCTCATGCACTGCAAAAAAAAAAAAAAAAAAAAAAAAAAAAAAGAAAAAAAAAAGAGAGAAAAAAAAAAAATCAAAGTGTTCGGCAGCCATACATCAGAGAGACTATACAAGAAGGGTATCGTATTTTTAGAGACCCCAGAATTCCTGAGCAAAGTAGTAGTTAGTACCAGGTCTACATCAAAAGAAAACAACATTCTGTGTCATCGCTGGCCTCCTCTGTGATGTTTTGCCCTCAGCTTCGTAATACTCAAAAAGTCATGGTTAAAAAAGACAGACTGTCCCTTTAAAATTAGATCATCCCTTTTATTAATATGCAGAATGAGTTGTCAATTGACCAAGCAACAAATGTACATCCTCATATCCTCATTTTCACTTCTATCTATGAATATTTTAAAACCCTAATGTGTGCTTGGCCATTTGGGTTTTAAGCAAAGACTTATCACAGTGTAAAACCCCTCATTTTTATCCCTTAGCTGAGGGCTTCTTTTTCCCTTTTCCAGGGTGTCATTAAAAATCTGATGCCAAGAGCTGGGACTTGGCAGGGTTTGCGATATAATTTGCAATCTGCAGTGTTTGCTGGCTAGCCCCCACCTGCCCCCCTCTTTTTTTTTTTTTCTTTTTTTTTTTTTTTTCCCCTTCTTTTTTTTTTAACCAGCCTGCCTGCTAGAGTCAATAGGGGGCATCCCTCATCTGTCTAAAAGAAAAATAGCAGCATACTAATTAGAATTCTATTTGCCAGAAGCCTCGGAGTTGCTGTGCTTATAGATTTCAAGCTTCTTTTGTTTGAATTAAATTGCCAACTTTTCCCCCCCCCTCCCTCCTCCCTTTCCTTCTTTGCACTAGGCATGAGAGAGCGGGTGCCTTATTTGATTGAAAGAGGGGGTAGGGGGATGGGGAGGAGGAAAGCCTTAGCTATGGAAATGCTGAGGAAATGTCAGGGTTGTGTTTAAAAATGCCTGGTATGCTTTTCAGTGCCTGACTCCTGTCTTTCTAGCAGGGTTGTGGAGGGGAGGAAAGGGGGCCTGGCATTAAGCACAGGCACTCTGCCCCTTCCCCCTGACACTGAAATTCTGGGGGAGAGCCGACATGCTTTTCCCCAGCTCAAAGCCAGATGGTTCAAGCTTGGATAAAACCTTGGGATGAGATCACAAAGCTTGTTCATAACAGAACACACAACATCTCTGTTTTTCTGTTAATACCTCCTTTTGTACGCGTTGTGTGGGGTGAGGGAGGGGCCAGGGGATATGTCATAAATCCAAAGGAAAATGTCATATTTAACATTAATTTGTTTTCATAACCCTGTGAAAGAATTCAAGCTTTCCCCATTAAAATGTCATAATTAACCGTCGAGAAGTTTTATTACAAATAATTTTTAAGCTCACAAATAACTGAGCAAAATGCACATCCGAAAGTTTTTCACTGCTCTTAAACGTCTGAATATATACATAATTTTTTTAGACGCAAGGAAGAGTTTCACAGAGCAAGCTTCAAGAACGGTGACATTTATGCAACTTCCTAAGTTTAGGTGACTAAATATTAAGACTGAGCTCGCTTTCCATCACCACAAATTATGCCCATGCACAATACGGCCATTGACTCCAGCCATTCATAGTCAAGTCTCATGCACTGATTCACAACCGGGGATAAGCGAATCATGGGGACAGAATAATGCATTCGATGATCTTCATATTCCTCATAATGATGGAATGCTTGCAAAGGAATAAGAATTCTTTTCAAATGCATTACTCAGTTAAATTTACTTGACATTTTCATGGATTTGCCTTCTCCTTACAAATTCTTAACAGAGCTCACCTATAGCTGTGATGGGTGCTCGCAGATGGCACTGCTGCTGTTTCCTACCCAGATAAGATTATATTCTTTATTTGACTTTTGGCATAAATACTACATAAATACTTACTATACAGCATGCTTAGAATTTTTGCACACCATCAGCTAAAAGCTTGCTTTCCTTACTGTTCATTCATCATAGTGCAATTTTGCTTCATAAATGTCTGTGAAAGGGCAACATATTTTGGACAGGGCTATGAACATGGGAAAAAGAAATTAAGGCTAATTCCAAGTTTGCCTCGTTTGTCTGACAGTACTTAATATCAGTAATCTGTAAAGCCAAGCTCTATTCCTGCAAAATTTGACCCTCAAATCTGGTGTAAAAATAATACTGAAATGTGCCATCATGTCTGACATAAATAGCGCTTATTTTTTTTTTCTTTTAAACAGTGAAACCTTTAAGAATTAATGATGTTCTAATTTTTTGATGCCATTCAGGCTCATGCCTGAAATACTATCTCTTCCTTTAAAAAAAAATCATATTTACTTTATCATAGTATATTTGATTTTGACTTAGTAGATGCTGTGATTATTTTCGCCCAGTCCTTCAAAATAAATTTCCTGAAAAAACACAGAGCTAAAGTACCAGATAACCATTGCATTTTTATGTATTCATTAAAGATAAGATCTTAAAGGAAAGAGGGAAAATACGGACATTAGTAACTCTTATATATACTCCTTGGTGCTATTATATTTTAATTAGCACAGTTTGCAGGCTGTAACCTTTCCTAGGCCTACATGATGCATGAATATTTTATTTGCATTACTATAAAGTAAAAATAATTTGATTATCATTCATACTATTTATGATTACATGTTTCTAGACACGCACATAGTCTCTATTTACAGAGGACTTTAACATTCTTAAATAGCATAGAGTGCTGACAAGCAAAGTATTGATGTTTACAGTATCATGCAAACCCCGAAGCCAACCATGTTCACATCCCTTTGAATTACTTTTCCAATTCGAAGCCTCTAAGAACCCAGTCCTCCTTTATCTCTTCTCGTTATAAAAAGTGGCAGGAGGCAGAGTGGCAGAATGACCCACAAGATGGCACCTGTCACCAGTGGGATTTCTTCTGCCTTCTGCAGGCCAAATTTTGTTTGAACTCACTATGGCCTCTGTCATATCCTCATTTTCCCTTCCACTCTTGCCTCTCCTTCTTAATCCCCTTCGTGCAGGCTCAGGCTCTGTTTACCCAGCTTCCGAAACCTTTTTTTCTGCAAGAAGCCAAAGTAAAACTTTATTGAAAGAGGGGCTCAGGATTAAGAGGCAAACCCTGTACAGGAAGAAGCTGGCTACACCACCTGCCGCCTTTCCCCGGCCTCGCTTAAAGACAGTTTCTCCTATATGCGATTACCAGGCTCGTTCTTATAGATGTGCATCTGAAATACATGATTACTTTAGGTCTCAAAGGTGAGGGAGTTGATTAGCTCTCTAATGAAGCCTTTTGTTATTACTTACAGACAAAGTACATCACACAGATGCAACGTACCGTAAGACCGCTTCCTTATGCTGGGCCAGATATATTTTAACTGGTAAGATCACCTAAAGCAATGAGGTAAAGCGGTTTCTATAAATGCAGAATCAGTGGAATTTAAAAAAAAAAAAAAAAATACAAATCGCAGATTAAAAGCAGTGACAGAAAACAACAAACAAGCACCGTAAGACCATTAGCCTAATGCCCCAAAGATGAAACTGATAATTCATCTGCTACACAAGTCATTTTGTACTTTGTTCCCCTACATTGCTTTGGACATTCACTAGTTGCCTAATACAGAGTTACAGTAAATCTATAAAGATGATGTTGATGAGCACCCCTCTTATCTTCAACTACACAAAGGGCCAAATCCAAATGCTCCTGAGAAGACACAACATCCATAGCAAAACCTTCAAGCTGCAGGTCACTCCATTTCTCCAACTGCAAAGGAGAATTGTTCTTCCGCACAAAAGGATACAGCAGATCACTGGCACCTACACAGAGCCTGGAAAACCAAGCAGCTCTTCTCCTGGGGCTCCATTCTGGCCCTTGCTGCTACTCTACCTCCAGCTTTGAAGACTTCCATGCCCTGGGATTCTCCTGTACCTTGTTGTGCCTGAGCACACCACACCAGGCTGTTGATTTCTTCTGTTACTGTCTTTGTAGCTTGAAAAGGGAAAATATCTTACACCCCGTTCCTAATTGTTCTCACTCTTCCTTCTATTAACTTCAAAAAAATGCACCTAATTACCCAAAAGCACAAACAGAGTCATTCAGTAGCCACCAGTGAGGGCAGGTGGGAAGAACAGTTCAAAGTTTTCCTTTTTCCTAATGAAAGAGGGCACAAGCCTTCAGTCTTACCTAGGGAAACATCTTAACTCATTAAGAATCTCATAGTTTTATCAAACCTACTTAAGAAACTTGTTTACATATGATTTTATACCAAGCATATTATTAGAAAAAATGTAGTTATGTTTAGACAGAAATTAATCATAATGTTAAAAATAGCTATTACTATTGTGAAACCTTAATCACCCCAATGATTAAGGATATCCTTTCAATAACCATTCACAATTAACACAAACAGCAGGCTGCATTTCTGTAGTCCATATAAGTTGCTTTTGCTACAAACATACAGAAGTAATTCTCACCTTTCATGCAAAACAATCAGGCCATAATCATGTATTTTATTGAAATTTATCAGATCCTGGAAATCAATACAGATCCCAAGAAGACAGCTTAATTTTGGTAGTCCCTTCATATGCAACCAAAGAATAATTTAAAGGTATTTTTTAAAAAAACACCAATAACCTCCTTCTGAATTAGAAAATATGGATTCATAAAACTAAATGCGTTTATGAATCCTGTCAATTTGTACTGAGTTTTGGGGGAAGGGGGATTTGTTTTGACCTTTTTGATTTTTCATTTTGAAATGACTTATTTCAGGTTTTTTTCTGGTAGATTATGAAATCAAGCAAGTCCAACCCAGAATGAACCATTTTGATCAATCTGAAAGGCAGCTTTTTTGAGAATTTTCCTCTGCCAAGAATTTGAAAATGTCACATTTCATTCCAGGATGAACAGAAGCCAGATTTCGAACTCTCCAAATCCTTTGCGAAACAAAATTTCTGTCTTTTTCACAACTCCAAAATTAATTTTCCTCAAAGACTGCAGGGTGGCTTAAGATAGTGGTCAGCAATTACAGATAACACGTGGGTGGATTTTAATAGCATTAACGTGGTAGGGGCAAGGCCAGGATTGTGGAGTCGGAGCATCTTGAGGGAAGACTGTGAGAAGCACCAGTTCTCCCAGCTCCTGGCTCTCAGTGAATCCCAAGCTCAGGCGAGCTGGGCTCCAATGCCTCGCTTTGAAGGAAGATATAGACGCCGAAGCGAATGCCAGCATTTCCTAGCTCCCACTGAGTTTCTATCAATATTCTTAAACTTTAAAAAAGAAAAATACAATCTGGTGTAGCAGCCTTAGAAGACTGCTGACTACTGCTACCAGAAACTCTCTACAACTGGAACCTATACGGGGATAAAAACCCAAGAGCTGACCTGTAGCTTTCTACCCAGCCAAGAAAGCTATTAAATTCTTGCTGATTTAGGTTACTCTCCAGTAACATGGCACCATTTCCTGCAAAAATATAGATTCTCCCAATGTCCTTAAAAAGGACAGTTTCCTAAGGATTGCCATTTAGACACAGAACTATTTAAGAA
Source organism: Arenaria interpres (assembly GCA_013399435.1). Lineage (NCBI taxonomy): Eukaryota > Metazoa > Chordata > Aves > Charadriiformes > Scolopacidae > Arenaria > Arenaria interpres. Next base: position 107,373 of record VXAK01026735.1, read on the forward strand.
AACTTGGAGGTTGGGAGGCCAAGTCTGCATTGAATCACAACTTGGTGGCACCAAGGCATCACGCTTTGTCTTCTAGCACTGCACAAAACATCTCACCCTTCCATAGACCTTCTTTGGAATGATTCTGGCCTGGGCAAAAGAACCACTTAGGAGAAACAGACTTATAAAGGTCACACAACCACCAAGTCAGGCACGTAAAAACCATGGCATCCCTTTTTTACTGGACATATTTCACAGCCATCCAACCAGACACAAACAGACTATTCTCTCCTCAACAAGCCAAAGCTGTCCTACCATCTCCTGTTAAAGGCAGGATGGTCTCCTTGCTTGGAAGGTGGGTCTGGCAGAGGCCTTGGCACAGAACACGCTGCCTGGGCTTTGCCGGAGTTGCCTGTTGCCATTTACAACAATGCTCCAAAAGGAGTTTTGGTTTTGAAGAGCTGCAATTAAACTCATCTACAGCTGGTGCAATAACACCAGTCAGAGAAATTCTTTGGGTGTCAAGGACAGCTATCATTTGTGCTTTTTTGTCACTGTTGGTTCACAGCATTTCCTGTGTGAGCTCCATTGCTTCTACTGCTTTTAACTACCATCCTGCTCACTTGGGAGTCATATTTAAGGTCAGCCAGTACACATTAGTCCTGCCCAGAGTAGAAATTTACTCCTTACACTGGAAATGACAGGCCTGTAAAACAACACATGAAGAAAAAAGCCATTCATTATTCATAAAAAAGGAAAACTCTGAGGCTCTCTTTTCTTGCATTACATAAATCCAGTATGAAATCTCTAACCTGTATATTATTATAAAAGCTCTGTCCCCTGTAATATCTCTTTGTTTTTGTAATTATATTAGGCTTTCCACTCAGGAGCAATAAAAAGAGCTTGTATTTTCCTAGCACTCAGATGAAATAACTTTGAAATCGTTCCTTGTAGGTTTTTTTTTGAATAATTAATCTCAAGATGTCACTCCCCCCACCCGGTATGATAGTCTCACTGGAGTGGACTGGGAGGGGGACAGAGAGGAGAAGGATATTTTGGTTTTCATCCCAGTTAACCACTCTTTCTCCAGAACAAGATCATAAAAATCAAACAAAACCAGCAAGAGATAATCCTCCACCAATAAATTTATCAAGAGCGAATTTTCTGCAGGCTTGCTAAACTGTCATAAAGGGGAGGAGGTGGAGATCAAATATACTGTTGAGTAAGGAAACAGAGAGCACAAACTTTGTCCTCAGCTCGGGGACAATGATGCTCAAAGATTAACCCACCCTCTCAATTAACACCTCACATGAAAATCCCGGCAAGGTCATGGGATCTGTGCTGCAACTCGGTCAATCAGCATTGCCTGCCTCCATACAAACCAAGATCGAATGCAGAATTAACACTGGTCCCCCAAGCCCTCGCTCACAGACTCACGTCAGATTAAGCCCTTGCATGGAGGAGATATGAAAAGCATTTCTAATTAGGGTCTGAGGTTACTGGTTAAAATGCAGTCGAGCAGTCTACCAACCATTCTTCTCCCCCCTTTTTTTTTATAATTTTAATTAAACTCAGATACTATTTAATTCCTACCTGCATATATTTAGTACTACTTGAATGCAAACCTGATAAAGAATACTCCTGATCCCCACTTAGCTGCCACAAGCACTTATTAAAAGGAGGGTGACTGTCTTCAAGATCTTCCATGGGTCCCTTTGCAATAATTACTTTTTCTATCAAATGAAAAGCATAATATTTTTCTGTAAATAGATTTCTTTTCCTTGTGAAACCTTGACTTCTCTACTCTCATGACGAAATTATAATTATAACTTCAGTGTAGTGGTTAGTTACTGTCATTCCAGTCCATAAGGAGGCTTTTTTTCCCACATAAGCTCTGCTCCTCTTATGCCATTGCTTATAGGATTCTCGAGGCGTACACTTGAGGACATTTTGCACCCCTTTATTCTCACAGAAGCGTTGCTGTACATCCTGTGTTTTGGTGAATGGGAGGGAGGGGACTTAGCACTGGTCAGATCCTGTTAAATTATTTGTATTTCTAGGGCACAACACAACATTTCTGCCATTGTGTGATTAGCAATCTAGATCTCTCCATAACAATTTTTAATATCTACCATGACCCTGGAAGCCTTAATGCTACGTCTGCAGCATACTAAAGCCTTGTGACTCCAAATTATAGCTCTGAATAATTCAGGAATTGTAACGGTAGCTCAGTACTTATTAAAGCGTTGGGAAAACTTTGGGATTCTCATATCTACAGGCTCTCCATTATTATTCTGATTATAAAGATGTTTTAATATATGCTGTTGCTATTCTTACACATTACCACAATACCATTTGTGACGAGTCAATAAATGATCCAAGTAAACTCTTGTATTAAGCAGCTATACCTCAGAGTATCAAGGGATACAGTAAAACGGAGCTCCATTTTTTGGGGGGAAGATGGGAATTATGTAATAATCTTTACATTAAGTTTTAAAATCCCAAATTATGCCTTAGACATAACATCAAAAACCTGCAAGCAAACTTATTTTTAAGCAAAACAAAATCATATACAGACAGAACATTTCAGGCTTTTCCCTGATATGCTAACTAAAATAGGGACAAAATTAGTGTAAATCTAACTAGTTTAATAACATATTAAACACCTTCTGTCTGTGCTAATCCCAAATAAGCGGCTATAATAAGCCTTAGTGACAAGGAGGATCTAATGAAGAGTTGAATTTTTCATAGAGGTTTTATTAGGTTCATCAGCCTCCTCAAAAGTCTAGGACTTCAGTCATGCCAGCTCTGAAATCTGAAAGAGATTATCTTCAGTTTATTGCGAATAAACATCTCACTTCTACAAGGAAAATTTCCCTTGACTACAAAACTTGTTCATGTCCTAAACATTGAAACCCTGCCACTTGATGTCATACTTGAGTAGCTTTGGGCAAACGCAAAAATTATAAAAAGCCTCGATAATAATACTGAAAAAATCCAAAAGGCATTTTTAGTCCGAGCATAATCTATAGCACAGAAGCATCCAAAATAGCATTTTGGCAAAGTTTATTAATCAGCTGCTTTCCCAATCTGTTGAAAGAGTTTCATTAGCTTCTGGACAGTCAAGCACTTGCACGTATATTGCCTGTCCTCAGTTGACTACCCCTACACTGACTACGTTATGACTCAGTTAATGGTTTACCAGAGTAGATACCCCACTCTATTAAAAGGAACACTCTAGATCCATTTAGAATTAAAAGCATCCTTCCTCGAAACTTTGCAAAATATCAGATGTGTTGAGGGGGAAAGTAGTCATAGCCTGTCTCACTAATAAAAAAACCCCACAAAAACATTAAAGTGGGTTGAACCAAAAGAGAAATCCTAGTGCAACCACTGCTTATGCTATCAGGTGTAAAGCAGGTGATAAGGCTTTATTTACAACCATACTCATAATATCTGGTGTGAAGCAGATTATAAGGTTTTATTATTGCTGCCTGCTTCTGAAAGAAATGACTTTCTAGGTGTGCAAAGTTGTACATTAGAGGACACTCAGGTTGAGTAGGAAACCTGACTATTCAGGAGAATGAGGATGAAAAGTTCCACCATATTATACTTTTACAGATGTTAATGGGCAGGTAGTGAACATGAACATCCAGTTTTAAATTTAGAAAACATTTTCCCCCATCCTTCACAGATATAACCTGCTAGAGTGGTTGGGGGCAGTGGTTGTATTTCTTTTTTAAACTAAAGTTTAGTAACTTCATTATTTAATTATTCTTTAAATTTCAGGAAGTGTAGAGATTTTCTGGGATAAACGTATCAGAATCATAGAATTGTTTAGGTTGGAAGGGATCTTTAAGATGATCTAGTCCAACCATCAACCTAACTCTGATAAAAATCATCACTAAACTATGTCTCTAAGGCACTATGTCAACCCGTCTCAGGGATAGTGCCTCAACCACTCCCCTGGGCAGCCAATGCTTAATAACCCTTTCAGTGTAAAAAATTTTTCCTAATATCCAATCTGAACCTCCCCTGGCACAACTTGAGGCCATTTCCTCTTGCCCCGTCACCTGTGACTTGGGAGAAGAGACCAACCTCCACCTCTCTACAACTTCCTTTCAGGTTAAAGGTTCATTAAGAAAATACTAAAAAAAACCCTTAATGGAAGCCTTTTTTATCTATTGCTTTCGGTTCTGGAAACTATTTCTTTTTATACTGTTTTAATGCAAGAATTAAAAAAAAAAAAAAAAACCACTAAAAAAACAACCAACAAACCACACTGAAAATTTTGCAAAAACACTTTTTAAAAAAGGAAAAAAATGCATTCTTGTCCTTTCCCATAGTGAAAGGGATGCAAATGCCTATCCTTGGCTCCAGAGATTTTCCATTCCTGAAAGATACCAAGAAATCCACTGAATGCTGATAAGCAAGGCAATGGGAGCAGGCAGCAAGACCAGCATCTTGGAGAACTCCTCAAAATCTTTCAGGACTAAGGATATAGACACCTTACTGGGGTCTGTGTTTTACTTCTAAAGCATTTCCTTTTAGAATACATCCTGATCTGAAACAAGCTGAAACATTAACTTATTACAGAAAAATTATGACACTATTTTCAACTAATGGCAACAAACAATCCTACAAAACTCTATTACAGACAGGTAAGGAATAAATGGACAATTAACCACCATGGAAACAATAAAATAAACTCCTGACAAAAGATTTGTCAATCTTGAATGCACTGTCATTTTATTAAAAGTGTGCTGTGTCACTATTATTTATCCTCAAATTACACCTGCCCCTCGATTATACTGATTCAGTTTAGCATGTAAAAGCACTACTTGCCCCTTTGTACATCAGAAGAGCTCCAGCTCCTGTCTAGGTTCACAAAAAAACAAAGCCCTGTACCTAAAAGAGCAAAAAACTTAAAAAACTTTAGAATACATGGTTCTTTTGTCAAGCTCATCTCTCCTGTTCAGCAAAAAAGTATTCATTTAATCTACTCAGGTAAAAAATAACCGTTAAAAATCACCTAAGTATCATTTAAATTCTATTTTGGGGATTTATTACTAGGATTAGCTTTGTGTCACCTCTTAGTACAGGGTTGAATGACAGAAATTCATTTAACCACAGTTTGAATCCCATTTCTTCCCTACCTCTGGATTCATATACATTTTTCTTTCTAACACATATTGATCTTGGAAACCCAAAGCCACTTTTTAACACTTTATTAAACACAATATATACAAGGTAACATATTGAAAGTATAATAATGAGGCCAATGGTAATATAATAATGATAGTTGAAGCTCTATCAAATACGTAATTAATATTTTAATTATATATCTCATATATCTGCGCCCTACTGTGAAAAATAACTGGGTCTAGTAATTTTCATGGACGATGACAAGATTACTATTACTAATGGTCTGAGGTACAAGTGTTTATTTTTAACATTATTAACGGTACTAATTATGATGAATATGATTATTTAGAGTCATTATGTGGTAGAAGAGTTTGATGATCCACTCAGGTGCCTAGAATTTAACATTCTCCATCTACCATCTATGGAAATTAATGACATAGCTTAACTCTATTGTTATCAGACACAGTGCTATGAAAATTGCTTTTAAAGACAAAAAAAAGCAAAAGAGATCATCCAAGTGTGCTGCCCATTTCTTTACTATCGTAGGAATGTTCATGTTTGCAAATCAGTAAGAAAGTCTGATAATAAGACGTTATGCGCTGGAAAAAACGAGACAGTGACTTTTACAGACAGAGGGACAGGTATCACAAGCACTTCTCCACACAGAAGTATTATTTTCATTATTGTAGGGCTTGGAATGAAAGCTCTTGGGCTAAGTACTAGGTATATGCAGGTATCCAAAAAAAAACTTACGTAGGCATGACAGAAAAAGGGATAATTTATAATGCCGATTTTGCAGATGGGAAGCTTACACCACAAAAATCCAAGGGTCCCAAGACCATATAGTTTATACCACCCAGAGCATCTTTCTGGTATACCCATGAGCATGGCATGCTTTACCTCCCTTTGCAGTCTGTCCACCTAAGCATCTTCACAGCTATTTCATATGTGGTGACTGATGTATTTGGGCAGACAAGGTGCCATGTGAGCTCAAAGACATGCTGCAACTGTGCTTGCAGACTCACAGGTAGAGAAACCTTTTCTGGTGGGCAGCCTTGGGCTTGTTATTGGCAGAAAGAGCTGGTAGAAACACAAAAGCTGTGGGAGGGATAGGCACAGAACACACATTTCCTAAAACCAGAGTCACAGCCTCAGCACGAGGCCACCACAACTACAATCAATATGCCATCCACATACCCACAGCATGGCCTTGCAGGTCTCAACCAAATACTGTCTCGATGAAGAAAATGTATGTATAATTTTGCTATCGATTTTGAAGTGAGTCAATGCTTAACCCTTTGCAGGACTCTCTGCCCTGCAGAACGGCTCCCACAGATCCCCTGGATTGCTTACGCTTTAACTGCCCATTGACTATAAACAATTGTCACCTCTGCAGCGAGATTCCTCAAGGCACGCAGAAGAGAGAGGGCAGAATCATTAACTAGTTAAATCTGATAAATACAGACTCTCAGAAAAGGAAGGAAGAAAATGGACCATTCTCACTTTGTAATGCATTTCCATAGGTGACTGGCACACTATTAGGATCGGGATCAAAGGGGGTGGGATGCTGGTGTCTTTGGATTTGGGCCTTTCACATTGTCTGATTGATGGAACTGAAAGGCTTCTGCTTGTAAAGCAGTCACCCCAAACAGCTGTCTCCTGCTCCTGTCCTCCTCTCCATTGCAGCACATGCAGTTCAGATTTCATTTATCAGCCCCTGTGAATAGCAACACTCTTACAGTGGAAGTAAAGCCTCGCATTAACGAGGATGCTTAACAATTTGCATGCATGCACTTGTATTGCTAAGCGTTGTACGGCATTAGTTGCCAAAGGACATGCAGCCATGTGTATCTCGTATCTCCCCCACTTTTCTGGTTTCTTAAATTATCAGTGTTTTACTTCCCTTTCATGTTCAAAGCATAGCAAATTTATTTGATATATTCTGAATGCAGAAGCATGCCAATGACATCAATCAAACTACAGAACACTGGGAAAGCTGCTATAGAGTAATCAGAATTGGCCATAAGCTATAAATATCTACTGTCTCACGATTCTCTTGGCCGCGACGCAAACTTTGATCATTAGCACTGATCAAAGATCATGGGGGATAAAATGGTATTATGATATAATGGCATGTACGCTACAGCTGATACTAAGGGCTATAGATGACCTACGCTTTACTATATCCTCTTTCTCTACACACCAGGAACATTCATTAAAATGGCAGACTTGTTTTTGCTGTACCTTAGAGGATATGTAACAGAAAACCGTAGTACAATCAGAATTGGCATAACTATTCACGACCAGCCTAGTGTTTTGTATTCTCTGCAAATACCTCCTTATAACACTGCACAGGTGACTCTCAGACAACATCTAATTATGCCTGAGAGGTCACAAAACACAACTAATGACTTTTTATCGTTTTCTTGCTTTTAGATGGATTGGACGTTTCCTCTCTAATAGCAGGATATACCAAGCACTTCACAGGTACATCTTGCATGGTAGATTTATGCAAGTTAGGCTTCGCATTTTAATATCATCATTATTCATATAGGATTGTGTCTTAGTGAACATAGCTTTTATTCATTTATAAAACACCCCCCACGCCCAAATTAAAATAATACAGAATATGAGCTCACCTCCCTCGCCTGCCAGTACAGTTCCCTGTTCCACTCTGCATTAAGTATTTAAATACCTTAGCAGAGCTCAAAAGCTTTCAGATAAACCAAAGTAGTATCCAACCTCACAGCTGTCAAATAAAATGATATAGAATTGCTTTGTACAAAAGAAATTAAACGAGTACAGCCTTACTCATTAACTTAGGAGTAATTTCCCTAGGAAATCCACACGGAAAGAAAAAGAACTGTTACTGTTTAAAGTTCTTTTAATCTTTTACTTCTTCCAGGAAAATTAGAACGTCTTTCCTTAAAATTTAAGAGTTATCTGGTCAGGGACAAGAATGCCATATGACTTGCATGACCACAAGTATTTCAGAGCTCTTATCAATAAAATCTACATAAGTAACTTGTACAGTTAAAATGAAAAGTGCTGTACACCCATGTGTAGGCAAAATTACACCTGAACAACAAATCAAAGCATATCTTTCAAACAGAAGAACGACTACATTTTTTTCAAATGCGTTATTCAGCATTATGTTCTCATTCTGCTTTGTTAAATATTTCACACTTTCTTGAGCCTGTAGCTCCAATCTTTCAAAAAGTAACTGACTAATAGATAGATGATTACAGTTACCCCCATTTTACACATCAGAAAGAGAGACATGGAAAAAAAGAGATGATCTGTCCAAAATCTTATAGAAAGGCTCAAAAACATCCACAAGAACAAATCCGTCCTCTCCTACATCCAAGTAACTAAAACATAAGATACTCTTCAACTGAGTTGGGGAAGGGAAATCAACCAGCAGGTGAACCCATATTCTCATTAACTGCATTTGTGTAACCATGTTCTTCCACTCACACACACACACCCCCCACACACCCAGAGTTGCTGGAATTAATAGAGAAAATAATTCATGTAAGTTCATTTGGTGACATATTTAAAACAGCTGATTCATATACAGGCTTCACACTCCAGGTCAGAACAAATTGTCCTCAAAAGCAACACAGTTAAATTGAGTGGAACTAGCATCCACCAACTTCCAAGGTACATAATATATATTATAAACTTGTCTTACTTGGCACCAATTTGACAACCTCAGTTTGAGAGAACAGAGAGTGAAAATGAGTTTTAAGCATTCAGCTCCAAAGAGGGACAACATTCATTATGTACAGTCCTTTAACAGATTGCCCAGATTGTGGAGGCCCTTCAGCAGACTTGAAATTCAGTCTCCCTGTTGCAGTTTTAGTTACTACATGTACCGCTACTACTACAACATAGACCAGTATATAGTCCAGAATTTCTCACATAGAAATCTTACATATTCCATGCTGCTTGTCACATAAAACTCCCTGCAGTCCTTCATGGATCTACAAGGAAAGAAGCCAAATTCCACTCCATGTGTATGAATCTTAGGAAGGAAAGGGCTGAAGCTTAGTATTCATCTCAATATTGCCAGACAGTAGGGCATCAGACACTTTGAACCTATTATGGACTCTCAGACAAGGTCTCACTAGTGACCATCAGGTCTGCCTTAGTGAAAAATCCTGTGACAAAGCATATTCAAACAAGTGTGGTCTTCATGCCATGCAAAGGTAAATTTAGCAGTATTACGTCATTCCTACAGGTATGCCCCAAAATGGTTCACGTGCCCATTTCTGATTTGCATCTCCATGAAGGAGAACACATTCTGGCTCCTGGGGAAACACCTTACTTTATTGTGTCTCTGATTCTTAGAAGCATTCTTTCTTTGTCCACTTTGGGAGGAGCAGACTATTTTGTGTGGCAGATTCTCCCCCAGCTTATGACTGATTTGTGAGTTAAGCCTTCAAGATCTCCTTATCTCATCTAAAAACAACATAAGAGAAAAGTCATAAGAGTAATTTGACTTTTACTTTAGGTCACTCTCAAGGTCACTCTGGCAGCAGTCTGATAAAATAAACAGCACAAACCAATAGGAAAAACCTGAACTACAGAGCCTGATTCAGTACCTAGCAAAGTCAATGGACATCTGCACCCGTTACAGTGGGCATTTGATCAGGAGGCTGAGGAGGGGATAATTTGGCACTCAAAACCACTTTACCTCCTTTTTTTATAATTGCCATTATCTCAATCTCGCTAGCGTAGTCCAATTTTGGGCTTACATTACATGCAAAGACCCATCGTGTTGTCAAAGACAATAATCATGATGCTGTTATAGTGCCTTGATTATATCCCTGTGTTTTTATCTAGTGCACTGGCTCCTGTGTTGGAAGAGATTAGCATTTCCCACTGACTTCCTGGTATGACTTTCTTTTAAAGCCTTTCCCCCAGCCACCACCGTAAGCCTAATGGTACATTCATTACATAAAAAAAATGTTTGAATGACAGCTAATTTAAATATTTTCTTATAGATATATTTTAAGTACACTTAACTTTGCAAAATAAGTTCCCGTTTCCCAAATCAGATTCACATGTGCCAAAATGCAGGTGCATAGGTCTATAGGATGAATGTATCCTTTTGAAACATACTTTTTATGCAGTGATACACTGAGACACATACACCTGTATCTACCTAAACCCATAGACAGAAACCTATCAAAGCAACTTGTGTCAGTTTGGGGCTAGCACATACCAGCTAGTCAGCCCCAGAGAAAAGTACATATATACAAAAAAATACTCGATCAACTTCCTCAAGAGATTTTACCACTTTGCTCTTAGTCAGAGGAAGGGATTGTTCATAAGCGTTAGAAAAAACACTGCTTCTACTTAATAAAGATGTCAACTCAATCTTTGCTGGATGCACAAATGGAGATGAGAACCAAGTGATATCAGCTGTGATTAAAGATTCCTCTATCTGAATCCTAAGAGTAAATCTGTGTCGACTTATTTCTGGTATTCTTTTTGTAACCAAAAAATCTACAGTAAACCTGGAATCGTACTGCAAACGTAATTACATTAACTTTTTCTCAGGCAATAATTTTAAATTACTCCACAGAGAAAGTCCCATCAATGCAAGTCATCTCTCCAAGTTTGAAAATTGTCTTCTCATCTGCCAAACAGGAAAAAGGACCAATTACATTTTCACAAATTTAGTCCCACATTTTTTAAACCAAATTCAGGGCTTTGAAAAATGTCTCTACGGTAAAGCACAGTTTCATTATTTTGTTTCATTTCCACATATATGCAATGAACATTCTGACTGTTCACTTATCTCTTTTGTAGGCCACATAATAGACCCTTTTTACCTTTTTCTTTTCTCCAGATTAATTCAGTATAATCTTAGAAATTTACCCTCTGCAGAGCAGACACCATTCCACAATGGCTGTTGTGCTCTACTGGTATCTTAGTACTTCATAGATTTTCACGAGTTATATGCGAACAACATTCTGCCTCTCCCTTTGCTAACTAGGGATTAAAAACATTACTCCAGTTATCCTCACCGGCCTAAATCCCAAAACAGTCCAGAAATTATCTGCATTCATCTTTTGATTACATTACAATTCTCAACTTCTGCCTACATATTAAAACCACACTCATCATCATATGTGGTTTCCCAACCAACTTTTGCAATAACACCAGCCCTTACTATGTAAGTACATTAAAAGTGCCTTCCTTGTCTCCTGTCCTAATAATTAGCCCATAGACGAACCATTTGCAATGATCTCTTGCAATCAGGCTCACACTGCCCACCTATACAGAAAGTTTCAAATACCGAGACAGTATTGTTTTACTGAAAATAAACTGTAATGACCATGGCAGCAAAGAAGAGATTTGTTCTTTCGTTTTTCTCGCTTGAAGAAAAAAATCTTGGCAGTAGGATTTTGAAAATAAACACTACAGTCAGCTTTTTTCCATTTTCAACAGTTAGGGGCAAAGTTAAATAGCACTAATCCATTCCATTTATTTCAGATAGATCAAAGAAAGAAAGAAAACGTATCATCAAGCAAAGTTTTCAAAGCACGTGCTCACACACACTCCTGCTTTTCCAGGAGGCTTTTTAATCGAAATTACTGTTATTTAGTTCATAGATTATCTTGATTGAATAGGAGAGCAAGCATCATTTGGTGTAATGCAACAGAGGTCATGCATGACCTTGGTTATTCCAAACATGCTTCACCCATGAACACGCTTAGTTTCCAGTTCATAGTATAAAGGTGTTGACAGCTCTAGTGGATCCAGCCGCGGTGGTTCTGGAAGCAACCACCTCTGCCAGAGCTGCCCCAAGAGAAAGGCAGAAGAGAAAACACATCCACGTCCACACTGCTTTTCACTGAGTCTATCTTCACTAGTTGTGTCAATGAAGGTGGCTTTCAAGCAAGCAGAGGATTTTGTGCTAAATCAGTTAATTATCAGGTATTCACTGCAGTCCTCTGACTTTACTACACAGTCAGTAACTTGTGGTAGAGGAGCTGGGGGTCAGCAGCTCCTTATGCCCTTGCAGCAACCCTCACCAGAAGTTGCTTATCAGCACCTAAGTCACTGCTTTGCATGAGAGTCTTACACGGAGTAATAACTCATGAGGGATAATGAAAAGACAACTAAGCATCTGTTTGAATGCTTATCAAAACCCTGGTATTTACCTAGACTATGAAGCACAGCAAAACATGTTCTTACTTATCTTCTACCAGCCAATATTATCAGTTATTGTCACTTCTAAAGATTTTTCCAGTCCCTAAAACATCTCCTTCAGAGCAAGGATGCTGGCCTTACGCTAGCCGGCGAACATACTCGGCAAACAGCTTTGACACAAATATTTTGGGCCGCACATTTTGTTGATAATGCACAAACACAATCAGTACTACATGATATTTTTATTAACATATGTACAATTGGTTTTAAATGGATTAAGAACTGGGTGATGGCTCTCAACATGTTGTTAATCGGAAATCAGTCAAAAAAACAGCATTTCTGTGAAGATGTACCTTACACAGTCTGTCTTGATCCACCACTGCAGAGCGTACACATCAACAAACCAGAAGGAAATAAACAGAGCTATATTCAGAAGTTTTCAAGAGGAGATAAGAGTCACGGTAGATCACCAGCTGTGACTAAAATTTACTCATAACTCTTGGATGTTTCTAGCAGGGCTAGAAAGACAGGTAAGGAGGGAGAAGCAGCAATAAGTGTAGCAGTGATATTTAGTCACTACCTAAATACTTGATATGGAAAATTAAGATTGTTTCCCAAAAAGATTTAAAAGAAATAGTCAAAGTTTTGAAAACCTGATGTGTAGCAAGAGATCCAAAAAGCCCTTAGTCTAAATAGATTGTCCAGAAAATATAAAGTTAAACTGACCCTGATGTAGAAACACTGATGTGGGAAGAAGATATCAGACTGGACCTTCAAGATATACTGAGTTGCTACCTGAATCTAAACAGAAGAGGCAGCTATGGGGTGGCAACAGGGCATGTCTCACTGTACCCAGCACAAACAGGAAGCTACAGCAGAAACTTCAAACCATTTCACACCATTTCACACCCCAGGTCCAGACTCTCTGTGGCAAGTCAAGCCAGTGGAACCACCATTGCTTGTTCAACTCTGCAGTAGCCATGCTAACGGGTCGGCATACAAGTGTATCTATAGCCTAATGAAAGATTAAATGTTATTTCAAGCCCTGTCCTCCTCATCCAAGCCTCCTAGGCTTTCAGTTTCAGGAACAATTATTTTCTGAGTCCACCATGCCTGCAGGCTCCTTCCTTCCATACCCTGCCTTTAAGAACTTCAGCCTGAGATTTGAGCTGGCTCGTGGCCATGCCCAAGTGGATGGAACACCTGACAGTTTTTATCTGGTGAGCAAGATGCTTTTCTGTTCTCTGAAGAGAGTCATGAGTCTGACAGATACATTGCATCCTACTGAATGAACATGTCTATGGTCCTCAAGGGAGACAGCATGAGAATCTCCTCCCACAGCTTTACAATGGGATCCAAGTGGTGGGCAAACCTAATGTTCAGATTTAGTTGCAAACTTGACCAAATTAATATATTAAGTTTGAGTAGAGAGTTCTGTCTGAAGAAGTGATGCTGCGGATAAAATTCACTTTCTTGAATTGAGCTTCCCAAATGAGTTCCTGAATAGTCACTCACATTTGCCTTGATCATAGTTTTTGGGGAAGTTGCCTGTCATGCCAATACATCTTTCCTTCACACAAAAGCTTATAGAGGTACAGTTTTGTACTGGATACTAACAATCTATATAAACTGATGTTATTACCAGAGTCACTATGTATATGTTGGCAATTACATATGTTTTTCTTCTTTCCACTATATAAATTTCCTTTCTCTAATAAAGTGTGGAAGGTTTACCAAAGAGTTTAATAACCCAGAATCACTGAGCTGTTAAAACAAGCTAAACTGGTTTAAGTTCTGAGCTGTCAGACTTAATTTGAAATGACGAGATCTGACCACTGTTTTTATGTGAATGGCTAAAATTTCGTCGTTTCCAAAGATATGCAATAAATACAAGAAAGAATGTCAAAGTTCACAGGTTTTTTTTTGTTCTGAACTTGCTTTCTTAAATAAAATTAAGTGGCAAAAACATTAATTTCTTCAAATAATCTAAAAAATAGTTAAAACAGTTAAGCATACTAGTAACCTATGAAAAGTAGCGTTCCTGTAATTACAAAAAGATAATTTTCAAAAGGTATTTTAACATTAATTTTTTTTTAAAGATATCTAGTTCCATCATATTTTTTTTCCTTCAGGCAGTAAAAGCAAATGCATATGGCATGAAAATCTGTTAAAACATAGTACTTTACACCTTTGTTTGTACCTGCTCCAAATAAATTTGTCTATAAATTAACTGCACATGGTAATTTTCACATTGGCTTATTTTATCCATGTGTTCAAGAAATTTAATACATCATTTGTGTTCCATCAATTACAGTTCTATTCAGCAGACAAAAACAGGAGGGGTATAAACATACCTACGTATTTTTTGCATTTTTATATGCAATTTATGCCCAAGGCATCAACTGTATATAAAAAAGGCAAAAAAAGCAACACCCTGTACTTCTAGTGCATCTCTGAAGAGCTGAATTCATCTAAAATACCAGTGTATTAAGCATCAAAAAGTGATGTCATTGTTATGTATGGTTAGGCTCATTCTACAGGCAAAAGAACTGAGCTATGGCTTTAGCGGGCTACAGGGTAGGTCTTCTTCTAGTAAGAGCCTCTCAACAATCTCATGGTCTTTGTCTCAACACCAATCATTATCTTAACAGGAAGATTGTACTACACCTGCATGCTCTCCAGTAGCAGGTGGTATTCATGTCAGCAGCTAAATGCTGCCACTGGGAGTTTTTCCTCAGGGAAATCCAGAGATCTCAGAACAGAGCCCAGGTATTCCAGATACAGAATACGCTCTAAAAACATCACAAGCCTGCCTCCTGCTCCTGTGAGCCAGGGTTCCCTATTTAAGAAAGGCTGTATCACAGAACACCCCGGGGTTCTCCGCCAACTCCCTCAACACACGCTTCCACCCGAAGTGGGATGGACGTTTATTACATGTGGGTTGGGTCACCTCACCCCTCTCTCAATTTTAGCACATGTGAAATCTGCCATATGGACAGCTCTGAAGACTGAAGTCCGTCACTCACTTGTAAGAGTAGTAGAGCACAATCCTTTGCATTTAATGGAAATTCCTTTAGTGCGTCTTACGCCTTGACGCAACTTTTTAGGAAGACAGAAAAACTGAGTTAAATCACCAAGTCTAGTTCCCAGCTCCAGAAGACCACACATTCACAGTCTAATCAAACCACAGCTCAAACTACCTGGCTTGAGGGTTCATCTTCTGTTTCCACCATTGCTCCTATTCTTGGGTTGCTTTGAGCCCCGCTTTTTGAACAGTTGGAACATTTGTTCTCACTTCCACCCTTAATTTAGCCTCATGTTACTGTACCAGTGACAGTACTGGTGTTATGGACAGGCAGAGAATTCAGATTCTTCTTTCCATTCAGTCTTTGCACCAAAAGCTTCAACCTTCACGTGGACAGTACGTACACCTTTCTTGTTAGTTAGACAATGAGTAGAAATCCTATTTCATATCACCCTTGCTATTATATCGGCTTGCTCTGGATTGAGACAGAAAGTTGAGACTTGAAAACTGTATCTCTTCACCTGATACAACGCTAGATGGTACACTTATTTAAAGAGGTTACACATGGACAAGGTTAATGCCACAATCCTGCAAAAACTTGCCTAAATGCTTAATTTCAGGCATATAAATAATTCCATTACATTGAAATGACTCAAGACCATTGAATTCAGTGTGCCTATGCCCATGACTAAATTATAAGGCACAGGATTGTGGATGTAGAGATCATTATCCATGACCCAATTTGGTGGGTCCTCACGTAAATCAGATAAGCAAATCCCTTCTGCTCATGTTTGCAGAGTGCAGAATCCTTGCAAGCTGGATGTCTTAAGAGATAAGAGATGAAAACAGGGAAAAGCAGCCAAGTATCTCAGGCACTATGGTAAATTTGTAACTGTGACCTCAACTATTCAGTTTGGTCACTTTTTAAGAAAAAAAAATACGGTATAAACAAAACTCAGTACAGCTTCTTAGTACTATGTATAGGACAAGATCCACGTTCCAAATTTTAACTCAGTAAGCATTACCTAGAGGGTGGAAATACTGTCTTTAGAGGCTTCCTTTAATTTGCTCTTTAAAGCTTAATCATATTACAGGAAATATTTGGCTAAGGTGTGGCTATTCATCATGATATCTATATTAACAGCATGATCAGAGAGGTTTCTGTCAATTTTTCATTTTAACCTGGCTTTTACTTTCATAATATAATTATATCCCCTCATTTAATATATGTTATAAAAAGAAATTACGTCTTTTAATTTTCTTCTACTGAACAAAAAAAGCTTTTTTCTTTAAAAACCTATGTTGTAGTGGGCAACATATTTAGAGCTTACGATCAGCAATTTCTCTAAAGAGGAAGATTTAAGGAAAAAAGTGGCTCTAAAAGTAATTTCAGCAGCAAAGTAGATTAAATATCCACCATATTAGTCACAGAGTATTAGATGGAATTGGATTGACTGGGAAGAGGTCAAAGAGTTGCTGAAGGTTTTAGCCCACCAGAGGAGCAATAAAATTCAACCATACTTAAAATCATTAGCTTTAAACCCTTTGATATTAGATCCAAACCTCCAGTGCTCACAGAAGGAACCTCCAAGCACCATGCCAAGCCAAAAGGAAACCCTTTAAGATATTTACATTTCATGGAAACCTTTAAGTGAAGCAGACAAGTGAAGACAGATAGAACCCTCATGTAAAGGAAGACTGTGACACAGAGGGGAAAGGAAAATGCAGCCATTAAAGAAAGTTAATTTATAAAATCGCAGTATGTTCACTTTAACAAGTTCTACTGGGACCTGTGGTTCATTTTTTAGCTGGCCAATAACCTCCCCACCAACCCCTACACGCTTTCTCCAGTTTGCTTCCTTGCTCCCAGTACCGCTGCTCATTTCTCCCTTCCTTCCCTCGTGATGACAAGGTGCATTTCCCCTCACAAAGAAGGGCTGCGTTTGCCAGTGAGAATGGCACCAAAATGAGACAATCAAACACAGATCTGAATTGTATGACATGATAAAGGAAAAACGCTATGCGCTGACAGCAAGGCAAGGAGGAAATCTAAAAAACGTAGAAGTCATCTAAGACAGAGACAATCCAAAAGAAAGAGAAAAAGGCAGAGGAGTAATTAAAAACCCCGAAGACAGTGATGGGTCTCAAGTTTTTGAACTGGCTCCCTATTTAATAGAAAGGATGGTTTCCACCCGAGAGAAGAGAGATAAAAGAGAGACTTTGCTGTAACTAATAACCAACTGACATATTTCTGTTGGTTTTGTACATTTTTTCCACTCATTTTGAAAATGACAAGTATAATTAAAGTTGTTAAATACATCGAGAGACTTGTCAGTCAACTAAAATATCAACTCTTATAAATTCTCCACAATAAGTACTGCACACAGCACAATGCAGAAGAAATTAATCTCTCACTAGAAAGATTTAGTCATTTGATGATCCTATAAAAAAAACATCCCAGATTTTCTATTTCCTGGGGCAAGATGAACTTTTCTTCTTGTGTTTGTGAATATAAAATGTACGCATTTAATTTAACTTCTGCAGTACAGCAAAGTGAAAATCTCAAGAAGAATTTTGGTGCCTATTCTGAAATGTTTGGAGTTTTAATTTTAACGCATGTCCTTTGCAGGAGCACATCAGTATTTCTGCACAGGTGTTTCTTGTGTTTTATCCTTCATGAAAAATAAAGAGGATGCTACTGAAAACTGCATTTCAGGGACAAGTTCCAATGGACAAAATTTGGCTGTGCCCTGCCTTAAAGTTCAAACTAAATTAAACAGGACCTAAGTGATACTTTAGCCTTATGTTAGCTGTGTATGCAGGATAATTTTACCCTCAACACATAAAAACCTCTTATTTGTGTTGAGCTGTAGCCTTTCAAGCCATTCAAAACAGCCAAACCCTCAAAATGTGATTTCAGCACTCAGCTAATCCATGTGTGGTAACAGGTATAATATGATCCAAAAGGCTAAAAGCCTGTTAGTGGAGAAGAACCCATGCAAATACAGGAAATACTTCAGAAACAACGCTGTGGGAAATAACCTAGCCTCAAAAACATGAAAACATGCTTTTTCAGTATTTGATAAGAAATAGTGTCTGAAAGAAGCCATCACCACTCTACATCAAAGCATGCATTTCTGATAAAACAGTGGATTACGTTCATGTAAGTCAGCAAACCACCTGTGCATATGCTGAAATACTCTGCATCAGCTCCCTTCCTATGCAGAACACGGACCTCTGCAAATTTTATAGACTCTGCCCATCACATCTGTGGGAATCTTCCACTGTTCTGCTTCTCACCCCCCTGAGGGACATGGGGGCTGGGATACTGCTGAGGGCCCGGCAGCACTTAGCTCTAGGTGGCAGTGCAAGGCCATCAGGGGCAGCAGGTCCTCTCCCTTTCCTCCTGGATGCCTTAAGCAGATGACAAACCTTAAAAGAGGTGGGGGGAAAAAACAGGTTCCTAGAACATACTAAAACTCTTCAGGGACGCAAACTCCTCGGGAAAATTTAGATTATTTCATATGAGTCATGACAAAGTGTTCAAACCTCATTTGAGTGTATGGCAGTCGCTCCTGTAGATGCTGTACAAATGCAATCAGAGAGGAGCAAAAAAAAAAAACCACAACCTATGAAGCTTTGGCTCAGCCACTAACACACATGTTCAAGAGCAAAGTCAGCGTGAAGGGAGAATAACTTCCAGCTTGTCAAAGGCCTCAGTAAGTGATTCTCCTCCAGGCTGAATTCCTCTGACTCTGAGGCAATGTAACTTTGAGCTTATTCTGGAGATTGGAATCAATGCTAGTCTAAATCAGCACGACTGGTAACAGAGGATGTCATCTGGGTTCTCATGGTAAAAATTAAGGAGCCTTGGTTTAAAAAAAAAAAAAAAAAGTTTTAATTCTTGTTTGGAACTTTAAAAAAAAGAAAATTTCTTTTTAAAGGCTGGTTTACACTCTGGCATTTTAGCATCCCCAGTAGTTGCAGCAGAATTTTTGTTGTTACATTTTGTAGATCATCAGATGGGAACCAGACCAGCTTCTCCCCTCCTGCTAGTGGAAGGTCAATCCTCAAAGCAGCTCAGTCTTTGTTGTTGTTTAAACCTTGACAACACTGCTGGGATTGTCAGAAATAAGTGAAGGTTTATATACAGAGAATACCTGACCACTTAGAGCTCCACTGGCATCTCCTGTACAAGACAGATTATGGATGAAGCTTACAAATACGCTTCATGAAGCGAGACAGTTTCTTTTGCACTTCAGAAAAATAAACCCAGAGACCTTATAAAATTTATTTTCCCTGATAGAGCTTACTGCTTTAAGCCATTTTGATGAGTAGATACTCATGTGGTAGTAGAATAAAATATGCACACAAAATATTAGCATCTGAGGACACTCTTAAAAGAGTATCTCCAAGGATGTTGTTATATGGGAGGTAGAATACACTATTGTACCAAAGCAATTCCTGTGTTTCATAATTTAAATCAGAACTGGAAGAATGAGGCTTGAGTGATCAATTTCTTTTCAGAGATACTGACTGAAAGAATAGTTGACATTTCATAGGTTTTTTAGTGCCTAAAATAGTCTGTTTTCAATCTCTGAAGGCTTATTTTTCTTTCTAAAGATGGCGTGGGGCCTGGGGGACCCACTTAAAGTTTCTTGCCATACTTGGCCAAGAAACACAAAGTGTTGGTGAAGTATAAACACAGAGCCCTTTTTCTTTGACCCATTCTGCAGTGCGATGGGATAGTGTTGTTAGTTTATGTGAGAGAAAATAGCATAGGCTTTCTGAAAAAAAAAAAAAAAAAGTGGAATTGGATTAAGGCCTTTGTGCAAGCCTCAATGCTGAGGGGAATTAGCAATAGTTGTAGGCACTTAAAGGAGCTCTCATGCTGAAGCTTATCCCAGATTTTACACAATAAACATTTGAATATCAACAGTGTTTTGCAACTTGCAGCACTAATGTATAAACTTCTTCCTTTTGAAACTCCCAAATCCTTCCAAATGTTCGCAACACCCTCTACATAAACATGTAGGGCCTATAGTGGAAAACACCCAGTCAGGGATGTAAATCTGATTTTTTTATTTTTTTTTTTATTTCTTTCTTATTCATCCCCAGAATCTAAAATGATCTAGTACTGTTAGCTGGTTTAAGCATCTTAGAAGTTCTCTATTTTAGCCAACTTTTTTCCCCTCCAGACTTACTTTTCGTTTAAAGACAAAGATGTCAATGAGACATGAGCTTGACTTGGGTGTCCTAATCTTACATATTTCATGCTACCTCAAAAAGCCACTACAAAATCTTTAAAGTGTTTCATTAAAATACTGATCTATTCCTCTTATCCGTATATTCAGAGCATATTTTTCTGGAGCTCGGCTAGCGAGCTTAAACCACGCTATATCATGAATACATGGGACAAGTATTCAGTTCCCTCACCTTAAACTCATCTGCAGGTGAGCAGGACTCAGAACAGACTGACCAGGGAAAGCTGGACTCCTTGCTGCTGGAGCTGGACTAACATCCATAGAGTTGGTGTCATTTGCCTTAAGTCAAGCTTGGCAGTTAACGACAGATAGGGAGTTAGGTGTATATACATTAGGTGTATCGAATTCACACTGACACGGTCAGGAAAGAGATCGGTCTTTTCCAGGTAGCGATCAGCTAGATTTGCAGTTGACATGACATTTCTACAAGCTTTTCTGGATGCAACTTAATTTTGGTATCCTGTTTAAAGGATGATAGCAGATTCAGGAACAAATTACTTCGACGCTCTTAATATGAACCCAAAGTAAATCTTCTCAATACACTATGTAATTATAAAAGATCCCCCCCACAATTTCCTTTTTAACTCATGTTAGGTAGGGATGTATGTAATCAATTTTATAGCTCTGTATCTGTCCACTAAAAGATTGAACAAAGAAATAAGGCGATGGTGAAAAAGCAGGGTGGGAAAAACTTGGAGATCATTTTTTGTTACAGTGTTTGTTTTGTGCTTGAAAGGACTGCGATAAGAAACTCATTGCATTAAGAAAAAATGAAGACATTACTGCCCTGTCCAGTTCTGAAGCATGTTGAAGCAGTTTGCCTATTGAATTTGATACAATGATGTATAGATGAATAAAGTTATCTCTAGTATTGAATGGGACGGTGTCAGTGGGAGGGTAAAAAGGGAGGAACTTGGAATCTGAAAAGAATACTTCCCCCCCCCCCCCCCCCCTTTTATACCATTAAAACACGG
>VXAK01026736.1:0-21379 GCA_013399435.1 Arenaria interpres
AATTCTATGATTCTATAATTCCAAAATTATATTATTCAGGGAATTAAGGTGCTTCCTAAATGAAACCATGTGCTGAAGTTGCAGGGTATAAACTTCTGCCTTAGATGCAGTTGGGTTTTCATCAGGCAGATCGTGAGCTGCATTTTTTTAAGCCTCTGTTTTCTTTTTCTTCCTTCCTATTAGAGCTCACTGCCGTTTTAAGTAGTGCTCTTTTAACAGGAGTGCACAGAATTTTAATTTTGACCCTCAAAAATATTTTATTTAATGATGCTAGATAAAGAGCATCCATTTGGGTAGTCCTTTTCCCAGGATATCCAAGTATTACTGCTGTTTCTCCCTCCTTTCCCGTAATGGAATTTACATTTACATTTTGTAAATGAAGGACATGAAAAAGAGTGAAATACCACTAGCAACATTTTTGATGCAAGATTTCTGTGTTGGGGGAAAAAATAGTCAATGTTTTCCTCAAGCTGAAGCTAGAGGAATGATGCATAGATTCCAACAAGGATTTTTAAGTCAGTGCCAGCTTTGCTTGAGGAAAATACGTGTGATTTTGCCTTTTGAATCAATGTTTTATGGTGGTGTTCTCCTGGTAATTATTTTGATTTTGTAATAAAAATAAGGAAGTGTGTGGTTTATAAAAGTTAGGAAATTAAATTATTTCTACAGCCGATCAGAGAATCACAGAATGCTATGGGGTTAGAAGCAACCTCTGGAGATCATCTAGTCCAACCCCCTGCCAAAGCAGGTCTACCCAGAACAGGTTGCACAGGAGCGTGTCCAGGCAGGATTTGAATGTCACCAGAGAAGGAGACTGCACCACCTCTCTGGGCAGCCTCTTCCAGGGCTCTGCCACCCTCACGGGAAAGAAGTTCCTCCTCATGTTTAGGTGGAACTTTTTATGTTCAAGTTTGGGCCTGTTCCCTCTTGTCCTGTCCCTGCGCACCACTGAAAAAAGACCGTCCCCATCCTCCTGACACCCACCCTTCGAGTATTTATAGGCGTTGATCAGATCCTCCCTCAGTCTTCTCTTCTCCAGACTAAACAGACCCAAGTCCCTCAGCCTTTCCTCCTAAGGGAGATGCTCCAGGCCCCTCATCATCTTTGTAGTCCTCCGCTGTACCCTCTCCAGCAGTTCCCTGTCCTTCTGGAACTGGGGAGCCCAGAACTGGACCCAGTGGGACTCCAGATGGGCCCTCCCCAGGGCAGAGCAGAGGGGCAGGATGACCTCCCTCCACCTGCTTCTCACACTCTTCCTGATGCCCCCCAGGATGCCATTGGCCTTCTTGGCCACAAGAGCCCATTGCTGGCTCATTGGCATCCTGTTGTCCACCAGGACTCCCAGGTCTTTCTCCTCAGAGCTGCTCTCCAGCAGGTCAGCCCCCAACCTGTCCTGGTGCAGGGGGTTATTCCTCCCCAGATGTAGCATCCTACACTGAAGTGTGGTTTGCCATGGACAAATTAGCATGCAAGGTAGCAGATGATTACAGTACAGTGGAAGGATCACATTTTTTTCCTGGTTTTCCTTGTTCCAGTTGTGCTACATTGCATTTTATTAAAATCTTCTGCTTCTTTATACCAAATGAAAAGGAAACTCTAATCTTATGTGGGGTTTTTTTCAATGAAATATTATGGTGAAATGAATCTAGAGGCATGATAGCTGCTTATAGGAGAACAGGTAAGCACAGGGGCCCGGTCCAAGCAGGGAATCTGCCTTGCTGTGCTTGGGCAGAGCTTGAGGGGCAGAGCTTTCAACACCACGTTGCATTTTGATGAAATGTAGAACTGCATCACTCTGGGAATGTGACTATGGAATAGAAATAATATACAAATGTAGTATTAAACCCTATGTATTATGAGAGCACAAAGCCACGGCATTGTCCTTGGAGTTAGAACTGATCCTATCGATACCCATTGGTCTGACTGGTTCAAGGGTCTGAGTGTCCTACCTTGTGCTTGATAGGAATTGGGGTTTTTTTTTGCCTTTTTTGCTTCTGTAGCAATCCTGACAGAAATTTTCATGTCTTCATGTCCTTCGCTTTAATTTAGGAAGATTGGTGGGATCAGACAAATGTGCTACGCCTGATGACAGAGAGGTCACAGGAACAATAGGTTCTGACAGGGGCTCACTGTAACGATGTCCAGACTCTCTTGTTATCTGTTCTAGAGATAAAGATCATGAAAAGGTCAGAATGTCTTGGACCAATTTGAGAATTGGGACAGAAAGTAAGGATATTAAGTACAGTAAGGAACACATGAGCCTTTTCAGGACATTTTGAAGATAGACTGCTTGAAAAATACGTCTAATTAAGGAGAAAAAAAAGAATCGCTGTCAAACTGTTCAGATTGTTACAGTTGCACATGCTGGACACTGAAAATCTGAGAAATTAATCAATTATTGCTCTAAAATGTGGCTAAGTCCTCTTTTTTTGGGTAAGGACAGGCAGCCAAGAATAGTCTAAATGTGTTGGTGAGAGGACTAAAAGAGCTGCCGTCATGATGTTTATTTCTTGCTTGTTTCTTTACTTTTTGTTTTGCTACACCAGTAAGAAACTTTTGAAATTTTTTTCACAATTTTAAAAACTCAGCTGCAGAGCCAGACCAATTTAAGTGTTTCTGTTTGTAGAGCTTTTATTAGCTATTTTATTGTCCATATAACTTCGTTGTTAGCTCGCCTCATTTTAGACACTCTACTGCTCTGCCTACACTTGACTTCTCGGCAGAAAAATATATACATTCAGTTGGTTTTAATTACTAACGTGGCTTCTTTTTAATGCAAAGCATCAGACAGACAAAAAGCTGAATGAAATCACTTCCCACAAGGAGCTGGATGGAAAGACTGTGTGCAGGAATGGGTGCGCTGCTCGGAAACATGTCTCAGGTAGAAGAGGGTGGAATAGCTTCAGGTAAAATGCCCTTGAGAGTTAGAAGTAGCTAAGGCTAGAACAATTTAGGAAGCTGTAATGTGAGAGAAGATGGGGAGATGATTCCGCCAGAAGAGTTCCAAATGACGTTTTGATCAAGTTGAGCTGAGAATCCTAGCAATGTAATTAAATGAAAAAAAAATAAAATTCAGGGTCTGAGATGTGCTTATAGGCATCCATGGACTAAAATGTAATCCACAAAATAGAGTCGATTGAAGTGTCTAATACAGTGTACATACACATCACACTATTAAACTTTAGCGCTACACCAATTTTCCAATTTATTATTGGATTTGCTGGTTTTAAATTTAATTTTCGATTAAATCTCATGTTCATGCTTTTGGAGATAGAAAAGTTTCATGGTGAACTTAAAGTATATTGGATATTAGGCAAATTGAAAAATAGATGAGAGTCTGATGTGTTAGCAGAGGGAAAAAAGGAGCAGAAATGACAGGAAGAGTTAAAATTTCTCTTTGGACATTATAAATCATTATGCCCTGCAATGTATTTGGTATGTGTTCAGTCTCCATTTCCCTCAATATTAACTGAGGTATAGCTAATTATAAAGATATTGTTCTTTTATAATTTGTATGCTTTTTCAGTGGTTCTGTGTGTAAATAATGACTTTATTCCTGTTGTTCTGGTTTGGAGTTGCCTTTTTTCTTTGTGAGGGGCAAACCCATTTTGTGGCGTGGTTTCATTGTGCAGCAGTAAGCAGTGCAATAGAGGCCTCAAAGAAATACAGGCAAATCTTGTTCAGGGGTAATTAAAACAGAAGAGTGGGACAGAAGACTTATTATTGAACATCACTGGGAGACACCACCAAGTTGGGTGGCAGTGTCGACCTGCTGGAGGGCAGGAAGGCTTTGCAGAGGGATCTGGACAGGCTCGATGGATGGGCCGAGGCCAATGGGATGAGGTTCAATAAGGCCAAGTGCCGGGTCCTGCCCTTGGGTCCCACCAAGCCCCTGCAGCGCTCCAGGCTGGGGGCAGAGTGGCTGGAGCTGCCTGGCAGAAAAGGACCTGGGGGTGTTGGTGGCCTGTCGGCTGAACAGGAGCCAGCAGTGTGCCCAGGTGGCCAAGAAGGCCACCAGCATCCTGGCCTGTGTCAGGAACAGACTAGATGGTCTGAAAGGTCCCTTCCAACCTAGACAATTCTGTGATTCTATGATCTATTTTGTCAGTTTTGAATGACTTTGTTCTTCCCAAATCCAAATCAAGGTCATCGGATACCAATCTTATCCCAGCATGGCCCAAAGCAATTGAGGTTGCTCCATTTTGACACGTCGCTATCTCCATGCCCTCTTTTCCCACCACAGCTTCTCAGGAAGGGTTTGGGCAGGTTGTGTGGCTTCACCTCGACTACAGGGATCCTACAGGGTTTTTGTTGTGCCGGGGTGACAGGGACCTCTCCTGATATCCATCTGACATCCTGGATGGGGTAAAACAAGATACCATTTACTATTTCTGCAAAAACATTAAGGTGAAGATTGCCCAACTTAAATTGCACATTGCTGTGATGGTTACGGAAAAGTACCACATGAATGAATGAAACATATAAGGCCTTTCCCTTCAGAGAGACTTCATAACAGCCTTCCTGTACCTGAAGGGGGCTCCAGGAAAGATGGGGAGGGACTCTTGATCAGGGAGTGGAGCGATAGGATGAGGGGTAATGGCTTTAAGTTGGAAGAGGGGAGATTTAGATTAGATATCAGAAAGAAATTCTTTGCTGTGAGGGTGGTGAGAGCCTGGCCCAGGTTGCCCAGAGAAGCTGTGGCTGCCCCATCCCTGGAGGGGTTCAAGGCCAGGCTGGATGGGGCTTTGAGCAACCTGGTGTGGTGGGAGGTGTCCCTGCCCAGGGCAGGGGGGCTGGAACTAGATGATCTTGAAGGTCACTTCCAAGTCTAACCATTCTATGGTTCTATGAAACACTGGTATAGAAATATATTTATTTTGCTGTGGTCAAAAGATGTTTGCGCAAAGGAAAGTGTTCAGGAGGAAAGATTAAGACTGTGAATAGACTGAGTTGCAGCTGAGGTGACTAAAGTATGTGTTGGCTGCTGTTTATCCCATTTCACCCTAAGATTTATGGGTTGCAAGTGGATTATGGTGTTAATGCTGGGGGCCCATCTTATATTTGGTGACTGTATGTAGGTGGATACCCATGCGTGTGAGTATTGGGGGGGGTGTAAGATCAGAAATTACATATTTGAGAAGGTTTTTTGTTCAGAACCTCAGAAGGCGACTGTTTTCATGTGAAGTATTTCAAAGACATCAGCGCTCTTGTGTCAGTCCCTGCCGGTCCCATGCAGGTGACAGTGACAGCCATGTACTGTCAGGTGTGATCAGAGCCTGTGGTGGGCAGGGTAACGACCATATTGGCAGTTGCACTCGGAGGCTCTATAAGGTGTTGCAAACATTATCAGACAAAAATACTTTCAGATGCTGTGAATCCTAATGGTGTGTTGAAGTCACAGCAGTGCCCTTCCTTTTCACCAACGCTGTTTCTAAGCCTTCCCTGGGTGGCTGGAGCTGGATGGCACTGCTTGGCTAGTGTCACGTCTCACAAAAAGAACCAGCTTTTATCACCCAGTAATGCAAAATTATTGCATAAAAATGCCCTTGCTTGTCCCCTAAAACGGCTTCAAATAGTACGTCTACCACTTACAACAAAAAAAAAAATTGAAAAAGCACTAATGTACATCTTAGTCATTCCAAAATTGAAAAATAATGAACTTATCCCCAAAGAAAGCCTATTAAAGCTTGTAGTGCAAGATAAAGAACAGTGTATTGTCAGCTGAATGCCTTTGTCTTTTACTGGTTCACTTCTCTCCAATTCAGCAAAATGTTCTTAAGAGACCAGCTGTATGTTTTAATTCAGCTGATGCATTGCTCCCGTTGAACCTGATCACCTTAGTTAAATCAGGGAAATGAAATCAATACAATTACTGTGGTGATTTTCTGTCCCCTCCCTCTGTAGCCTCTCACAGCAAACACAAAAGCCGCTTGCTAATTGATATTGATTTGTCAATTCATTGAATTGGGCTGTGTCGGAGGGGAAGTTACGAGGTCATTTCCATTAAAAAGATATACTGAAAGTGTGCTTCAGATGAAACGTGGCATTCCTGTGTACACAGTCATGAGGTTTTTTTGTTCAAAGTGTGTGCCCTCTGAAGGAAAATAAAAGTAAATAATATATAATGCAACGTAAAAAGGAACTTTATTTTCCACGCTGGCCTGCATCTCTGACCTCATCAACAGAGCTACGGCTAGAAATGCTTTCAGATTTGACAGCTATTTCCCCCCATCTCTAGGATTAACCTTGGCATTTGGAAAACGCAAAATGATAAGCATTTTATAGCACTGATTCTGAAGCTTAATAAATCAGGTAGCAATAATGAATTTTATTTCTACTGCTGAAAGCACACTTGAGGCAGAAGAATCACAGAATCACAGAATCTTCATGGTTGGAAGGGACCGTTGAGATCACCAAGTCCAACCATACACACCCACGAAAAAAAAACCCAACCCAACAATCTCAGACACTAGAACATGCCCTGAAGTGCCACATCTACACGTTTCTTAAAGACCTTCAGGGATGATGACTCTACCACCTCCCTGGGCAGGCTGTTCCAGTGCCTGACCACTCTTTCAGTAAAGTAATTTTTTCTCGATATCTAATCTAAACCTCCCTTGCCCCAACTTCAGACCATTTCCTCTGCTCCTGTCATTATTCCCTTGGGAGAAGAGGCCAACCCCCACCTCTCTCCAACCTCCTTTCAGGGAGTTGTAGAGGGCAATGAGGTCTCCCCTCAGNGCTACTAATCTAAAGAAGGGTGGGAGCCAGTGATCCACTCTGTGCGTGTGTGATTGAGTCTTTTCTTGTGAAAAAATCAGAGGGTTGATGTTCTGGTGCAGTCACTATTGCATGACCCAGTGTGGCTCAGCCTGGAACAGAATTTTCTCCCCATTATTTGTGCAGTGGAAGGCCTAGGAACGCTCAGAAGAATTGATACCTCACCGTGCTGAATACAGTGGTTTAATTGAAGAGAAACTGAGCCCTCCACAGGAAGCAGAGCAAACCAAGGGAATAAAGCAATGGAATATGTTAGAAGGAGGGAAGGAAGAGTGCATCTTAGCCCTATGGGCTATAGATATGGTATGCCTTTGGCATCTTTTTCAGAGGCGGTGTAATCTGGAGCATGAGCAGTCAAGCCAGCAATATGGTTCCGTAATTGGATTAAGCTGAGAGCAAGAACTAGGGAAGAACAAGAGAATTATAACCTGTAGGGCAGAGTAAGGGAGTAGGCAGAGAATCTAGGGCCAGGGTGAAGGCAGTTTGAATATCAACTTGAGGGAAGGGGCAGAAATACAGGCAAACTTCTGACCAACATTCATGTAGGCAGAAGGCAGTTGGTTGCTGCAGAAAGCTGCAAAGCATGAAGGCAAGAAAACCTACCGGTCTCCTTTTTCTTTTTCTTTTTTTTTTTTAAACAATAACAAATAATTTACTTGTTGAAACTTTTTACCTTAATTCTATATATCCAGTGTCGTTATCTAGAACTTTTTTCTAGGATGTTCGAACCCGTATTCATCTCAAAGAAGGTGTTTGTAAGCCAGAGCTCAAGGGCAGAGTCTTGGTCTCTTGGTGCGTGAAGGTGAAGGTTTGGGTTCAATAGTTAGGACTGCAACTTGGCTTTCTGTCCTTGGAATGGGAACACATGGTATGGGGTGGAGTGTTTGAAAAATACCTGGAGGATGTAAGAGGAGAGTCATAAAATATTCTCTGAAACGAAGCGCACAACTGAAATACACCTTAAAGCTTACTCCTGTTTAGGAGCCTATCTTTCATTATGTGCCAAATGAGTGTCGTTTTTAAAGAATGGAAAATACCTGGATAATGCTGGTTTTAACAAAGATGTATCTACATTTATGGATGAGTGCAAAAATTTCCTTACCAATTTATTTGTTCACTAGCATGAATAGTTTTCAGCATGAATTCAGCCTTTACTTGCTGTGATGAAAATCTGAACATTTGGTTTGAGATTAGCTCAAGAGCCTCACTTCACCTTGTTGAAATTGTTTAGATTGCTGCTTTAAATACATTAGCAGGGGCTCTTTGTTCATTCTGAAGTAGTTAACAGTTTCCTTGAGGAAACAGCATCTCAAAATGTTACTCATCGCATTTTCTGATCACATTTGAACAATAGGAGAAAAAGAGTGAAGTAATTCTTGGCTGTGTTTCAGGAGGAAACTCATGATTTATACCTGATGAAATTATGCTGAATATGAGATGCTCGTTTTTCAGTGTTTGTAGGGTAGGGAGAACACGAGATACTGATGTGTTAGTAGTGTAATCTTTTTTTCTTTTTCTTTCTTTACATGAATCAGTGCTTAGTGAATCGAAAACAATTTACTGAATGCTTAGAATATGTGTATGTATACTTGGGTTGCAGCTGATTTCCTGAAAAGCATCTTGGCTTTCAGTATCGAAACAGGTTGGCAGGAAATTTTTTTGATCTTTCTGAAAAGTAGAAATTCCTCTGGAGGTGGCTTTAAAGTGCTCACTGTTTAAATGATAGAGGTTTGCCCATGAATGAATTTTCCTGCATGTGTTTCTGATAGATTACTGAGCTTTTTCAGTAGAGATGAGTATTATAAAAGAGCTATTGTGTTCGGAATTTTACTTACCAGTTCACATCAGTCTGTGGTGGTTCTTGTGTTTCTGTTATTTCTACTCATTATTCCCTGCTTTTCCATTTCTCTTACCAAAGAACCATATCTTTATGTTGTCACCTCTTGACAGTTAGGCTTCTTACATTTTTTTGCATTTGCAGAAGTTTTTAATCTGTCTCTCCATAACAACAGCTTAGCTCGCTTTGGCATTCTAATAGACGGATGAAACTGCTAACCTGAGGAATAAATGTCAATAATCTGCTGTTCAAGCAATAGGAAGATAACAGAAATACTTTTGTTTCATTCTGCAGACCCCTGCCAGTGAGTGAAAATGCACCAAAAGGAACTGTGGTCGCAGTTGTTACAGCAGCCGCCTTGAACCAGACAATTGTATATTCAATTGTTTCAGGAAATGAAGAGGGTAAGTACTAATATTTCGGTCACAGTGGTTATCCTGAGCCTAGCGCATGCATCAGAAGTCTTCAAGAAATAGCGATTAGACCTAAAGCTGCTGAGGTGAAATCCCATCTCATCTGTAGAAACAGGAGGGACTGCCATTATCAAGCCTTTAGAGATGAACTAAAGACCAGATAAGTCAGCACAATTACAATGAAAATTAAAATACAGTGACATTTTCCCTGATGGGAGAATTCACATTGATGCCACATGGTGTAAGTCTCTGGCATACTGAAATAAGAATATAAGTAGCTTTGATAGAATTGTACTTCTTGCTTAGAAATCTATTTTAAGGCATAATAGACTTTGCCATGCTGTAGCTACAAGTATTAGATTAGAGCCTGATATTTAAACAAGACATCATTCCTACATTTCTATCCTCCTTGGGTACTCTCCGTGATCCACCTTGAAATCTGTCAGCCAAATTACACTAAATTATTTGGGGGGATGTGGAATAATTCCCCATGCCATCCTCCTTTTCATGAGCTGCGAGTGGGCTGTTTATCTCGTCTGCTCTTGCCAGCGTGGCTTCAAGTTGGTTATTCCCGTTCCAGACTCAGCTGCTGTGCTCCTTTGAAGACAGCTTCAAAGAGGAGTTTTATGGGCTTTTAGAGGCCTGAGGGAGGGATGGGAAACAAATTTCTGAAGACAGTGTCAGAGATCAGTGTCATCACCAAAACGGAAGCACTTAGGCATTAAAAAAATGTGTTTATGCATCTTAGAAAATGACTTCTGGTTTTGCTCGATTTCAGATGTGTTTGCTATTAATAACAGAACAGGCGTGATATCAGTTAAAAAGCCCCTGGATTATGAAAGGGTGAAAAGTTATGAGCTTCGAGTTCAAGCAGACTCTTTACAAGTGGTACGATCCAATCTGCGCGTCCCTTCCAAAAGTGAGTTTAAAAATCCTTATTTTTATATCTCTTTTCAATACATGTATCTATTGTTATTTTTTTGAGGATATTGATAAGTGCATTGTAGCTAGTGACCTTGTTTTATTATCCGAAATACGATGGTGATGAAGGTGAGTGAGCAGCAGAGGGTACATTTGTGGATCTCTATACTTGCTTTCTGTACATGTATCAGTCTTGAGCTAAATCCTCAAAATCATGTCCATGTTACATGGTTGTAGGTCTCACTGAACCAGACTAAAGTTCTCTTTATATGTAAACAGAGAGTCAATGACATAAATTGAACACTTTCAGTATAATTCAGGCTTTTAATGATGGAATGTCACAGTTACTTTTTTGTAAACACATTGTACAGCCCAAATACAGACTTCCTCCCTGCTGGGCTGGGAACATTGCACCAAGTATTAGGACACTGCTAGAGGAATGGGGAACAGATACACAGTGAGGATGATGGGAAGAAAAAGACTCCTTCAGCACCCCTGAGGGTCTGCGTGGAGTTTATTGGAACCCTGACTGAGAGCAAACTGGAGGCAAGGACCTGCTCTGACAGAGACAAAACAGCTCTTGGCAGTGTCACTAGGCAGGAAGGATCACAGAATCCCAGAATGCTATGGGATTGGACGGGACCTCTGGAGATCATCTAGTCCAACCCCCTGCCAAAGCAGGTCCACCCACAGCAGGTCCCACAGGAATGTGTCCAGGTGGGTTTGGAATGTCTCCAGAGAAGGAGACTCCACCACCTCTCTGGGCAGCCTCTTCCAGGGCTCTGCCACCCTCACAGGAAAGAAGTTCCTCCTCATGTTTAGATGGAACTTCCTATGTTCAAGTTTGTGCCCGTTACCTCTTGTCCTGTCCCTGGGCACTACTGAAAAAAGACTGGCCCCATCCTCTTGACTCCCACCCTTTAAGTATTTACAGGCGTTGTGTAAGGAGTTTAATTACAAACTGTTTTGCTTTGGCTCTGTCTCATAATGAGGTTTTTCTTTTTCCCTTTAATACTTTTCCTAATAGAAGTAATTTGAAAGGTCTTTTGATGTTTATTATGATCCTCTCTCTAAGGAAAAGGTCTGGGAAGTCTGGCTTTTGAACATCTGGCTCACTTCATGTCCTATCCCTTCCTCTACAACATCCTATTTAAGCCACAGTTGGGCCCTACCTTGTTTTTACATGGACTGTGTTTGTGGTCTCTTTTTTTCCCCTGTATTTTTGGTCTCTGTAAGTCTCTGTTTTTCCCTACTCTAGCTAAGGAGAATCACAGATGCAATGAGATAACCCCAGGGCAGTGGATCGTTGCAGTGAGAAAAGGGCAGTGATGAATGGAATGTTTGTGTAAAAGCTATGAAAATATTACTTTATTTCATTTAAAACTGAATGTAAGATTATTTCACATCATTTGGTCTGCAGTCACAGTAATTCCACTATGAGCTGCGGGCCAGATCTCTCGCAGGTGGCTGGAGCTTTTTTCCCCTCTGCAGTTCCACCAGTGTTAATTTTGAAAATCATGAAGTAAAAATGGAGTTCGGATTTACTTCAGACTTCAGTTTTATGCAGTTAACCAGTATTTAGTTACTTGTCAATCAAGGGAGGTGGCGGGGGGGCAACACCATAAACAAAATGCCAGTACCAGACTGTGAGATTTGGGCATTTATCAAAGTGTGTACATCATAAAACCTTCTTACGATTTTTGGAAGCCCTCAGTAATATAATGAGCAATTTTAGTTCAAGTGCATCTGTTAAAACGTTACTGGCAGTATGATGCTGTAGGTTTGTGCTGCCACAGATTTTGGTTGGATCTCTGTTACCAGGAAGGTCTGCATGGCAAGCCAGGGGCACAAAAATTTCCATCAGTCTTTCATCTGTCACTAATATTAGAATAATAGAATTGTCTCGGTTGGAAGAGACCTTTAAGATCATCCGGTCCAACCATCAACCTAACTCTGGTAAAAACCATCACTAAACCATGTCTCTAAGCACTATGTCAACCCGGCTTTTAAATACCTCCAGGGATGGGGCCTCAACCACTTCCCCCCATGTCTACACCCTCCTTTCAGGGAGTTGGAGAGAGCGAGAAGGTCTCCCCTCAGCCTCCTTTCCTCCAGGCTGAACACCCCCAGCTCCCTCAGCCTCTCCTCAGGAGACTTCTTCTCCAGACCCCTCACCAGCTCCGTTGCCCTTCTCTGGACCCGCTCCAGCCCCTCAATGTCTTTTTTGAGGGAAGGGGCCCAAAACTGGACACAGCCCTCAAGGTGGGGCCTCACCAGTGCCCAGGACAGGGGGATGGTCACCTCCCGAGTCCCACTGCCCACACTGTTCCTGACACAGGCCAGGATGCTGGTGGCCTTCTTGGCCACCTGGGCACACTGCTGGCTCCTGTTCAGCCGACAGGCGACCAACACCCCCAGGTCCTTCTCTGCCAGGCAGCTCCAGCCCCTCTGCCCCCAGCCTGGAGCGCTGCAGGGGCTTGGTGGGACCCAAGGGCAGGACACGGCACTTGGCCTTC
Organism: Arenaria interpres; assembly: GCA_013399435.1. Lineage (NCBI taxonomy): Eukaryota > Metazoa > Chordata > Aves > Charadriiformes > Scolopacidae > Arenaria > Arenaria interpres. The sequence continues at coordinate 12,468 of VXAK01026736.1, forward strand.
TTGAACCTCATCCCGTTGGCCTCAGCCCATCCATCCAGCCTGTCCAGATCCCTCTGCAAAGTCTTTCTGCTCTCCAGCAGGTCGACAATGCCACCCAACTTGGTGTCCTCTGTAAACTTACTGTGGGTACAGATTAAACTATCACCTTTCCATCTAAGAGATAGGTAAGACATAATTCTGTGTGCCCGTGTCCAGGCAGAAACAATACTGGCCAAATTGGGGCTCAGAGCACAGTGTCACAACTTTTTCTCCCTTGCTGCTGCAGGTTTTTTTGCTTTTGCTGCTCACTCTGGGCTCTTTGGCTGGCACGTCGGCAGGCAGAGCCAAAGTGACGCCACCCCGTTATTGTCAAAGCTGACAAACTTGTTCCATCACAGGGTGAGCCTTTCCCACGCTGCCGGTTATAATCCACAGAGTCAATAGTCTGAGGGTTACAAAGGAAGGGCCACCCTTAACTAACTGGGCTGATTCTGCTGTCCTCCTTCTATAATTAGTCTTCTAATTATAGTTCTGACGGATAATATAATAGCCATCTCTGGTTTATTTCAGTGCGAGTTTGGTGCATATGTTTAAGAGTATTGTGTGTACATTAGAGATCAAAATTCAGATTTTTCTAGATGGCAGTTTAAACAGGATGCAAGTCTGTTTCTTCTGTATAAAGATATTACCGTGGAACCTGCTTGTGACACTGGAATTGGTACTTTGTGAAAATTTGCTTACATATTTTTGAAGTTCTTAAAGATATTAGTCTTGATGGACTTAAGTATTCAGGAGTATGCCATAAAATGGGGTGGTCAACTGTAGCCTGAGTTATTACAGGGAGTGGTGGTTAAAATACATTCATCAGGCGTTCCAATACTACACACTTAACCAGCAGAAGGTTTTTGGAAATTGTGCGTGTTTTATCATGGATATTTCTTGTTCCTTAAGAAAGAATTGAGCACGTGTGTGGCATAACCACGGAGGGATTATTTAGTGGTCAGAAGTTGAGTTGTATTAACAGCAGTGTAACACTCTCTGCGATGTTATGGTCACCATCGATGATGTATCTGGAGAAGGGAGAGAAAGCGAGTGCTACTGCCAGCTGACTGCATTTCTTTGTGTCTGGGAGAGGCCCAGTTAAGGTTAGATCCTGTACAATGCTGCCAGGCCGTGCACAGTGAGGAGACAAGGCTCCTGTGCAGCATACGGCTTGTTTCAAATCTTTCTCTGACTTGGATGAGCAGAGGGAGTCGGCAGGTTCCAGCAGTGGTCTCTGGGCAGACCTCACGGGTCAGGGAAGCAGTGGCCTCTATATCCCTCTTCCGACTCCCAGTCTGTGCTAGACCAGTTCTCCCAACTGGACAGCGGTTTTAAAAAGGTGATGGCTGAATTATTTTATTCAGAGATACTTGATAATATACTGGAGTTTGAATTTGGTCCAATTTAAAGGAAGACATGCACTTACTGTATGTGTTTGGATATCCGTGAGCATACAGCATGTGTTAGGGTTTGAATATGCTCTGTGCTGGATGGATAGCTAAAGAATTTTGTAGATGTATGTTTTTTAAATGACAGTATCTGGCTAACTAAATCACTTATGTCTTCATAATGGAAAACCCTTGACCTCTAGCTTTGATTCCCACATTTGTAAGATGTATGTCTTTCCATTTTCTCAACACCTTTTTCTTTCTTGATGAGTTTTAATCAGGTTAAATATTACCACAGAGTTTTGGGGCACTGAATTGATGAACCGCAGTGGAAGGAGATGAGGCAGAATTAATGCACCACTGTGGACTTCAGTGACATTGAAATGTTGACCTGCTTTGGAGATAGGTGACTTTGAATGCACTTCTCTAGAATTATGTGACATTGAATTAATAAACTGCTCTGTCATTCAATGAGAATGAATTGTTGCCACTTCCAGGGTTAGATACCACAGAATTGCTGAACCATTTTGGAATTTATTGGCAGTGAACTGATGGCCTACTCTGAACCTGCAATGATGAGCCCTTCTGGAGCTAGATGATGGAGCACTGACAAACTGCTCAGCCACAAAACAGCACTGACTTTTGCAAAACTCAGAAACTAGGTACCAAATTGTTTTTAACAGTATGGTATTGCAGAAGATAATTATATAGAAGTAGGAGTTTGAGTTTTCATCTGTGCGGTGGAGCAGTGGGTGATACTGCTTTAAGTGTAACTGAGGTTGTCATTCAGTGATGGTGCCAACCGATAGTGTGGTAACAGCTGAATAAATAAATGAGGAGGGAAAGTAAATTGAGATGTCCTTTGGAGTATGAGAACATAAAATTTGTGACTTACACTGGGTTTGTTAAATGTGATGCTAAATCATGCAAAATCAGACTCAGGGGAATCGAACTCCTTAAATGAGTTACTTTAACTGAAACTTTATAATATGAGGTCGCAGTGCATTTTTACTTCTTTTGAATGGAAGAAGAGTTAGATTTTCTGATGATAGTGAATTTAAAGGGTTGGAATTCTGGCTTGAGGAATCAGCAACTGGTGATGCTGAGCCTGAAAGACCTTCAGCTTTAATTCTCCAATTCAGTTTAATTTAACAGCTTGTTTGTGTTTTTTTCTGTTGGCTGTTTGCTTCTTAGATTGTGTATCACAACAGACCATAGTCTAGTTGAAGGCTGTAGTTCAAATTAGATAGAAGCTGTCTTCTTCTTCCAGATAGAAGCTTTTAGTTCTTTCTCAATGGATAAGATGAAAAAAAAATAAAATATAAGGGGAATATCCCAAAAATGCATGTGGCAGGATGTGTTCTGCAGTTGGAAGGTGCTGCTCTGTAATCTGTCACAGAGCAAGCAGCTCCTTCCTCCTAGAAAGAGCTGGGAATTAGTGAGCTGAAGGGAATGTATCAGTACAATTAACTGTTTACTAAACCAGAACTACTCTTTGGACAGGAACAGGAGAAAAATCATCTTTTGCCTCACTTGAACAGTCAGCTGCTCACAAAGTTTCCATCAGCATCTCACCGACCTGTGGTTTGATACCCAGGGAAATGTGGTCAGAGCAGTAACCTTGTTGTGGGAAGGAAGGAAGGAAGGGACAGGAGACAGAAGAGGGTTTTGCAGGGAAACCAGAGGGAGCAGAGAAGATGAAGAATTGAAAAATTAAACTTACAGGCAAAGGTGTTACCAGCTGGCACAGTGCCGCGTGAAAGGTTTGTCTTCACTAGAAGTTACCTGTGTTAACAGCTTCCTGCTCAGTCGGTTGTTGAGAGGGAGGCCGGCAGGAGTATTTTTGACTGCAGGTTGCTCTGCTGTAGATTTTGTCTTGTTTTGATTGTTTCCAAGACTGTCTGTGAGATGCCTCTGCCTCCCAAGTAAGTCATGTTCTTATGGCAGGGGTGAAAGGGGGGGTTTCTTGCATCACAAGCTTGTAAATGCAATGGAGCTTTGGCTGACATCCCTGATCTTGTCACCTGCATCTTCATTACAAAAATTTTGGCATCGCTTGTAGTCCCACTGCCAGCTCTCCTGCATCCTCTTCTTTAGTTTTTCTTGCACTCTTGCTGACTTGATAAGCTCAGATTAAAGCACAGGGGAAGGAAGAGCAGGAAGCACATATCTCACATTCCTAGAGATGCAAGAATAATGACGGTACCACGCAGTGGTTTTGCTGTCTTTTAGGAGGAATAAAAAATAAATGAAAAACACAGCAAAAGATGAATTTGTTATCTTTTACAGTTGTGTTTGCACTGGCTGGATAAACAGATTTCCTTTTCAGAAGCTGCAAGTGTTCTCTCTGTCTTTGCATACAGCCTGGCACAGGTGAGAGCTAAAAGAAGATACCCCTGCAAACTCTTGTGGGTGCCGCAGAATGCAGAGTAGCACAAATTTTTATTAAAAAACAATATAGATGGAGAATTCAACAAGCGAGAGGCAAGGTATCTCAAGAGTGTTAGACCAGCTGAGCACGGAATACACTTCCACATTTTTTCCTTTCAATCAGCTGTGCTAAATTCTACATTCACTGCCAGGTGTGAATATGTGATGTTGGTAGAGATGGGTTTTTTTAGTTCGATATCAAAAGATTTTTAAGCAAAAATGCACTTTTCAATTTATTATTTCCGTGTTTTATCCTTTCAGTTAGAACTATTTTTTTAGCCTTTGGCCCAGCCCCAAGTAAGAAGTGGTGCATACCCATTCCCCAGATGTGCGCAGAGGCGCTTCCCTGGGGAGGGTCATTTCTGCTGTCAGAGTGCTGCTTTAATCCCAGCTGTGAGGCAGGGCCTTGCTGTGGGTGTTGGAGGGTAAAAGGAGAACAGTTCTGTCTCTCCTGTAATGGTTTTTGGGCTTCTAATCACAAAATAAACCTTCGGAAATCATAAAGCAAAAAGGGATAAAACTAATTTTGCAACCAAAATTCATCAACTGCTCCTTACTGATTGGGAATGGTACTTTTACAAAGTTAAATATGAAAATTCTGCGCCCCTGTATTATTGATTTGTCAAGTAGCCTCACTTTTTTAGTTTCAAACATGTTACAAAAGTCCATGCTGTTGGTATTTTATAGGTTGGCTGCCCTGGCAGTCCCTGAATCCCTGAGACGTGACAGATGGACAGAATATGCTCTAGAGCCTAAAGAGCTGCGAATCTGCCTCCTCTGCCACACAGCTCTGGGGTAGTTTCCCTGAAAGCCCCTGGCATGAACTTCAAATTTATCTGGGCAACAAAGCAGTCTATTTTAGAGACTGCATAAAATGTGAAGTCCCTTTTGATTAATTATTTGGTAGAAAAAGGTGGTTTATATTTATTTAAATCAGGCCTTGGATCAATGCTGTTCCAAATACATCGCTGTTTACATCTCATTGAAGCTGCTTTTTGCACTGTTCCTCATCAGCTGCGACATACGAACTTCTTCAGGCTTTATGGGCACATGCTGATTTAGATCAAAGTGCCATTGAAAAATATTTGGTGCCGGTTCCTATTTGGTTCTGCCAAACTTAGTAAGGCAAGATTGAGTGCAGCTGCAGTTGAGTTCAGTTTATTTTACCTGCCAAAGCACAAAGTCTGCTCGACAGACTTGTAAGATAGTAGTAAAGCGAAGTGCTATTTGAACCCTGTCCAATTATAATTCTCATTCCCACTTTGATTAAAATGAACTTTTAAAAGAGAAGACTCTGCTGTTACCTACTGCAGAATAAACAGCCACTGCTTAAGCTAGATGCGTTTTTTCTGCGTTAAATTGAGCAATGTATGAAGAGCAGCTGTATCAATGGCTGGTTTGGCATATTATAGAAGACAAGTGCAGTGTCATTGGTGAAAGCGTAGTGTAGAACAAAACTGGTAACACTGAAAGCATAGTTGATGCTGTTCCAGTGATAAAAAAGCATCTCTAGTTCAGCATAATTTCTGCAGTCTGGCAAGAAACCACGGGCTGACATGAATCAGGCATGTTATTAGCAGTACTTACATTAGCAGTGATACTGGAAAAGAGTTTTCAACAAGTGCGTTTGGGAGGAACTTCTGGAAATGCTGGTACACACCGTGTACGCTGCACCTCATCTAAGGGGTCTAGAAGAGCAGAGGGAAATGGGACACAGGAGTTGGTGGTGCAGAACCTTCCTTTGTGGTGTATTGTCTGGGAGGCTGACCGGACCTTCGTGACTGTTGAGCGAATTGGTGCTGAAAAATCCAGACAACAAATGTGTCTTAGCAATAAAAATGTGCAGTAAAACTAAACAACTGTTTGCATATCAGATATTACCTGCATACCTTGTGTGCAGAGAAGCCCTTCCTTTGGAGCTGAAGGAAGGCAGTTGTAGCACTCAATTGACTTTATTCTCTGCTCTTGTTGGCCACCTTGGCAATCCTGTGCTGCTTTGTCCAGAAAAAGATACTTTCTTCTTTCACCTGGGCAGCTATTTAAGTAGCTCAGTCATGGTAATAAGAATTAAACTTTGATTGCATGAGGTCTCACAAGAAGTACCATGGAAGAGTAAATTCTGGTTCTGGCTCCCGGAATCCATGAAAAAGAATGTAAGTGGGGATGGATTCCAGATCTAGAATACCAAAGGAGCAAGGCTTTACATACGTGGGGGCACAAAATTTCCCCTCTGGAAGGTGAGTGTAAATATTGGTGTCCTTTGGTGTCCACTGTCCTACCTGTGAGAGTATCAGTAGCTAGCAGTGCATGTTATATAGTGGGTGCTGTTGCCTCCCTTCAGGTATCAGAAAAGAGGGCTGGAGCCACACACAAACAATATTTAGAACAAGCATTAACAAATTTGGAATGTGAGGAAAAAAAGAGTCTAATGCCAGAGTCTGAACCAGACTCTGTAAGAACATGCTCAGGTTGGGTGGCCGTCTCAATGGGGCAAGGCACTGGTGGGACAGGGGTGGTGGCCATAAGGAGCACCATACCCCACGTCTCCGAGCCCCAGAGCCCCACGGGCAGGGGATATCTGAATCTCTGAATCAATCAGGGCAGCTGGGGACATCCCCGCAGGGAAGGGTCTGGCACAACCTTCACACGCACGACACGTTTCTGAGGAGGGATTTTAACGTGTGCTTCTAGGCTTATCCGATGCGAGAACAGGGCGACTGCTGGAACTGGCTGGGAGTCTCCCGCAGCGACCAGCTGTAGGTTGGAATAGGATAAAAAGCAGGTGGCAGTGAGGAATCCACAGGTGCCACCTTCCCCTCCCTCTGCCAGAATGAATGAAACACAAACTGTGTATAAAAATTAGGCAGTAAGATAAAATGAAGGTATATGTTTAATTTAACGTTAGCGATGCTAATGTTAGTCTGTATACGTGCAGGATGTTTCGTTTCCTTTGTGCTTTATGCACTAGCTTTCATTTCTCATTTTCAAAGCATTCAGCCATGGCTAAACAAATCGGCAGTTTGGCAGCTCAGAGAACTACCAGCAAATTAAACAAATGTCTTTGAGCTAATTTTAAAGCAAACTTTGTGCGAGGCTAAGCCACCTCACCAAAACTGGCTTGAAGTGTTGAAGATGGTGGGCACTATGCAAAATATGTTTAATTTGCATTAGAGAGAGCGTGTGCATATTAGCAAATACCTAGTCCTACCAGCACCAAACGTGACGCAATTAGGCTCTTCCCTATGGCAGTTGAGTGGTGCCAGCCATTCACAGAACTAGCAATTAGCTCAGCAAGGGCAAGGTCACTTACACACGGTGCTTGTAATCCTGCTTCAGTTGCCTGCCTTCCCTAAAGGGTGTAGCTGCAGTGAAAAGGCCTCCCTGGGAATTTCATTTTCCTCGTCAGGGCTGCAGTTTTTTCAGAATTGTGGAATGGTTCGGGTTGAACGGGACCTTAAAGACCATGGAGTTTCAATCCCCCTGCCCTGGGCAGGGACACCTCCCACCAGACCAGGTTGCTCCAAGCCCCATCCAGCCTGGCCTTGAACCCCTCCAGGGATGGGGCAGCCACAGCTTCTCTGGGCAACCTGGGCCAGGCTCTCACCACCCTCACACCAAAGAATTTCTTCCTAGTTACCCAATCTAAATCTCCCCTCTTTCAATTTAAAACCATTACCCCTCATCCTACCGCTCCACTCCCTGATGAAGAGTCCCTCCCCATCTCTCCTGTAGCCCCTTCAGGTACTGGAAGGGGCTCTAAGGTCTCCCCGGAGCCTTCTCTTCTCCAGGCTGAACAGCCCCACCTCTCTCAGCCTGTCCTCACAGCAGAGGTGCTCCAGCCCTCTGATCATCTTCGTGTTCCTCTGCTTGACGCATTCCAGCAGATCCATGTCCTTCCTGTGCTGAGGACTCCAGAGCTGGACACAGTGCTCCAGGTGGGGTCTCACCAGAGCAGAGCAGAGGGGCAGAATCACCTCTCTCAACCTGCTGGCCACACTTCTTTTGATGCAGCCGAGGATGGGGTTGGCTTTCTGGGCTGCCAGCACACGTTGCTGGTTCATGTTGAGCTTCTCATCCACGTATCTATAACTTGGTGTTGCAGCCAGAAACATTAAGGATCCAGTGTAACAAGAGAGAGGTTTGAGACTTCATAGGACCTCACAATGCCTCCTTAACTGAAATTTGTCTTTGCTGTAAATAAATAACATAGCCAAGGTAAGAAGTGTTCATTTATAACGAACATAAGCAGACCAGAGATGATCACAAATAGACCATTATGCCCACATTTCACACATTCGGATGTTGGATTATGGCATTTTTTTTTCACATCCATAAAAAGAGACCTTGTCATGAAGTCATTTTCCCATGAAGTATCAGCACCTACAGGTTGTTTAACATATCTGCACAGATCAGTGTGGAAGGTGAATAATTGATTATTCCTCTGAGGAAATGTAGTTTCCTTTTTTACTTACCTTTCTCTTTTTTTCTTCTCTCCATTCTAATGCATTGGGTGGCATTTTAAATGTTTTCCTCAGACTTCACTTATGTTTATGAAGTCCTCATTTGTTTCCTATCAGTTGGACCACCAGATAGACAGAAGATCTTTGGCAGTCTAAGAATTAGTCTGGGGTTTAATTTTTTTGTCCCCTAAAGATACAGCTACTAAGCTCTTTCAAATGAGACTGCGTTTTGGAGCTAACTCAGTTCAGCATGGCACCTTTGCAACATCTAAATTACCCTGGCACTGAAACAAGTCGGGAAAACCAACTCTGAAATGAGGCAATTTATCATTTGAAAATGTGGGTTTAATGAACTGGGTATCATCATTTCCAGCAATCTTTTTGGATTATACAGTTCTGAAAGAGACAAACAGGTGTTGGTATCGATTACCATCCAGTTGAATCTTTTTTTGCGCTAGGTCCATCATTTTTGCTAGATGTTTTTTCCTTGCAGAAGGAGAGAGATGTTTTTGGTTTAGTGGGGTGGATCAGTAGCTGTTTAATAAAATACAAATTAACAGCCGTATTTTGCTTGAAGATGTGTTGAACATACATACAGCAAGACCTGGACAGG
>VXAK01026740.1:849-19235 GCA_013399435.1 Arenaria interpres
TAAATGAACTTCCTTATTCCCATCCTTAATATATTTTCTAGGTAAGAGCAGCTGCAAAGGATTAAATCTTTTAAAAGCAAACATTTATTAAAGACTTTTCAGAATTAATGCGAACTGTTGGACGCTTTGATAAATTGAAGTGAGAAGATCCCTGAGAACCAGATATCTACATCAGTTATACTACAGTGCGATGAAAAAGTATTTGTGTGAGATTATTCTGTACATGTGATTTTTAAAGAGTAAATTTTCAATAACTGACATAGAAATCCAGGATTTTCTGTCTTCTTAACGTTTACAGCTCTGTAGTTTCCATCACATACAATGGTCCCCTCTCTGCTCTGCCTCATCTTGCTAAAAATACCCCTCTCTCCCACATACACTTCATCTTCATCCTTCTCTCCCTCCTCCTTCTCCCCCTCTTCACAAGATTTCAGTAACAGCTGCCCTGGCTCACTCCACTTCTCTCCTGGTTTCTATTCACACTCGTGATGAGATCTACTCACTCTTCCAACTCTCTGAGATTCATTCCTAGAATCAACTGTTTCTCCTCTACTTTGCTGAACACCTACTGCTGTCTAAGACAGCCTCAGTCTACCATGACCACACCTTTCCTTCCTTCCTTCCAGTTAGTGATTTTTAGGGATCACTAAATCCCTTCCTTACCACTGACTCAGAGGAATTTAGTAAGCTAGCTCATTTACACTTTTCACCATGGCACTCACCTTCAGACAAAATAAAATAAAAACCCCTGTGATAATACAAAGTAAGAAGCACTGTGATGGACAAATGTGATAACATTATATGGCTATGTTGTATGGATACTTTATTTTTTTGCTAATATAAAAAATACTTGCAATTGTTCCCTTAGTAAATATGTGAGAAAAAAAGACAGATTATTTTGGTGCATTTCCACTACATTGTAAGTAGGGTCTAGTTCAATTTTATGTGCATTTACATAATGAGGAATTAGCAAGCCAAGTTTTTTCAAAACAAGCTACAGAATTACTAATGCTTTTAAAAGTATACTGCAGATAAGCATTCCTAGTTTTACTGGCAGAAATACAAGCATCTGAACCACTATACATATTACACAGCACTAAATTACCATACATTACCATAGTACAATTGAACAGGTTCATCACATCTTTTATTTTACTTTTTACAACAACTTTGGAAAGTTAACAGATTATTATTTGATCAATAAATTTTTTCCTGTACTTCATACTTATATATATACTTATATACACAAAATAGTTAAATGATACTACTTTGGTTTATACAGCAATTTAATAAATCTATAAAATCTGTGCATAATAAGGAAATATTACCTTTTTCTTTTTATAAAGAAAAGAGTATGAGATAGATTTCCTTCAATAAAAAGCAGCCTTTAAATGATTGTAAACTACAGGCATAATTAAACACTAGGAATACAGATAATTCATACAAGAGTTAACTGAAAAGTCTACCTTTAAAAGTGACAATTGCTAAACTCTACTTAATAGGCAGAGAAAATCTGTGCTCCTACCATGTTGAGAAATATAATCTTTTCAAAAGGAGTAAGTATGTGAAAATTACTGTTGCAATACGTTAAAGAGAAATGGAAGAAGGGAGGGTGGGGGGCGGAGGTCAAAGACCTGACAGAAATAACAGTAATTGTAAATTTTTCATGAGAAGAACCCCTTTTTTGTATCTTCAAATATATAAATAATATTACGTAAATATAGAAACAAAAAATAAAGAGCACAATTAGTTACCTGAATTACCTTTTAAAAGCACAGAAATTGCTACGAAAAAAGCCCCAAAAGTTAATGGATTTTCCAATTCCCATTTTTTTTCCAACATTTTAAAGAGCAATTTTGCACTTTGAGAATTCTACCACAGTGGAATGGAAAATAGCAATATCTAATTGAAATTTCTCAGAGATCATTTGCCCAGAGCAGCTGTGGATGACCCCACCTTGAAAGTGTTCAAGGCCAGGTTGGATGGTGCTTTGAGCAGCCTAGTCTAGTGGAAGGTGTCCCTGCCCATGCCAGGGGGGTTTATAACTAGATGATCTTTAAGGTCTCTTCCAAACCAAACCATTTTATGATTCTATGATTCCACCATAACTAAGACAGTTAATACAAATAAACCTTTAAATATCCTGAGGCCTATGGACTTGTTACTTCAGAAGTTCTTTAAAGCAAACTTAATAGACATCAACAGCAATTGTATTTACGTAAGATTATTTTTTTTAATCCACAAGACTTGGCTAACCCATTTGAAGACAAAAAAAAAAAAGCAAAAATAAATTTGTAGTTATTTTCCTTTTTTACTCTCATTGTGTAAAAGTTAGTTTCAAATGAGATAAATTAACATTTTTTAAAGTTTTTTTACTTTTAGTTTCTGTGTGAGAATTATTATTTATATATAGGAACTAATGTATTAGAAAAAAAGAATGAGTCCAAAAGAGTGCATTTGAGCAAACAATTATTAATGCAGACTGTCAACAAAATGTAGTTCAAATAATTTCAGTTCAAAGAAGAAAGTGGACTCTTGATAAAATACAGTTTAAGATGAGCATGTATTTAAAATACTGTCCCTCATCCACTTTTGGTTTTGCATTAAATTTCACCTTATGAAGAGTTAGCAAGGGTAAGATTTGAGTTTTGCCAATTGATTTCAAGTTTAACACCTGGACACAAAAAATGAATATCAAAGAAAGTTTATTCAGCTCTGCCTTTGAAATGTTCACAAATTAATGTTAAATTGATGTGGGATGTTGGTACCTCCATCAACGCCAAAATCAGTTTTCCAAAAAATGTAGAATTTTTAGTTGCACAAATAATTTCCTATTTGTTCTAAGCATGAACTGCAGGAAACATCATGAAATTCACAGCTCTTCAAATCTTCTAGTTGATCCTCAGAGCAATCTCAGCCAAGACTAGGTCCCACTACACCCTTTGCAAAATTCCCAGTACACAGAAATATTTTAAAAGTCAAACAAATGGAAATACACCCATGAAATCAGAAGAGCGTTATAAATCATCTTCATGAAATGTCAATACAGAAAATACTTGATCATTTTCAAAGATCTATCCTCGATTAAAAGTCAGACAGATGGAATGAAAAGGATGTGAGATCTTACGTTTAAGAATACCTTTCTGATTTTTAGAGATTGCTCATTTCTTCCATGTGAAAAGTCATACTCTTTCAAAGCTCTCAATTTGATCACCAACAACGCACCAAAAGCGTTTGTCAGTTCATTGCTAGTGACTAAATCACTAGCAACTGTAATCACTAGTGATCACAATTCACACATTTCTGAATTCTCTATTAGTGAATTGTGAGTCCGAATTAAATATCATTTAAGTTCTGAAAATATTTTGTCAGAATTCTTGTCTTATACACTGTTGAAATATGACAGGAGTGTTTTTGTGCCTGGGCCAATGCAGTTTACTTTAGACCTGATGATTTTGGTGAAGTTATATGTGACTGTGACACAGGTATAAAAGAGGTTAATAATCTGCAATGAGCAAGTCTCCAGGTTTTCTAAGGTGTAGATTGTGGACACTGAGATGACAGTTTTCAGAGAAGATAAAATAGCAGGGGGAGATAGAAATAGATTTCCAGCATGAGGTGGATGTTGCTATGGCTTCAGGCACTCACAGCATGCAAAATGTACAAAGTTACCATCTGTTCTATTGATCTATTGAGGAACATGATATGATCAGTTTTAGTATCTCTTCAACTACCACTCTCCTCACATTTCTAGACTACAACTTCCCATTACAAATATAAATAATTTTGCTGTGGATGATGTTCTATTATGTGCAGCCATGCAATATATGCATACTCCAATGGAAGTGTACTTCTGACTCGTCAGAGAGTTGGGGATAAGGAATACTTAGTCTTTCTTATTTCCTTTTTTTCTTTTTTTTTTTTCCCCTCCTAAGCTTCTCCAAGGAATGTTTTACTTCAGGTGGCTAATTTGCGCGGAGCCGAGTAAGTCATGCTGTTATGAACAAGCTTATAAATTACTGTTTTCTTTAAAAAATAAAAAATGTTATGATTTCACTGTGGAAATTTAGTAGGAGCCCTGAAGTAGAATCAGAGACAGTTTGTGAAAGACTGCAAGCGTGATACAAAGCCCTCTTGTTCCTGATTACCAGTTACAGCTCCAGGCCAACTTATTTTTAAAATTACTGAGGACTGGATCAAGTAGAAAACCAGATTCCAGCACTCTAGATAAACATCAGGTCCTGAAAACCAAATCAGTTGGGTAGAAATTCAGCTTTTTCCTGGATTTGACAGGGTTATATGTTGGGGATAAAATGCTGCCCTTTAACCTTATGAATTAAGAAGCAACTTTATATAATGCTGCCACCTGTCATTTAGATGAACAGTTTTCCTCACAGTCCTAGAGAAGGGTGAATCCAGAATATTTCATTACAGTCCTCAAAACTCTAGCAAAATACAATGACTTTGCAAGAAAGCTTCATCATGAGTCAACCTGGGACTGCACTGTTTATGGCAAGGGAGACTATTTCATGTCACAGAGGATGCCAGCCAACAGATTTCAGGGCTGAGAAATAATTACAAGGACTAGGAAAACTGAGGGATACAAAAAGCAACAAGAGATGTTAGAAAGGAGTACTTTATATCCTTCAAAAAACAATTTCTTCATCAGGCATCTCAGTAGAGAAACAGCAGTTCTTGTGCCAAGCTCATGAGCATCACTGGTGGCCTACATGTGGGCACAGTATTCATGATAAGCTTAAAACAGGAAGACATGCAGAGTAGCTAGCTGTATGGAGCAGATAACAAAAATGATGCCACTATGTATTAGGAAACATGCTTTGGGACACATGTCCCACATGCGTGAGCTGAATGCTGATGACAAGAATGTATTCCTACATCTTCCAGTAATCACAATGAGCCACTGTGTGAAACTACTGCCATTATCACAGAATGACAAAATTGTTGAAATTGCAAGGAACCTCTAGAGGTATCTGGTGTGATCCCCCTGCTCAACTGGGGCCACCTAAAGCCAGTTTCCCAGGACTGTATCCAAACAGCTTTGGAATATCTCTGAGGTGCCAGACTCCACAACATCTCTGGGCAACCTGTTCCAGTGCTCAATCACCCTCACTGTGAGAAAGTGCTTCCTGACGTTCAGGGGGAACTTCCTATATTTCTTTGTGCCCATTGTCCCTGGGTCTGGTCACTGGGCACAGTGAAAACAGCTGAAAACAGCCTGGCATTAGACCCGCCCTTCAAGAGGGGTGTAATACCCTTCAGGTATTTATATACATTACTAAAATCCCACCTGAGCCTTCTCTTCTCCAGGCTAAATAGTACTAGCTCGCTCAGCCTTTCTTCATAGGAGAGATGATCCAGTCTATAATCTTCATTGGCGACTCTCCTGTTGCTCCATATCTCTTTTGTGCTGGGGAGTGCAGAACCGGACACAATACTTCAGGTATGGCCTTATCAGTGCTGAATAAAAGGCATCACCTCCTTTGAACTTCTGCCAATACTTTCTCTAATGCATCCCAGGACTATTAGCCTTCTTTGTGGCAATGTCACATTGCTGACTCATATTCAATATGTTGTCCACCAGGATCCTGAATATCTTTTCTGCCAAGCCACTTTCCAGCTGGGTGGCCCCCAAAGGGTTGTTTCTCCTGAAGTACAGGAGAACACTTCCTCTCACTGAGCATCATGAGGTTCCCGACAGTCTATTTCTACAGCCTGGGGAAGTCCCTCTGGGTGGCAGCATGACCCTATCAGATACTCCTCCCAGTCTTGTGTCATGAGCAAACTCGCTGAGGGTACATTCTGCCTCCTGATATAGTTCATTAATGAAGATGTTAAGTAATATTAGACCAAGTATTGACCTCTGAGATATACCACTAGTTACTAGCCTTTGTTCCACTGAGCACAACCCTCTCGACCTGACTATTCAGCCAGTTTTCAACCCACTTCACTGTCTGCTTATCCAGCCCACACATCAACAGCTAATCTATAAGGATCTTACAGGAGACAGTGTCAAAGGCCTTATTGAAGTCCAGGTAGACAATATCCACTGCTGTCCCCTTGTTCACCATTCGAGTCATTTCATCATAGACAATTATCAGGTTGGTCAGGCGTGACTTCCCCTTTAATCCATGCTGACTATTCTTGGTCACTTTCTTGTGACTGTTACATGTCTGGAAATCATTCCCACATTTAGTTGCTCCATCACCCTCCCTGGAGATGAAGTTGACTGGTCTGTTATTCCCTTGGTTCATAGTCTTGCACTTCTTGAAGATAGGCATTACATTTGTTTTCCTCCAGTCTTCAGGTATTTCTCCCAGTGCAATGATTACCATGATTGATCAAAGATTACCAAGATTGACTTCTCTATTACATCAGGCAGCTCCCTCAGCACTCATGGGTGAATCTCATCATAGCCCATGAACATGTATGTCCAGTTTTCTTAAGTATACCCTGACCAGATCTTCATCCCCCAAAGGTACATCTTCCTTGCTCTAGGCTTTCCCCCTGGTCTATGGGACAGTCTTGCTAGTGAAGATTGACACAAAGAAGACATTCAGTACCTCAGCCTTTTCCACGTCCTGTGTAACCAGATCCCCTGTGCTGTTGAGCAATGGGCCCATATTTTCCCCAGTCTTCCTTTTATTGCCTGTGTACTTGTATAAGTGTACTTGTATAAGCCCGTCTTCCATCCTTTGACATCCCTGGTCAGCTTCAATTCCATTTGGGCTTTAGCTTTCCTAACTTCAACCCTGGTTGCTTGGAAAATGCCTCTGCATTCCTCCAAGGTTACACAACTTTGCTTCCATCCCCTGTATGCTTCCTTTTTGAGCCAGAGTGTGTCTCGGAGGTCTTTGCTCCTCCATATTATCCTACTGGTATTTTTGCCTGACTTTGTATTTATTGGAATGGAACTCTCTTGAGCTTGGAGAAGGTGATCCTTGAATATTAACCACCTTTCCTCAGCTTCCTTTCCCCCCAGGGCCTTATCCCGTGGGACTCTTCTAAGAAGACTTTGACAAGGCCAAGTCTTCTCTCCTGAANCTTTGACAAGGCCAAGTCTTCTCTCCTGAAGTTCAGGGTTGTGAGCTTGCTTTTCACCCTCGTCCCTGCCCGCAGGATCCCAAACTTCACCATCTCATGGTCACTACAGCATAGGTCTCCAATGATCTTCACATTCCTGGTGAGTCCATCCTTGTTGGTGAACATGAGATCCAGGAGAACACCTCTTCTCGTGGGCTCCTCTGTAGCTTGGGGATAGTTACCCTCTGTGTACTCCAGGAACGTCCTGTATTGCTTGTGTCCATCTATGTCGCCTCTCTTTAATCCTAACCCATGAACTCTGGGTCGGCTCCTTATCTGTTCCCAGGTAGAGCTCCATGCACTCCAGCTACTCTTTCACATAAAGTGCAACTCCCTTTCCTTCTCTTCCCATCCTGTCCTTCCTAAAGAGCCTCTGTCCCTCTATTGCAACACTCCAGTCATTATACTCAATCCATTTCAGGATTGACACTGAAACAGATGTCACAGATATCCCAGAGCGGTTACCAGGCATGAATGGTCTGTCTTGAACCCCAAAAACTGACAAAACACCACTCAGACTACAGCAGAGATCCATGCAAACTATTGGAATGATGCATGAGCAGTTGCAGTGCAGGAAGAGGTCTATTCAAGAAGATTTTATAAAATCAACAGTCTGCAGTGATCTGTTCTGAGCCAAAGCCAAAGAAAAGGACTAGAAATTCAGTGTGACCAAATCTCAAGTAGACCAAGCTCAGGATAAAAATAAGCTTAATTCAGGAAATCCCAGAGATATTCCTTTGTCCATTTCCATGTCAATGAGTTCCTCTATGATTATTTGCACAGAACATGGTGAGTACTTAAGAAGACTAATTTAGTCTTGTGACTAAAATGTGAGAAAATGTGGGAAAATGTGAGTCTGTGAAGACAGCTTTTGATTCCAGTGCTAAACCAATGATGCTGGTATTTATCCTGGCAAAATTGCAGGTGGAGCCATCTTGAGAATGGCCAGACCTACCAACATCCTAGTGCTTAACTGTGAACTGGGTGTGATAACTGTTTTTCCCCATATGCCTGACAACTTAGTACTTTTGCATATGTGTTTACACAGGAGCACAGTATGCAGTGGGAATTAGCACAAAAGAAAATAAAGACTTAAGGGTATTCTGTCCTTCACTTCCAGTTCAGCCATTTTTATTTCAGTCAAACTAACAATTGTCTTCAGCAATACGTCATTATATAGTCTGGGAACTGTCTGGATCAAATAGGAGAATAATAAGGTGAAATCCACTGCATAAGTACAAAAGAGGGAAAAGGTATACTCATGTAGAAAAAGGATGTAAGAGATCACTTATCTATGTCAACGTCTTCAAGTTTCCATTAACAATCTGAGATTGGTTGACAGATTTTCTTGTCAAAGTATCTCTCCTCCCTCATTGTACTAGTATCAAGTCAAAAGATTCGTGTGACAGGATACTCTTAAAATTTTCCATGTACCTAGATGACCCATCAACATATCTGCTGCTCAGGAGAGGTATCCAATAGCTGTGTGCAGAACGATCATTTCACTAACTGCAATGGGTAAGAATTCAGTTAAAATTTCTTCAGCTGAGGAAACTTCCTAAAAAAACCTGAAGCTTGCCAGGTTCTGCAAGAAGAGACAGACTTTCAGGAGTACTCAATTACAGGTGTAAATAAGAACATAGAGAAGACACAACATTAGACTGTAATATGGGTATCCGTACCTCACTACACACAACACTATGTTGCCTGGTAGCCATATTTTGGTCGTACTTCAAGAGTATGTTACAGTGACTGTTTTTCCTGGTGTTTGTACTTGCTGGTCCTAAACCACTTGACATGCAATCATGAACCAGGAATGGATATCTGTTGAAACCTTAACAGGGACCAGATCTCTAAGCTGTTCCATTTTCGTAAAGCTGAAGGTTGGCCTCTCAGAAGAAAAAAAAATGGATAATGTAAGGGTATGTGGAAGAAGAGTACTCCTTGCCACGTATCTGGTTAAGGTCTTTTTCAATGCAAAGGATAATGAGAAAAGAAGGAAGCCATAAACAAGAACATAGACATAAACCTGACAAACAAATGATAAGGACAGTGACAAGAACAAATCCAGCCAGGCACACTAATTGGTAAGGATATGTGAAGTGTGAGAATTTTCATTTTTCATTATTATCTGACTAAGCAACTTGTCAAATTGGGATCATAAGAAAAGAGAGGGAGACAATATAAAGAGGCATAAAACCTGACCAATTAACTAACAAAGACAATAACCAGAAATAAACCTGGTCAGTTGCACTAATTGATAGGCTATCAAGAAACTGCAGGCAAACTGGGACTTTGCTACTGAGAAAGATATAACTCTGAGGTCAGGATGTTAGAAGTGGGTTGGTGAGACTAAGAAAATAGATGAGAGGAAGGAGCAGCATGTAGGAGCAAAGCATGGATTAAGTGCCCATAAGACTATTGTGTGTGAGTGAAATTTGGTGCCAACTACTGGAGTCAGACTTGGGTTGTAGGCATCTCTACCCTGGTGTCTGCTACTGGCATAAATGGGAGCCTTTAACCTCCAGCCACTGGGGTGGAAATGGTTTGCGTTCCCTGAAAATGAGTTATTGGGGGTCTGGTGTGAGTGAGGTGGTGAGGGGCTCATCACTGGCCACTGGAGTGGTACCGTGGATCACTGCCCATGTGCCTCATGCTGCGTGCTGGGTGGGATCCCACTGTCTGTATCTTCCCCAAACCTGATGCATGTGGGGTGTGGGTGTGTGCATTCACTGACAAACTTCACGCTTGACTAGCCAATATGCTGAGGAGCCCTGGGTTCAGGCCAGGGTATCAAGCAGGTGAAGGGTTAGCTCAAGCACACCTGCAAGTGTGGGGTGCCTGTGGAATGACTGTTGATTGCCATGTGTTCACTAGCAAGCTCTGAGCTGGACCAGCCTGTGAGGAGGGTACCCATGGAGTGCGTAAGGGGGACAAGGGTCCATACCAATACTTTGAGGGATTTGTGCTTTTACTTATGAATCTGTAGAGTTTTGTGCATGTGCTGCACTAGTGATGTTCTGCCTCTGCCAGTCCACGAGGAGGAGAGGACTTGCCTCTTTGTGTTTGTTTATTATACAAGTCCAGTCTGTAGGTGCTGTTGAAGGCAGTGCCTTGTCTGTGGCAGCCTGTGTGACCAGCTGTGTCAGTATCCCACCTGTGTGTGTGTCCCGTGTCCGTGTGTGTGTCCCTTGTCCATGTGTGTATCCCTAGGACATGGGCTCATCTTCACCACTGGTTCAACCAGCAAATGGGAGAGTGGCAGTCACATCCTTCAGCCTGGGCAGACCCCAGGTTCTCAGACACACCTCAGCCGAGGCCGCTGGAGGCAGCAGCCACCCCTAACATGTCTTAACAGAAAATAGTGTTATTTTCCAGTCCAGTTAAAGTGCTAACCTCTCCATGTGCAAGCGTAAATACAGGACAAAGAGAGGTCTAAAGGTTTCCCCGTTGACTTCTACAGAAAGTGTGAAAGTCCATCTACTATCTTCCTGAGGGCTTAATAATATACCTTGCAGAGACTAGAAAAGCACATAAAGATTGACTAGAACAACTAAAATTAAAAGCATATCATATTTTCTTGGGTTTGGTATTTCTGCATATTAAAAATAAAAGAATAATTACACTGCATGAAAAAAAAAAAAAAAGAAAGCTTCATTTTCTTTATTCATCCCTGAATAATCAGTAAGAGGAAGAGCATAAAAAAAGGTAAGTACAGAACAGTATTTCCTCTGGTACACTGTGTGTTTCAAGGTTTCCCAAACCAAAGATTGTATCCATATGTTTATGTTCAACAGAACTTAGTGGATATTTTCTATAAATTTCTATAAATCACTTTTTAAATATGTTTGTCCTTTTGCCAAATGCAAGACCTTGCAGCATTTTTATGAAAAAATACTTCCTTTTACTTATTAATCCTGCTGTCTAATCCTTTTATTTGCTACAACTTAATTACTATTCTTTATGTATCTTCTCCATGTCATTCATGACTTCATGCATTTCACAATATTTTTCACCCACACTTTAAAATTTTATCCAACATTGGATTCTCTCAGCCATTCTTCTTACCCTTTTCTGCTCTTACACTAATTTTGCTGCACTGTCTGTGAGAAGGGGTTGACCAGAAATGCATGTACTTCTGAAGATGCAGGAACAAAATGGTTTTATATAATGGCAGAATTTTGTTCTCTAACCTTATCCTAGGAACTTCCAAAATCCCTTTAGCCTTTCTGACTATATCTGAAGAGCAAGGTGACATATTAAGAGAATGTTTCATTCTAAAATCTGTAAGTAGTATTAGCTAGGTTGGATCCTTCCTTAATATCTTTTTTTTTTTTTTTTAAATATACCTCAGAGATTGTCTGATATACCATAAACGTATGTGCAGTCCTGACCAACACTCTTATGCAGAGAGTGTTCAATTCCTAAGAATCCCTTTTCTGTCAAGGGAAATGTCTTTGCTGAGACTGAAATTATTTTCTTTCATCAGGACCTATTTGCTCAGCTTCTCTCTTTGCAAGAGAAATAGCAACCACAGAACTCCATATACCTTTGCAAATACTAACTCAAAATTAGCTTAAATCAAAACTGGTTCTGAGCTGCAAAGCCTCTTTCCTTTGTTCCTTCTGGGTAGAAAAACTCCCATTCATGGACCAAAACAAGGCATACAATTTCTAGTAGGAATTGTCTCAAAACAGTAAGAATTTGCTGCAGCACAAAACAATAGCAGAGGGGAAAACTTTAGAGTATTTCTGAAGTAAATGGGTATCAGTAAGTAATAGCAGCAATGAGCAACAGCCTCTGCCCCCAGATTCTTGCTGCTAGTGATTGTTCCCTTGAGCCTGTGCATCTTGGGTAGCTACTTCAATCCATTGATCAAGACCCAATGTCTTCAATCATCTTCTCATTTCATCTTTACTTGCTAATATGTACCACATTTCTTCTTCTTCCTACCAGATGTATGATATGTTGATGAAAACTTCTACTCTATGTCACTGTGCTGCATTATTTTAAAAAAAAAAAAGTAAAAATGCTTTAAGACTTTGTTTAAAGAGCCATATCTTGCAGAATATAAATCAAAGGGAGTCTTGCCACTGAGCTCTTAGAACCAGACCGTAGAGCTAGTGTTCCAAACTACTCCTTTCAGAAAAAGGTTATTACAGAGGTTGGTGTAAATGTACATGTAGATGATGAGTCTGAAACTAGCTTTCAAAATGTTTACTGTTAAATGCTTAACGTATTCAGCATCCTGTTCCCCACTGCTAGGGATATTTACAAAATACTTTGAAAACATGCAACAATAGCTTTTAATTTAAAGAACTCCACAAGTAATTGTTTTACTTTTCAAAAAATCCAGAATATATGCATCCTGTTGTGGTTTTGGTTTTGTTTTTTGAAATAGATGAGGACATGCATCTATGCTGAACCTTGATATTTTTCATATATTTTTTTCATATGTTCCCAGAACCTTCGAATTAGACTGTACTTCATTTATGTTGCAGGGTTTTGGTAGAGGTGGGTGGGGCTGCAGGGGTGACTTTGTGAGAAGACACCAGAAACTGCCCCCATGTCAGACAGAACCTGTTCCAGCTGGCTCCAGAACCCACCTGATGCTGGCCAAAGCTGCATCAACCAGAAATGTTGGTAGCACCTCTGTGATTACATATTCCTAAAAGGGTAAAAATGCTGTGCAACTCCTCTCCTGTGAGAGAGGAGTGACAATATGTGAGAGAAACAATTCTGCAGATAAGATCAGAGAAGGAGTGGAAAGAGTTGCTTCAGGCTTCGGAACAGAAATTCTCCTCCAGTCCATGATGAAGACATGGTAAGGCAGGCTGTCCTCCTGCAGCCTACAGAGGTCCACAGTGGAGCAGATACCCATCTGCAGTTTGTGGTGGACCCCACGCTGCAGCAGGTGGGCATGACATGAAGGATACTGCAACACGTGGAAAGCCCACAATGAAGCAGGCTCTTGGCAGGCAGTGCGGCCCGTGGAGAGGAGCCTGCTCAGGAGCAAGTTATCCAGCATGACTTGAGATACCATGAATTGCTCATGCTGGAGAAGCCTGTTCCTGAACGACACATGCTGGAGTAGCTCTTGAACAACTAGAGCCTTTGAGAAGGACCCACATGGGAGAAGTTTGTGAAAGACTGCATCCCATAGGTGGAAACCCACGCTGGAGCAAGGAAAGAGTGAAAGGAGGAAGAGCAGCAGAAGTGTTACAGACTGCAATCCCCCATTCCCCATCCTCCTGCACCACTTGGGGTGTACAGTTTTTTTAATATTCTTACTATTTCTCATTATCCTACACTGTTAATTTGCAACAAATTAATTTCCCCAGGTTGAGTCTGTTTTGTCCATGACAATAATTGCTGATTTTTCTCCCTGTCTTTATCCTGGCCCACAATCTTTTCATTGTATTTTCTTTCCCAGTCCTGTTGAGGAGGGGGAGTGATAGAGCAACTTGGTAGGCTCTTGCTGTCTAACCATGGTCAACCCACTATACCAGCATTGCTGAAGCTGGAAGAGACTTCTGGAAATCCCTAGCCCAACCCACTGGTCATCAAGATTGCAACACTCTCTAGACATGTCGGGTCTGGTGTTATCTCCAAGAATTGAGACTGCACAGCCTCTTGGGGCCAGCTTTTCCTGTGCGTGCCCACTTTGAAAAAAAGAAGAAAAAAGAAAAAAAAAATAGTGTTTTCTTCTGTTTAATTGCAATTTCCTGCATTTCAATTTATGTTCATTTCTTCTTTTCCTGCCACTGGGCACCAGTGAGCAGAGTCTGGCTCTCTATTCATTCCCTCCTATCAAATGTTTATACACATAGAAAAGAGCCTGAACGTTATCTGCTCCATTCTGAACACTTCCAGCTCTCTCAGCCTCTCCTCATGTAAGACAAGCTTCAAGCCCTTAGTAACCATGCTGGCCTTTTGCTGGACACCCTTCATTATGTTCCTGTCTCTTTTGTACTGGGGAGTCCTGCAGTGGATGCAGCACCCAGTTGTGTCTCACCAGCACTGAGTGGAGAGGACAGGATCACTTGCCTTGACCTGCTGGCAATGCATTTCCTAATGCAGGTCAGGAAGCTATTTGCCTTCTCTGCCACATAGTGCATTGCTAGCTTATGGTCAGTTTTTTATCCACCAGGACCTCAGGTCTTTTCCTGCATAGTGTCCTTTTTCTGAAAGGAAAAAGAAATTCACAATGGTTTCACAACCCTGTGTAGGCTAAAAAGGGGAACAATACAACTCAGTCATTCTGTTGATGCAAAAAGTATTCTCAGAGACTCACTATACAAACTGGAAATTAAAGGTGAATATTTTCATGGTGTCTTAGACTAACTGTCCCATGCTCCAGATTTTGTGCTCTTATTTCTCCATTATTAGATTCACACTTCATCCATATTTATCAAGTACCCACAAGTATCTGACAGCAGGTTGTCTCAGGTCAGAAAGCCAGGAAAAAAAACCTTATAATATAATTTCTTCACAGAACAGAAGGTAGATTAAGCATTGCAGATAAAATTTCTATAATTTAATATGACTAAATGCATGAGGTGTACTCTCTTTCCCTTGCAGAACAGAACAAGAAGCCACTCATAGTTACCACCCATAAGGAACACAAATTGTTTTACGGCAAGAAGAAGAGAGAGAGACCAAAAAAAAAAGCATTATCACAAAAATAGCTTTCTTCATGAATGAATGATCTAAGTTTGACAGAGGTCTAACTGTTTGTAACTTGCCAGATGAAATTTCACAGCCTCACTCTCTCTTTTGTAACTTAATGGAAACTGATAGATACAGATGTGTCCAGGCCTTCATTCTCATATTTTTTACATCTAGACGTTAAGTAGCAGCTCTGTTTTAGCCAAGGATTGTATAGTGTGACAATTTGAACACAGCCAAGATTTTGCTTTGTCTCAGGGAAGCGAAGAGAAGCAAAAGGGATCTTTCTGTTTCTTTCCAAGGGAAAAGGAGACAGTCTGTCAGTGAACATGAATAGGCTTCCAGGGCTATGGAAGCTGAAGGGATTGCTGCTTCTGAGCAGATATCTGTCTTTTAAAGGTTCATACGTTACTGAGAGTGAGATGTGGCTGAATGAGTTTAGGGACAAGAGTTAATAAGTGGCAAAACTGACTAGGACAGGTTATAGTACATATAATGTTCTACTAAATTCCCTTCATCCAGCAAGAAACCTGAAGAAATAAAACGTTCAATATATTTCACAGTCCCTCTTGGGAACATCATGCAAGGGATCACTGTAATGTAATGGGAGCAGAGACTGAATTTAAGAGCAAAGATATTCCACTTCTGCTCTTTCAAGTGATTGAAAATATATGAGAGACGTGCAAGTACTCTGTTACTATCTTTTGTATCATTTCCTCCTCACAAACTCCATCCCACAGGATCTTTCTTCCAGAAATTTAATGGTCACAAGAACATACTTTTAGCTGATGAACTTCCACTCACCTTATTGAGAAATGGAAACATCCTTCCTGTCCCTATACATGCAACTGAAATGCTGTAACTACTTCCTCACTCACACACGAACTGAAATTAAACAAAATACCAACCTCAATGTTTGTTAGCAGGCAATGGCAGACACCTTGAACTGCAGAGTATCTGCAGCACTTCAGCTGTGCAGTGATTTCCTATTGTTTTCAGTTGTCACTTAACAACATAGTGTGAAAGCCCTAGCTCCCAATACAATACTTACTTACAATACCTAGTGATGGCAATAGACAAAATACTCTCTACTGCCCCAGTAAGGGAGTATATGATTGCATAAGCATGATTCTTCTAGGTGTTACTGTTGCAGCAGTGCCTTGCATAAGGTTAATTTTCTCTTACCTTTTTATGAATATGACAAGAAGAAACAGAGCAGTATGAAAAAGATTTTAATGAGGCACTTCTGTCTTTTATTGCAACATGAAATGACAACTCTCTGTTTATTACATACTGTTGAAAGTCCTTATTTTATTGATAAGCATCATGTAAAACAAGATGTACTAAATTATAGACAAGAAGTTGTAAATTGCCCTTGAACTATTTAAATTTAATGCTATGAACTCAAGAGGGAAGCTAAAGATTTTGAAAGGCTGTCTGCAGCCGTTCCCTTTATACCCATGACCAAATAACACAAGCAGAGAAAACATCTAAGAAACAGTACAGGTGCTGAATCCTGAACCTCACAACTACCTGTTGCATAATGGATTAGCCTGAAAGAAGGCAGAAAAAGAAAAAAGTACTGAATTAGAGTGAAAAAACCCAAGAAAGTAAAAATAAGAAAAATACAGGTGATAGATGCTGATTTTCTTTTTCTTGAGGATGACTACTTTTGAAAACAAGAAGGGGCCATTACTGCATTAACAAATTTCAAATCTCTCACTCCATTTCTGATTTAACTCTTGCAATTCTTCAACTTCTCATTTGACTTTCTGACTTGCAGCTGTAACTGGACAGAGAGTTGCAGCACAACTTTTCTTATGTTCTCATTTCTATACACTTCTGCTTAATAACAGAAATTCTGCCATGTTAATGATAGATGACCAGCACACACCATTCTCTGATCTCTGTTTCTGACACTGTGTCAAGGCATCTTTTTTCTCTACATTCCATACTTTGAAGAGTATATGGACTTTTGGTATCTTATACAAATAGTATCTCCCATACTGGAATATTTAGGTTTTCTCCTCTGCCCCTGAAGTTCTCCTAAAATTCTTTTATCAAGTCCTCTGTATTCCTGATTCCCTCACCCATCTTATTTTGCGTCGTTCCTCCTGTTGCTTCTTATTATGCACATCAAACTGGACTTTTCATCTTGAAAAAAAGACTGTCTTTTATACTGCATTTTACGCTTTCTTTTGACCTGTCTTGAAGTTACTTTATAAAAGCCTTCAAATCTTTCCCCTGCTCATATCTTAATACCTCTTTTCAAATTACTTCCCCACAGTGGGAAGGTCTTCCTCAGTGCTGTAAGACACTTCAACATTTCTTTCTAATTATTCTCCATAAACATTCCTCCATTCTTCTTCTTTTATCTCTTTTAACTAAATGCTTAAAGAAAGTCAACTTAGACTACACACTTTGCTAACTGAGCATCTTCTGGAAGCTACTGCTCATTAAATGGAAGATTAAACTCCAGGACGCTGATTAGAAAATTAAAGGACAATACTGAGTTCACCTTTTGGCTATGTCCCAGATCTTTGGCCCTTCAACATTTGGACCTGACACAGTCCTAGTCTATTGCTCTTTTTGCAGCTTACCATCACTAAAATAAATCAATTTTAGTTATAAGTCCCTGACTCAAAATTCTCAATAATTTTCTTTTAAGAATATTTAAGAGTATAATTGGGTATCAGGTTATAAAAATCTCAGTTAAAACATTAAGAGTTGTTACAGGACCCTAAATTATCTACAGAAAGCATAAATTAAGTATTTAATAGGCCTTTAAAAGATAAAGAAAGTTTTAAGCTGTGTCACAGCTTCATCCAATGTCTACTCTGCACAGGAGTGAAAGGGCAATTTTTACTACTTTTCAAATGCCACATCGAACTCAAAGAGATGAGACACCCACTGTTTTCCATCATAAAGAAGAGATGACCTTCAGTAGTCTGTAACTTATTCACTGGAATGTTTCACCATGCGTTATCAAAAGCCTATAACTATTGCCAAGATTTTTCCTTTAAGAAAGTGCTTTTAAAAACTCTCCCCCTCCTCCAAGTCCCTTACATCTCTTAGATTTTGGATAATGCTATATGAAATGCATTTCAACACCTAAACTTTACAACTTAGGTTTTTTCTGAGATTATTCAGTAATATGCTGATGAAAAACATCAAATTCTTGAAGAATAATTTCCGTTGTGGTTTGGTTTGTATCACAGATAGTAACTTTTTTTGCTTCAGCTTTAAAATGCTTTTTTCCGGTTGGTTTTTGGTTTGGGGTTTGTTGGGTTTTTTTTTGGTTTTGTTCCACAATCAAAGCAATGCAGTCTCAAAAGATAAAGGTTGAAATGGAGTATGGCTGGCTGCTAGTGTAGAGAGGAAGCAGCAAATACTGGACTTTAATGATTCAAATTTAAAGACACTAAGGCAACTTACTGCTATTCTACTAATGATTAGCTTTAACAGCCCTGAAGGAGATACTGATTTTCATACTTTCCTTTCTACTGAAAAGTGTCAGAAAGAGAAGGATGACAATACGAGATGAAAAGAAAGCATACCAAGTCAGAAAATATAGAAAATGCACAGCAAGTATAAAAAATCACAGAATCACAGGATCA
>VXAK01026743.1:1491-38247 GCA_013399435.1 Arenaria interpres
CTATGAAGACAGACTGAGACAGTTGGGGTTGTTCAGCCTGGAGAAGAGAAGGCTCCGGGGAGACCTTAGAGCCCCTTCCAGTATCTGAGGGGAGCTACAGGAGAGCTGAGGAGGGACTCATTGTCAGGGAATGCAGTGACAGGACAAGGGGGAATGGTTTTAAATTGGAAGAGGGGAGATTTAGATTAGATACCGGAAAGAAATTCTTTCCTGTGAGGGTGGTGAGACACTGGCCCAGGTTGCCCAGAGAAGCTGTGGCTGCCCCATCCCTGGAGGGGTTCAAGGCCAGGCTGGATGGGGCTTTGAGCAACCTGCTCTAGTGGAGGTGTCCCTGCCCAGGGCAGGGGGATTGGAACTCGATGATCTTTAAGGTCCCTTCCAACTCTAACCATTGATTCTATGATCGGTGCAGTCCTCTGGTGGTGTCTGCATTCATCCAGGTTAATACTTCTCATATTTGTATACCCTTTATTTGAAAACACGGTGGAGAAGCTGTGCATTGTATATATTGAGAGTTACAGGGAAGTTATTTTGCTCTTTTTTTCAATTTCTGCTAATATCATTATGTTTTCATATTTCCAGTATCTCAGAGGGAATATGGCAGTTGGTTTCAGTGTTAATGAACCCGTGCCTTCTCGGGGTCAGGGGCAAACAAGCACTCACCTTGTAATCTTTTGGTTTCTTTTAGGAATTTCTGTTGATGCTGTTAATTCCATGGGCCAAACTTCACTCTTCACTGCTGCATTGCTAGGTCTTCGTAAAATAGTGGATGTGCTGTTGGATTATGGCTCAGATGCTAATCAGTTAAGTATAATTTTTTTTTTCTTAAATTGTAATTAATGTTTAATATTTTGGTGGTTTTAGTCAATGTAATACACAATATTCACATTATATAAATGAACAAGTGCTTAAGATGCATGTTGCTGTTTTAGCCAAAGATCCTCAAAGGTAAGTAGGCTCCTAATTTTCGCTATTTCACAGCGTATGCTGTTGTTTGGGAGTACATAAACTTTCTAGGTGGGTGCTTTTCCCCTCAGAAGCACAGCAGGTGGAGTGCTGGTAGCAGGGGTAGCTTGAACCATTTCTGCTTTTAACGTTCCTCAGTCGCTGTTATGATGGAAGCACCCCGGTCCATGCAGCTGCATTCTCAGGAAATCAGTGGGTTCTTAGCAAGTTATTGGATGAAGGAGGTGACCTGAGAGTACATGATAAAAGTGGGAAAAGTCCTCAGTGCTGGGCTCTGTCTGCTGGGAAAGAAAACAGTGCTCAGGTATGTGTGTGCAATATGCGTTGAATATGTAGTAGGTGCGTGCTCATCTCTTCATCTTAAAGTGAAGAAACTCCAATATTCCAGGGACAAATTATTGCCTTTTGCATGTTAGATAACTACTTAACGTTATTTATCGATGTCAGTAATGTTTTTTTGAAGTCCTCATGATTCACATTATTTAACTAAGGTCCTGCTCAGGTGCAGGGATGTATCTGTCTGTAATTTGTTGGGACCTTGATGTGTAAACATGCAGTGAGGAGAATGACAGGCCCTTGTTTTCTATCCCTGACGTATGTAGTTTGTTTGTATGTATGTGCAATTCAGGGGTGAAGCTGAAGCAGTTTCCAAGTGCATCTCAGTCTGTGCATGAGCAGTGTCAGCAAATGTGGCATTTTTGCTGGCATGGGAGCAAAGTGTATCACGAAGGATTATCCGTGACTGCGATATTGATTTAAAATTCATATTATAATACTCCTCTTTCCTGTTATTACAATGCTGTTCTTAACAAGAAACCTGATACTGCAATTTTCAGTGGGTGAATGTCTTGAAAGTTAGTCATCTAGTGTTTGAAGTAAGCTTTTATTACATTTTCATGTAATTGATTTGCTTGAAGATTTTCTGTGTATCCATTTCTTGAAATGCCTATTTAAAAATTGCAAGTAATGGGGTTATTTTTTCAGTAGTCATGATCTATTAATTTTAAATGGTGTGTCTTACAGTTCTGAAGTAATTTTGGTTTTGTTGGTTTTTCCTTCCCCCTCCTCTCTAGATGCTGGAATTTATCCAGCGTTGTACATCCCACATGCAGGCTGTCATTCAGAATTTTCCCTCCGATCTACTCAAGAAGGTTGGCTCATCAAATGCGCTGGTCTGCAGTCCGTCTAGGTTTGGGGGCCTTGTTCAAGGGTAAGAATATATTCTCGAGTACCGAGGGATTGAACTACAAAGACTGTTACTTCCATATTCCATAATCTCAAAATTAACATTTTTAAATTATTTTTTATCAGTATCAGATTTAAAACTAATGTGTGTCAGGAATGATGATTTTTTTAAAAAATTTCTGTTGTAGGGGTTCCAAATAGAAACTTGATAGATGTAAATATCTGTATGTTAAAAGAGATACTCTTGAAATCATCAATATGAAGTACTGGATTTTCATAGTATTAAAATGGGGTAACATGAAGTAGTTTGTTTCTTGACCTTTTAAGGTCACTGCAAATCTTTTGGGGGTGTTTCCAACTGTTTCAAGAGCTTTTATGTTAGATACATGTTAGGAAAAATACATGCTTATGAACAAAAAGCAATGCAGGATGCCTGTATATACATATTTCTGTTAATTTGGCTATCTTGGTTTAAAGAAATGTATATTATAATGGTGTATCTAAAGGGTTTTAATGAGTTGCATAGTAATTTGGGATCTCAGCATCTGCATTAGACTTTTTGTGTGGGACCAGACAAATGCAACATTTTAAATACATGGCTGTTGCAGAGCTGCATTTTTCTCTCTCTCTTTTGTATTTAACTCAAAGCCTTGGTGTATTAGTTACTCTTATTGCTTATGTTTTTGATACTTAGAAATGTTGACAGTCCTCTGCGTAGATTTCTAAAAGGTGGAGCTAACGCAGCCAAGAGCATTTACAGCTTTGGGTTTGGGAAGGTAAGGAGCTATGGACAACGGTTTTCTAGTGGTAGTAGTACAGTTTTTCAGTCACATATTCTTCACAGTACTTATCCCACCTGTGTTATTTTTCATTTTAGTGTTTTCTTATTTCTACTGAAATGATGGGGGAAAAAAATGGGGAGAGTGCAAATACCCAGGCCTTTAGTTGTTAGTAGGCCCTGTCAGTGAGAGTTGTTTTGGAACAGGCAGTAGAAACTCTCCTGTTAAATGTCACCTGTGGGAGCTCTTAACGACTGTTTCTGCTTTCCCTATTTTGGCTTCACTAGCAAGTTAAGCTTTAGACATAGAGACCTTAACATTTTATTTTGATGCTTTGGCTGGTGCTTCCATTGCAGTGATTGCACTCAGGTTTTCAGTGAGCTTGCGGGAGATGTGACGGATCTTGGGAACAGTTGCATATTCCATTTCTTTATGCCCTGGTCTTGTTTCAGTTTTATCTTGCAGGCAGTGGTCATCTGGGGTACTTGGCATCTCTCCCTATTATTGGGGAAAAAGACGTGGTTCAGGCAGATGATGAACCAGCGTTTTCTTACCATGTTGGACCATACATGATGATGACAAAGTAAGTGGAATCAAAGGGGTTTTAGCCACTCTTGGTGTGTATCTGTTACTATTGAGCAGCAACTTGTTGTACCAGTTGCCTTGTTTGATAGTTTTCCTTGTATATTCTATATTCATCCACTGCTTTCTGCTTGCACCTTGTTTTCTGAGGTCCACCGATTATCTTCTTTAGACACTCTTGATATCTGTAGGTTGCTCTGGTCCTTTCCAGCATTATTAACCCAATTATGATTGAGTTGGGCATGCACAGATTGTGGCGTTCGGTGTTTAGTCCTTGGAATTGTTGGGTGAGAGCTCCCGCCTCTGGATATGCACATCTGCAGCCCACTTGCTCAAGCCTGTGATGCAATGAGAGTTGCAAGTGCAGACTGAGCCTTTTTTTAATCTTTTGTATTGTGTAGCAAGTAATTGTGCCTCAGAGGCATCTGAGAATGGACAAATGGGTGATCCCAAAGCTCTGACTTGTATCACAGTGGGCTGATGGCCTTTAGTGAAATGACCTTGAGAGGGTCCTTGTTCTTTGCCTTGGATCAGGGAAGGATATCATCTATGGACAGCAAATCTGTCTTGGTACATCCAGTCTTTAGCAGGATGAGAATTTGAAGGAGTATATGCTGTACCCAGGATCCTCAAAGTAGCGTTACTAACAGCAGGAGACAGCGCCAGAGATTTCAGAATTACAAAATTATTTGTAACTAATTCCGTAATGGGAAAAAATACTGTAGAAGACATCTCATAGAAATTCCTCTTCTTCTCCTTGTAGCTTAATGTGGGAAGGCAGCAGAGTTACAGTGAAGGAACTCAGCTTTGAGCCCCACCAGAACTGTAGTAAACTACGCTTGGCTGATCTTGTTGTTGCAGAGCAGGAACGTAGTAGGTAAGAAAGAATGTGCAGCAGCCACAAGTGCTCCTGGGGTTTGGGTGTCACAGTGAGGTGAGGAAATGTGATTAACCTTGGGAGGACTGTCAGGCTGTGGTTGCACTTTCTCTCCAAATGAGAAATACAGGTCTCTCTTCTGTCTCTTCCCACTCCGTTTGCTCCTCAGTGGATAATACAGGAGAAGGTGGTACTCTCTCCTCGTGTGTCTGGACGAATGCTTCATTGTGTGTTTCTTGGATGGCTTATTTATGGATTCTCCTAGTTGTGACAGTAAACACTGTTTCCTAAATGCCTCCTAATCTATAGTTCTTTTAGAATTTGAGGTATTTTAATGACAAGTTAGAAGCATTCATGTTGTATTGATAAAATCACCTAGAAGGCTGGGACTCTTTGACTTTCAATCTCAGATTTGCCTTACAATTTTTTTTTTCCTCTCATTGCAGTCAGCTCCGTCATCCTCATTTGCTACAGTTGATGTCTGTTTGTCTGTCTAGTGACTTGGAGAAAACCCGTTTAGTATATGAAAGGGTTAACTTTGGTTCTCTGTACAGCATTCTTCATGAAAGGGTAATTGGAATACTTGTTTTTTATAATTAATTGAGAGGAAGAAATTTAATAACTACATCTACCATCTTTAGTCAAAGAATAAGAAGACAAAATCATCAGTCTGTGTATCCAGGTTTCTATTGCGTTGCACAGTGTCAGTTACTCAGTGTAAGCTGGTAAAATTTGTAATTGGCAAATACTTCAGTTAATGTTTAGGTACAATTGCATTGATTTTCTTGTTTGGTGTCAGTCTTAAAATGGCTGCTGTTAAATTCAATTGAACTCTTAAACTGCGTGTAGTTGTACACTGCAGATGTGGTGAGACCAGCTTTTGCATTTGAGTATTTGCATGTAGTACATTGCAGACTGCCTGTATATAAAAGTGACAGCTTGAACGTGGTAGTGGTTCTTTTTTTTTTTTTAATTCATCAACTGACCCGTGTTTCATTTTTGTCATTCCATTTTTTTCTGTTAATAGAGTTGTTACTTTATTCCTTTAACTGTTTGAATGCAGACATTTAAGTTATGGAGAAATTGCAGTCAGAGGCAAGAAACGCTAAGAGTTCATTCTGCTTCAGAGTGAATTTTGGCATAGTGTATAATTATTTTTTTTTTATTATCTTTTAAGGTGTTATTAGTTGGTTTGGTATTGAGAATTCCCATTATTTTGCAAGTGCAATTTGTCTGACTTACACTGCAGTATGTTTCGCGTTTTCCCTACGTGAAGCTTTAAAGACCTGCAATATAAATTTGGTACTTTGGGGTTGTTGTTTTTTCAGCGTACAGAATTCCCAGTACTGCATATGGAGACGATTTTGCACGTGCTGCTTCAAATTAATGATGCTTTGCGTTTTCTACACTCCCGTGGATTTATCCACCGTTCAGTTACCTCCTATGCTATTCAAATTGTTTCTTCTGGTGAGGCAAAGCTGTGCAACTTGGAATACATGATAGAGAGGTAAAGAATTTCCTTGCTGTTTCCGTGAAAGGGACAAACACAAATAAAAGCCAAATTTAGTGCTAAATTCTGCTGAAGTGCCCCTCTTGATATCTAAGGACTCCTGCCTCTGATTTGGGCAACAGAGTTACAGGAGTGAAGAACTCCAAATTATTACTTGCATAAACTTTGCCACAGGTAATATGGCAAATTTCAGGTGGATTCAGTTTCTATATTATAAATACCTGAAAATGGAAACTAGTAAGAGAAGCATCTCTTTACTGGAGTATAAAAATACCATCATAGAGAAATAGAACCTAATCTTACAGAAGAGAGATTACTCTTTGAGTCACTAATTCTGCTGTGGGGCTGTAATACTGAACTTGTGCTTATGGAGGCTTACCTAAAGTAGTTGATGATTCCACACCTCATTGAACTGGTAGTAATTAAGTGTCACCGGTCACAAAAAGAGTATTTCTTTTATGAGAGACACCATTAAATGCATCTGGGTAAATTACAATTTATATATATTTTTTACTTCTTTCCTGTAGTGCAGTCTGATTAGAAAGGAAGTAAATGGCTGGTTAGAGTGTAAAGAAAAAAATTGGTAATAAACAGAAATTTGCCAGTAGTGATGTCCTGAAAGGAGCAAAGGTCCTAACCTCCTTGTAAACTGGATTTGTTAATAAATCTTGGCGATTTCCTGACTATTTCAGGTACAGCTTGCTGTGAAATGAGTAACAAACCCCCCTATAATTAAATATAAGGAGGAAGTTATCTTCTAGACATAAGTATACATTGCAAAATAAGCGCTGACAGGCCAGCTGACACCTTCTTGTATTTGTCCGTGGTCAGAGGACACTGGCCAGAGCTAAAGGGTTGTTTGTAAAATTCGTACTGAGAAATTTTCAACTCTCTCTGATTTCTTTTTGAGTGTGAATTTGTTAAAGGAGGTGCTACTTTTGCCGAAAAGTCTTTGCTGTAATGTGCCAAAATACATTTATCGGTGTGAAAATATTAAGGATTTTTATTTGCAGGTATACTCTGGACCTTTTAGGTATTTAAACCAAAAGCAGATATAACAAACTCAGGTGTTTCATTCCAAAAGGTATAGATTCTTGTTGAGAGTGCTGTATGTCCTGATTTATAACTTTTTTTCTCTTTATACAGCAAAGATGGTGGAGAACATAGTGATCTGACACGTATTCCTGTCCCAGTCCAGCTCCATAAGTGGTGCTCTCCTGAAGTAATTCTTGAAAAAGCTGTCACGGTCAAATCGGATGTTTATAGCTTCTGTACAGTAGTGCAGGAGGCCTTGACAGGTACATCTATAGGTGTAGGCTTTTGTCACTAGGGTAACCCAATGAATGTTTTCAGTGCAGACTGTCAGCCCCTTAATGTGTGTTTAATTCCCCTGTGTGACTGGATAAAACCTTGCTGTGATGGCTCATACCAAAGTAACTGGGAAAAGGAACCCTTCAGACAAAAAAAAACCCCAAATGTTAATGACAATAGCAAAGACTACTGGAAACTTTAAAACAGAGATACAATTTTGTGTATGGTGTTATTCTGCTGTTTATCTTTCTTCTTCATATGAAGATAGCAAAACATTCAGTTAACTCTTTGCAATGTGCAAAACAAGCCTGTGAACCATTCATCTTTTTGATCACTAAGCTAACTTAAAGACAACGTATTGTTATTGTTATTACAGATAATGTAATGTAGGTTATGTATTGACTTTGACTATTTTGGCAGTGAAATGGGATAAATAATTACCCTAAAAATGAAACCCTCTCTTAGCTAGTTGGTAATGACGAATCCGGAGCATGGTTTACAGTCCTTTAGAGATTGCTGTCAGCTCCCTGTAAAGCATCCACTGTTGAAATAAGATAGGGACTGAATTGAGTGCTCATCGGGTTTGTGAGAGTAGTTGTAAATTAGGGAATATGCAGACAGTAATGCTTCAGTATCTCTGATCACTTTCTCTTTTTTCTTCTTTCTTTATTTTATTCACATTGATAGTTTGTGACGTAAAGTCTATAT
The DNA here is from genome assembly GCA_013399435.1 of Arenaria interpres. Classification (NCBI taxonomy): domain Eukaryota; kingdom Metazoa; phylum Chordata; class Aves; order Charadriiformes; family Scolopacidae; genus Arenaria; species Arenaria interpres. The sequence goes on from VXAK01026743.1 coordinate 9,410, forward strand.
TTATGTCTTGTAGAGACCCTTCCCTGGAAAGGTTTTGAAGACTCAGTTATTAAACAGCTCATAATTTCAGGACAACAGTTAGAAGCAGATGTCCGACTTCCTATGCCCTATTACGGTGTCGTAAAGTCAGGGCTAGAACCTAAACAGAGGAACCGCTTCATGAAACTTCAGGATATTCAATATATAATGAAAAATGACTTAAAGGTGACTTCCAGGATCGTAGCCTTGCACATATTTAAAATGGCAGTTTTGTGTCCATTCAGATTCAAGTTGTTCTGTTTAAATCTGGGTTGGAGGTAGTCTAAACATTGAGTATCATTTTCTGATCATGGAGGCAAACCGCTTTGAAAGAGAAGGTAGAAACATTGAACTGTCAAATATAGTTGTCTTTTATTCTGTTTTTTGTATTACAGGACTTAACCAAGTCTCACAGTGGTCATGCTGGTGAAATATCAAAAGCACCAAGACACGCTGTTTTTGCGGATGTGAACATCTGTTTGGCATCAGCTTTTAGCTACCAGAAGAGAACACAGGAAGTGCAGAGAGAAGAGATAACCAAGGCTGGTAAGATTCTTCTGGCAAGATGTCATGTGTCCTTCACTTAGCGTGTTCCTCAGTCCATAAAGGTCTAATATAAATAATTAAAATGTGAGCGCTTACAGATTTTATTACATAGTTTGAAAATAGAAAGCAGTTAGGTTTGGATTCTAGGTGCCACCCTAATTGTTAATGTAAACTCAAGACTATAAGTCTGGTTAATATTTCAAGTTCAGGCACACTGTTTTCAGCAGAGGTGTTAAACACTGCTCATGTAATCTCTAAAAGACATTAAGTTTTAAATGTACGAAAGGAGTGTGTTTGATGGACACCTGGAGAAATGGCTTAACACTTAAAATCCATTTTTTCAGACAGCTCTACTACCCCAAGATACTCTCCCTTTCCTGAGGAGCATAGTGCTTCAGTGGACCAAGAGGCATCAATCAGTCTGCGGCCAGTTGCACAGGACAAAAATCATGATGTAGCATCTGAACCCCAGACAACCTTCAGTGCCAGTGATGTGGATGACAGCCTCTGTAGCTTTGAAAACAATGAAATCTTTGCCAGTTTTCCAGAAATGGAAGAAGAAGCTGGATTACGCCAAACTCTAAAAGATGAAAAAATGCAGCAAAAGGAAGAAGCTGGGGGTACCCTTGGAGATCTTTATGCATCCCCTGGAGTGCCCTGTGAGGAAAAGCCAGTTTATGAGGAGGGTGGCTTTTCAGAATTGGGTACAGAGTACACTACGGAAGAGGAGGAGAGGGTAAGTGAGGCCTCTGACCTTTGCATGCTGGCACAGGCAAGAGGAGATGCTGGGAAAAGAATGGGTAGTCCATCCCAAGAGGAGCAGTACCTCGGCAAATGTGTCATTGATTTAAAGATTGTACAAAGCATGTTGCATGAGGCAGAAGATTCCCTGCGCAGAGCAGAGGAGAAACTGGGCAAAATAGATGCCAAGCAAACAAAGCTGCTCCAGGAAGTCAGAATGAATCCACTTTCTAAGCAAACTTGTCAAGAAGGACACTGGAACACATCTTATGATACCTCCCAAAATACCAGTAACCCTTTTTCTGGAGTTAATTTTTTTTCATGGAAGGCTATAGGTCCACCATCAAGGGTCTATATTCCACCACTGATAACACGTCAGGCACAAGAAGCATTAGGTGGAGACAGTTTCCAAGCTGTTTCAAAGACAGCAAAGGAAATGGAGGCAATTCAAAATGAAAAGTCGAAGTGCTTTCATGAGATGAGTGAGGGTAAAAATGAAAACAGCTGTCATGATCTCTGCTTCAGTGAGGTGAAAAGCCTGGATGATCAAATGAGCCTAGACCACGAGGTAAGGCGCTGAGCAGGGTGACTGTGTTTATCACTTCTGTACTCCTTAGCAGGTAGAGACGTAGTTATGGATGATGTCCAAGAGGAGGGATGAATCTGACTTATACGCACATTCTATATGTGTTATATATAGGAATGAAAATAGCTCAGCAGAGCAATAGTAGTATTCCTTTTCCTCCCTCCCCCAGCAAAATACTAGTTCAGCGGCTCAGCAGGGAATAAAATCCTGTACAAAAATGGAGATGGAACTGTCAGGGAAAAGGGCAAGTGGAGAAAGATTTTATTTATTTATTTTCTTTTTCTTTTTTGGTATACTTAGTTATGGAGGTCTAACCTGTCATCAGTATAGGCTTCTAGATCATTTTCATTATTAAATATAAGTAGCTGACATGCTTAGCCTGAAGAGAAAGAGAGAAATTAATGTATGTATCTGCTGTACAAATAATCTTGAGTCATTTAGGTCCACTCATTCCCCAGGGAACTATGTGTTATGGTAGTCTGCTGCGTACATATGAAACCTGCTATAAATCCAGGGCAGAGTTTTTAGAAGGCTGAGGCCTGGAGTTGTCATCCTTTCTCATGAGCAGTGCTACTAAAATACAACCTAGGGAATAAAGTTTGCACTGTCTGGTTCTTGGTATATCTCAGACAGCTCAAGTAGTAATTACCAGAATGCCCAACGTGTGCTGAATCATGGCTTGTTGGACTCATTTCAGCGTTTACTCCCACATGTATCTGTAAGATGCAAAAAAGAATTGAACTTGCAGTGTCAGAGAGGAGGTGATTCACACTCTGCAGCAAGTGGAAGTGAAGAAGAGAGGTGGTGAGTTTGGATTGTATTCACGGAAGAGTTAATTCTAGCAGGTTCATCTTGATACAGCTACTGTCAAGGTAGACACATCCGGGATCAAGAATGGCATTAAATGTTTTTTCAGTAAGCCAAAAGCCATCTGTCCAATTAGAACCCTAGTGTGAGGCATTGTCAGCTGCGGAGCTGACAGGAGAACTGCTGCGACAGGGCAGTTACTTTTAAAGAGGGATGTTCAGATTCCAGATGCCGCTGTGATGGTCAGTGGTCCAAAACTGTAATGGTGTGTAAGGAGAGCAATCTAATCCGTTACTGGTAAGGGTGGTTCTCCTCTCTGTGCGCAGCCTCATGCAATTCTCAGTATAAATACTTTGGCTTTTGTAAGTGTAGGACTAGGGCCTGTGTTAGGGGCTGTGGGAGCAGAACAGTCTTGCTAAACCCAGTGACAACAGAGCATGTGTTACTTTGTTAGGTTTGATGTGCTTTTTAATGTTGTCCCTTTATATTTCAAAGTATTGCTGAAAAGTGCATGTTAAAAGTACTCAGCAAAACTTGAGCAAATAAATGTATATTATTAGTTGGAAAGATAGGGACAATGTTTGGGTTAAATCCTACAATGTTTGGGTCACATCAAGTCAGGAAAACCTTTCCAGTTTTTAAGTTGATTCATGACCCAGTTGGATCAGTAAGACCCACTGGTAGAGGACACATTTGGCTGTAACATAAATATGCCAGATGGTGACACGTGGTTAGATGGTCAAGTGAATGAACTCTGGATTGGAATCGGGTTGGTGGTAGGATTGTTGTTACCCAAGTCTGAAGTTCTGAGTATCTTAAGTTGTCCACTGATCACCTTACTGACCTGACTGAAACAAATTTCCATAGCGTTCATCATCTGCTAGTGTTTATAGAGAGATAACATCTGAAGGCAGTTGACAGCTTTTGAAATCTAAATTTTAATGTACAGCTTGTGTGGTTAATCTATAATAGAACTAAATAACTGTCTCTGCTTTCTAAGCTTCTGATGGCTCAATCTGCTAGTTCTGTTGGGTTCTGAGAGCATGTGTGCTCTCAGCCTTTTAATTAACATTAAAACAAGTTCTAGTCTTTTACTGACTGGAGAATACTTAAGGCAGTATGCTTGTGCATTAGCAGTTTGATGTATTTCATAATGATTTATTATAGGTGCTATCTGAAATCAGGCTCTGAAATTTACAGTACAAAAACGAGTGAGGAGAGAAGGATGATGCAATCAGGATGGAGGAGTAAGTAAATTGGTGTTAACTCGGCATTAATGTTAGCACATCTTAGTGCAGTGCATTAAAACTTAACACATTTTGTTACTTAAGGAAGGTCTGTGTGCCTTAATTGCTGAAGCTCTGTTAGGCTGTTCTTGGATGAAAACCAAATGAGTAGGATCCTGTGTCTTGCACATTCAGGGCATAAAATAATCACAACCACATTAAGATGGTTTGATTATAAAGCTCAAGGAATTTCTAGCCCTGTTTTGCAGGATATAAGGGAAGGACAGCATATGAATTTAGAAAGGGTAGTACAGCAGTGACCAGTGGATGGCAGTACAGGCACGAATAATAGAGAATGCAAACTAAAAGTGTTTCTGCCAGTTTTAAGCTTTCCTTCAAATGGAAGAAAGCCTTTAGCTCTTCATGATAAAGGAGTTTACAGGCTGTAACTTTAGCATTTCCAAGTCTGCAGACACAATGCAAGAACAGGGAATGCTTTGAATGACCAGATTCTGTTGTTTGAACTGGTGATTTTGTTCTTCTCGTGTAGCTGAAGTGAAGCGAATGGCCAGAAGAGTGGCCTCTGGACATCTAGAACTCGGCTCTGCATGTACAGCTAGTGAATGTACATCTGAAAGTGAAGCAGAGAATGTAAAGGAAGCCTTTCAACATGTCACTCTTAGAGTCCAAAAAGGACAAGACCAACAAAGATGTGGGTGGCCAACAGGTGACAATGTTGAGTCTTGGGGTCTGGGCAGTGAGGATGGATCTGAATCTGAGGAGAGTGATCTTGAGTCTGCATTCAGAAGTTCTGGAGGTAAGGTTGAAAAATAAAAATTAATGTATTTCCTTTTTGTCTCTCCATCTCCCAGCAGATTTTAGCTTCTGTGATTTTGTTACAGAAGTTGTCAATTCTCAGAGCAGGTCAATCACTTGGTCATTGGTGAACATAAATAATGGACTAAGATGAGTGTTACATGTTAACAGGTGAAGGTCATGTCCAGTGAGCTTGGAGACCCTTCACCATCACTGATTGCCATGTATCAGCATGGGAGACCCAAAGCTTCCCAATTTGTCAGTATGCTGTCACACTTTATTTCTCAGTTGGACTACAGAGATGCTTTTTCTGTAGCACCATAGTTAGGTGTAGTGCTTTTGTAACAGTTACAGATAAAAGAAAGCTTCACATGCCTAGGTTAATGATGTGAGCACTTAAATGTCATTATTTCTCCATACTGCTGGCAGACAATGTAGTTTTACTGTCTACTCTCATTGATATTCCATCAGTGTTTTAGATCACTCGCTTCATATTATTTTTTGCCTAGTAATTTTGTTCCATTCTGACATCCTAGGGAGAAGTTGCCCGTCACCATCACAAGATGACCAAGCAGAGTCTGCAATAGCGATTTGTGAAAATTCAGTCTTTCAACAAGTTGAGAATCTCTCTAGAGTATTGTCATGGTTTGGGCATGTATAGTAATCCAAGAAATCTAGTTGCAGCTGGTTATCTGTTAAACAGTTCAGCCTGCTCTCTCCATGTTGCACACTGAGCTACCAAGACATCGGATCTTTTCAGCTGTGATCTGACTAACAATCACTCCATCTCTCTTCCCCCTCCCTCTTTTTTTTTTTCCTATAAACCATAAAGGTAATGTAAGGAGCAAGAGGTAGGTTGAAACTCAGAGTGATCAAATTGAGTATAATTTCAATTTGATGCAGTATTGTTTAGCATTATTGACTAAAATATATATTCTTTAACAGAGAGTGGAGAAGGTATCTCAAATGATGATGTCTTTCACAGGGGCATTCAAGGGGGTTACATTGTTCCTTTAATTCATCTCCTGATGTACCTGAAGAATTCTTGACTCCTAATTCTGGTTATTTCCTTCCTCCTACTACTCAGGGAAGTTCCAAACAAGAGGTAAAAATAACAGAAAAGACAGGAGCAAAGTCTGTGCCAAGAACTTTGGACGTAAGTTACATAACATGTGGTTTTATTATGCTCCCATTTGATTTGAAGAAGAGCTGTAGAAAACGGGAGAACAGCTGCTTTTATTCTATACAAATAAAGATTTGTTGAGAAGTAAAAAAATTCTAATGCTGTTTGTTTAAAACACACACACTGGCCTGAAAAAAAAAAAAAAACCAAAACAAAATAAACCCCAAACAACTAAAACCCCACAAACACTCAGAACTCCCAAAACACCAGGGACTTGTTTTCTTAATTTGTTTGCTAGGAAATTACATAGTCTGTGGCTAAGAAAAGTTTTAGGCAGTTGATAATCTCAGCCTACTCATTAGCCTTAAAACAATCTTCATTCATTTCTTGAAGATTCAAAACTATTGTGTGGACTATTAAATCCAGTCCATGCTGTTTGCTGATAAGCTCTTGAAAAGTTTGTCTCTTTGTTTTGATTATTGTGAACATCATCCTGTGAGAGTTGTCCTGCCCTTCACAGCTTGCCTGCGAGAGATTGAATTCCCTTCCTTTCCCACACGTCCTTCAGACCTCAGATGCTGAGAGCAAATTAGAAGATGAAGGATTTTTACAGAAACAGTTACCTGAAGAGGCAGGATCAGGTATTCAGGCTTCAGGTAAATGCACTCTTTCTTTGGAAGGTAATTTTGAGTCAGGGAGATGGAGTTTTGTTGCACTTATATTTTTGTCAACAGCACTCCTGTCAGAAGCTGGAGCTTGGTTCTTCAGGTTACTTGGTTTCTTATTCCTCATTATTTTAGCGAGAGTTCAGGATGCTTTTGGAAGATGAGGTTTGGGCATTGTAGTCACTGAACTATAGATGAGTGTGATGATTATATACTTGCTATGTTAAAAGAACAAAACTTTTTTCAACCTTTTTGGGTTTGGTTTTTTTTTTTTACCCTAGGGCTAAGTTTAATCTTTTTATGCAACTTGCTATGGTGCTGGAAACTGAATTAGAGTTGTATTTATACATTAATATTCTTATGGCTAGAAGGATCTTGAGCTTAAAGACTGTAGGAGCTGCAACTGTGTGTGTGCAGAATAATGGAAGGATCATCGTCGTTTCTCTAGTCTGTTGCCTCTCAGCTCAAATCTGTAAATGTTGCGATATTCCCCAGTGCTTCAGTGGTTGACTGTCTGGCAGCTGGGGTATGTTTATGAAAATGCATCTTTAAAACACATTTGTCTCTTGACAACAACAAAGGTCACAAGAACTAAAAAAATTTAATAAAGTTGCAATTTCCTGTTCAATGAGTTGTGTCGCTTTCTTTTGTATTTGCAAAACCCAATAACAGGGAACATTTGTTATTTGTATTCAGGAGGAAGAATATTATTCTGCAGCACAGCGGCACAGAACTCTGGCAGTAACACGCTAGGAGTGGATCAACTTAGCTGTATGCCTGCAGCCAGGTAGATAGACTTTCATCGTTAGTTGAAGCATAAATTAGGCTATAAAGTGTGCTCTCTTTATTAATTCTGCTTATATATCTAATATTCAAATAAGATGCCAGTGGTGTTTTTTAATGCTTATCTACATGTCATACTTCCTTACCAAGAAAATAATAAAAGGGCTTTCACAAGTCTCATGGGGTTTTGTCTTTTACAGTGTTCGATTTTTAGGTCTGTTTTTTGTTTGTTATTTTTTGCTTAACGAGGGAGCTAAAATAGGCAAAATAAGTCACATATATATTACAATTCCTTTTACACTGATAAACTACAGTCTTAAACAGAGCAAAGATAATTCAAATTAAGGCTTCAGTCATCTGTTTTAATTTTGTTGTGCTCTGGTTTTGGAGTTCCAAGTGGAATGAAGATCATGGTTTTTCCCCTCCTGTGGGAACAATCCGATGCAAGTACACTCGCTGTATCTTGCCTGCAGATAACATTAGCCCATGCTTGGAGGCTTGCAGTCTCATCTGTCAAACATGAGGTGTTTATATCCAGCATTTTTGTAAATTTTATGTTCTGTTAGTATGCAGAGATGTTGGCCAGAATCACCACCTCGTGCTGCCAGGGGTACTTTTGCTGAAAGAGAAAGTCCTTGCCCTGATGGTCTTTCAGGAGTGGCCTTCAGGCTTCCTGAAAGCCCCTTCCTTCCCTGTAGCTCAGCTTTCCTTGTGTTCCTCCAGAGTTAGCAGCTGCTGGAGGGAGAGCTGCTTGTACTGTCTATGCTGTACTCTCTCCCATCCACTGGAGGAACTGAGTTACCAGTGTCAAAGGTAGCCAGCAAGTGTGTAAATACTTGGCCTTAAGGTAAAAAGTCACGGTTTGGGCTGCTCCCGTCTCCTAGGAACTGAGCTTTTGCCAGCAGGACAGAGAGGGCTGTTGCCCTCTGACCATCTGCCTAATCTACCGTTTGAATCCCTCTTTGACCTTCAATGGGCTTGTTGCAGTTTGAGAGAGTAGCTTTCAATGCAGACCAAAAGATGGTAAACAATGTAGGGGTGTAAATTCGTAGATTTTTGTTTAACTTTCAGTTTTGCAGTTGAAACTGCATATGTCAGAAGTTTTCTCCTTACCAAATGCAAATCCATAATGAGGTTAAAATGGCATTTTTCTCCTAGAGTGCCTGCTCTCTCCATCTTCTAAGGTTCTAAGCAAAAAGTTTTCATGAGCTGCAGTCTACCTCAAAGAGAAGGTAGTCCTTCAAACTTGGAGAGAGAGGACATGAAATACATTTATTTTTATAATTTTCTGATAGGATCAATGAATATGACCTTTCTTCCCTCATTCTAGTGTCGGAGCAGCACAGGAAGCAATACTGTGGGAGCCACAAGAAGAATCCAAAGAGAAAGATGTGTAAGAGCCACAGACTGTTTTATGCCAAAACTTCAGCAAGTTGGTCGTTATCATCATAAAAGTTTTGTGTTGATGCAAAATGGGAAGATGTGACAGGCCAAAGCTTAGAAAGAATAAACTATTTAAAGTATTGAAAGAGTATTTTCTCATGATAAGTTGGGATACTATCACATACAGTTTTCCTTAGTTTGAAATATTTTCATACTCATAACTAATTAACTTAGTGTAATTTGGGTGTACTTCTTCACATTAAAGTGTTAAAATTCCTTGTTTCTTCTGTCCATGTTACACAGAAGAAATAAAATTACTTTAAAGAGCAAATAATTAGTATGTAGCTAAATAAATTTTATTACGAGAATAAGATTAAGGTTCTCAGGGAAAATTTGCAGAATAGACTTGTGATTTAACTAGTAAAGTTAGTTTCCTTTTACAGATAATGGAGATTTGCATAGAAATTACTGATTTGATAACAGTAGACATCTGTTCATTTCATGGTCTTCTGAGGACAGTGTCATCCAGGGTGTATCTGCGGAAGATGTTGGTTTGCTTAATATAATCCCAGTCCTTCTGCCACTTAAGAATTTTTGTAACTTGAGTGGACATCACGGCCCATGCAGATCTTGAGCAGCTTCAGTTTATCTGAGTAATCTGTTAAACCTCCAGGTCTTCCCTTGGCTTTGGAGAGAATTTTCTACCTGGTGGTTCACATTTGAAGTTCTTGCCCTTTCTGGAGGCAATTTCCTGAGCTTGCTTTTATAGGAGAATTATTAAAACAAAGAAATCCTGTAAAGGAAAGGAAAGCAAATAATTAACCTTTTCTGTCTCTGCAAGAGCATTGAAGATAGTGATCTTCAGCCTCCCAAGAATTCTGTGGGAAGTTTTCAAAGGGAAAGTCTCTCTGCCTTCTGTAAAACTAGATAATTCTGAACAAAAGTAAAATTTAAAGAAGAACCTGAAAACAGCAGAATTTAGTGATTCACAAGCGCAAGAAGTGGCTATTCTAACTGTCAGAATATCTTTCCACACTTCAGATCGGTGACAGATATTCAGGATTTGTCGAGTATCCCCTGCGAACAAGAGAACTACTACAGGGATATAGACTGTAAAACGCCCCGAGTGAGTCATGCACCAACGAGCGTCAGCACCCCGCTCCGCTCAGGTAATGGGAGAGGAAAGAAGGGAGGACCAGTGAATTATTTAACCTTTCTCTGCCAGGAGTCAGCCCTTTCTGCCAAGACTTGATAATATAAAATCTTTGAATGTGAATCATGGAAACTCCATTCACGTAGGACAAATGCAGAAATATCAGGCTTGGAATAAGTAACCACAAGAAAAGCTGCCCCAGTTGTTTGAAATCTCATTGGTTTGGTCTGGATAGTGACAACGTTGCAGTTAGAGCCTGTTCGGTCAAAATAAATCTCTAACATAGAAATTCTCCTTTAGGACACAGCTGAAAAAGCCACTATCTCAAATGTCTCTGAAAGATAATTACTTGGTAGTTAAAGGTAGCCTTTATAAATCAGAAATTGTTTTAGATGTTTAAAACTGTTTTGGAGTGATGCGTGTAGATTTTAGCATTTTCAAGACAGACAATGTACTAAGCTTTAGTATGTTTTGAGAGTTGATCTCAATGTTGAACTTAAGTGTTGTTTAAGAGCAATGAATTATCATTTGCTTTGTACTTTCATTAATTTGATGTAATACAGTGGTCAAGATTTCTCAGCTGGTAAAGTTTTGCATAAAGAATGTCTGAGGTGGAACCTCTAGGTAATCAGTTTGGAGTTCTGTTTAGAGATCGTTTATGGACAATAATTTCTTAGAGTTTCCTGTGCTGGTGCCTGTTCAAGTACAAGAACATTGAAATGTCACCAAGATCCAAAAAGTCCCAAATAATTTTCTAGCTTTGCTATCATCTTTTTCTTTTTCTTATTTTCTTTTTTTTTTTTAATTCTAGAAGAGTAAATCCCAATAGCCTTTGGAAGTAGCTGCCGTGAAGTAGCTTCAGATTCTTCCTTTTGTGGTTCTCAAGAGACCTCCTCTGCAGCGTCCAGGACATTCGCTACAGCCTATGAAGAGGAAAAGAACACTGAAATTCCCTCGGTTGCTTCAGGAGTTTGCTCGCCTGAATCAAATGAGCCTGTAAGTCTAGAATATTTATGCCAGCCATTCTTTAAAATGTTGTTTTAAAGTACTTTTTCCTTAAATGAAATGCAAAATGAGAAGCACAGAAATACTTCTAGGTCTTTATATTTTGGAATCCTGAATCTGTTGACCTACTGACAAAAGTTCTGATGGATTTCAAAGCAGTCAGTGTGTGCCACTGATTTATACAAAGAGTTGGCTTCCCTTTGCACCTAGTTGTATGTAAATGTCAGTTACTGTCAAAATGGCGTTATCTGTGCTCCATCCCTTCCCTGGCTGTAAAGAAATGCACAGGGTTTGACCTGGTAATCTTGGAACACCAAAGTGGCAAGTATCTGCAAAACGGTTGGGTAGAAAAGGTATGTTTTTATTGGGAGAGGGGAGATTGATCGTTTGGTCCCTGGTGAAGTAACAGCAGGCTGCTTGTCTGAACCACTCTCAATTCACAAGTGATTTGTGAACTGTAGGGTTTTGACTATGTGGAAATGGGGATTAAAACGGAATGAAAATAAATACGTATGCATGCGTATTCAAATATGTAAGTTTTCTTGTGAAACTGAAGAATTCTCAAAACTGACTGGGGAAGATAAATGAGTACATAAATGAGTGATTCCTTGAGGAAGAAAACTAAAGCAAAAGACTCCATCTAGTACTTCAGAAGCAAGTAGAAGTTCAGAAAGCCCTTGTATGAGGGCATTAACTTTGTCCTTTTTATGCACAGACATGGCATAATGTTATCACCTTCGTTGTATCAAAAAAATCCTCTCTCTTTGTAGTTGACAGTTTCCAAGGTCACTGTAGTGATTTCCAGTAATCTTTTTGGAATTGAAGGTGTTCTGGAGCCACAGCATTATCTTAACTGTCTTTTCAGACAATTATATATAAAACAGTTGCCTTTATGCCTTTCTTATTGTTATTCAATGATAGGGTTGTCATTTAAAGGTGAAATTAGAGTTTGTTCAACCAGAACAGTAGCAACTGCATTCATTGTCATCAGGTGAGGTCTGTGTCTTTCTGATTGTATAGCAGATAGTTGGAATTCATTAAGCCCATTAACAGCGCGCTTCAGCCTTGGCTAGCTCTGCAGAGATACTTGATTCTGTCACTTTCTTGTCTAAAATCTTATTCTGCATGCAGTTCCTGTTTCCATTTTGATGACAGTGAGGACTTGCCTGTGATTGCAGATTCTTGATTTTGGGGGGCTCTTTTGGTGACTAGGTGTGCCTGGCTTTAATAATTAAAGTTTCAAAGCAGAGAATGAGAATTTGAGATACGTTGGAACTGTCCTTTCAGAGATTTTTGACACATTTGGCTTACCTGGATGCTACCTCTGTTTTCATGTTGTGAACTGATTGAAAAACATAAGATTTAATGGTCAGCTAAGGCTTTAATTAAGGCCTTACCTCATTTTGGATTTAGTATGTTGAAGGAGAGGATTGAAGACCAGCATTTCTTTAATTTACCTTTCTTGTGTTTTGTTCTGTATGGTCTCACATAGGATGGGGTGCCAGCCATTGCTTTGTCCTCGAGAAGCACCAGGAAGGCAGCTGGTAAGTCGTCTAAGCCAGCCCCAGCCCAAACAGAAGGATCAAATCTGTTTCGCTGTTTATTGACAAGAAATTCTACAGTTTTACTTCTCTTTTCCTTTTTTTTTCTTTTTCCTCTTGGGCATCTCTTTTTATAGGGCTGAATAGCTTTGCACACAACCATGTGTTACTAGTGGTAATTAGGTAATGGATTTTGTGTTTGCACCTGCAGACTAGAACCCTGACCTCTAATCAACCTACATTGAAGTGTAAATATTACTGGCCTAAAATTTGCAATACAGGACTGAAAACTGAATGTGCAAGTCGTGCTTTAAATGATTTTTCCATTATGAAATTACTTAAGGATATTTGATAAAATGTGAATGAGCCAGGCTCATGCAGGTTGATAAATGAAATATGTTGGGAGGATGCTGTCATAATGTAAGCCTATATCACAGTTATTAAGGATTAATCACTGCTAATTAACTAGACCTTTTTTTCTTTCCATCTCAGCACTCTCACAGGCATCTAACCGCTTCATTGATGAGCTGCCTCCACCAGCCCGAGAGCTGCTGGATGAAATTGGTAAGAGGCACTTCACCCAAAATGGTATGAGGCTTGCCAGCTGTCTTCAATCAGGCTTTCTCCCAAATCAGTCACTACTGAAATACACAAGAGCTTCTGAATTAGTTGCAGTCAGGTCAATGATTAGGAAGTTAGGCATCAACAGCTTAAATAACTGGCAGTTTTTTAAGTTAGTCCTTGAAGTTTCTGCATTTCATGTAATGGTTAGTTGCTGATGATGACAGCAGCTAGTCTGTTGTGTGCAGATGTAATCTAACACTGAGATGCACTTTGTGTAGACTGAATTTTTGAAAGGTGTCCTGGAGCAATGCATGTTCTCCATTAAAACGAATGCAAGCCGGGCAGCTGCACCCCTCAGGTGTTTTTGCTGAGCTTAGTGTCAGTGATTTACGTTTCATTTTGTAATCACATACCTCTTCAGACAGAACACAGTGTAAAAAAATCTGCATTATTTTTACTGGGGTGTGTTACAGAATAATTTTCTTTGGTTATTCAGCTATAAACTCTAGTTTAGGAACTAACACCAGGCATTGGAATAATTAAATGTATATAGGTTCTGTGCTCTTCTAGAAATGAGGCACCCAGACATGTTCTAATCTTTTTATTTCCTCATTCACCGAAACAAGGACATATGGAGACTGGCATCAAGTGAATAAATAATGGTCAGAGATAATTTCTATGATTAATATATGAAAAAAATAAACATTATGTAAAGTTTTTCATCGAAGTTTGTATGGATAAGTAATATGGTACTGTAGACTGTGTAGAGTCAATTTAGAAGGAATATTTAGCTCAATAAGGAAATATGCTGTTTTTAACAGAATATTTAAAGCATCAAGATTCCATCACCCAAAAAGTTAAAGAGGAGGGATTGTATGACTGCGGAGTGCAAATAAATGGTTAGTTGATAATAGTCCTGACATAGAGGTTACAAATAGAAAATTATTGTTGCGTTGCTGCAAAATTACTCTGAATACTTGTCACTGTATGTTCAGCTGAACCATTAACTTCAGTTTTTAGCTACATTTGGTATTTGTGGTTCAGAGAGTATTCTCCCTTTCTTGGTAATGTCATAGGCAGTGTTTTTGTAGATATTACCCCCTCCACCAGTGTTTGCTGTCTTTCTCTGTGTATTCACTCTCCAAAGTCTAAGGGGATCTGATGTGGAAGTCTTGCAGGTCTGAATTATCGGAGTTAATCTTCTATTACGCCGTTGTAATGTCTGTCTGCTTTGTTCAAACCTAAGTGACAAAACCCACAAAAGTATAGATGGTGGGCAGCTGACGTAAAATGGAGCTGAAGTTTCTGTTCATCCTTCCGTTGAGAGGATGGTTCTAGTTGAGAAAGTGGCCAATGCACACTGAATGCTTGTGTTTCTTATTCACCGTAATGAAATAGTGCTTTTGATCTCATGGTCTAAGAAAATAGCATCCATTGGGGCAATCAGTAGTTTATTTCCTGTTCTGTGACAAAGATACCAAAGATAGCATTAGTGAATCTTTGTGCTTCTGAAAGTGCACACAGTAATAAGTGGGAATAATTTTTAGATGTACAGCAAGTAATGTCAGAGGAGCAGAAAAAGTAAATCTTCATAGGCTCTGCATTTGTTTCCAATGAGTCAGAAATTGAAGAGCAGTTTAAAAAAAAGACAAAAAAAAAAAAGCAGGACATGAGTTATTCTGTAAAAAAGCTAAATAGCATAGTCACTTGAGAATGATACTGGCACTTGTTTGCATTATCCTACAGCTTTGTTAGATCCTTCCCATTTAAAATTGTTACCCAAAGGATAGAAGCTCCTGTGACTTTATTCATAGGAGTATCTTGTTTTTAGGTGGTAAGGAATGCAGCAGCCTGTATTGCTTGCTGTTCAGTCACTGTGGTTTTGTTGTATTTGCATAAAGTACAGCTATTTCAGACTCCATTTTTGTGACAGCCTACTGCTTCCTGCTTATCATAGCTTAGCAGAAGGTGGCTGAATATATTCACATGCTGTAGGGAACAGAACTCACTGAGATAAGTCTTGGGGGGGGGATATCATTGGATTTTGCTAAGTAGGGTAACAAAGCTAACATCCACAGGTTTTCTTTTGATTTTTCTCTCATATCTGGGATTGTAAGAGGAAAGATTAAAGATTAATTCCCACATGCATTTTTCATTTTAGTGTGAAGCAAAATGTTCAGTCCTGTGAATCTAAAAATGCGTTACAGTAAATTATTTATCTAGGTCTTGCTACTGGCCACCTTTGACTGTAGATAATGTAGGCTTGCTTAACTGGTAGAGAAGCAGATTGCTGAGGAAAGATTAATTGAGAAGTGGACAACTGGAAGTTTCCCAAGTGCAGTGAATAATTTCTTTATTATCTTCCTTCCTACCTTTAATGTTAAAATATTTCTGTTTATGTGAATAGTTCCTGCTCAAATTAACATGGAAGACAGAGAGTCAGAAAAAGAATTTGAGAGAAATGAGAAGAGAAATCATAGTTTATGGACTAAGGAGTCATTTAATCTAGCAGAGGAAACAGAAAGGTATGAAAAAAGGGTGATAAGGCGTATTTGGCTTTGAGTTACAAAGATTTAGAATAATGGTTCCAGTATATTTTAACAAGATTCAGTGCTTTCAGTAAGCCAGCTTTTTTAAGAACCCTGATAATTACGACTGTTTTCTTTTAAAATGTGTAGTATTAAACTTGCCAACATCCATTTTAAATCTCTTATTCAACAGGGCTCACTCTACTCTTGATGATATCTTAGAAAGAATGCTTCATGCAGTTCCTGGAGATGAGGAGATCGAAGAACAACCTCAGGGACACACTGTTGGGTTAGCTGATAACTGATACTTTGTTCATAAGTTTATTTTATTTATGTTCTGTGTACAAACCTATGCAGGGCTTTTCAGAAAATGTGCTGTCACTTCTTAGGCAGCAACGTCAGGGAACTTGCCTGGAGACATCAGTCTGGACTCTCCATACTAAATTGAGAGAGAAAAGTATGGGGTTTTTGATACAATTTCCTGTAGAACAAAAGCAAATACTTCAATAGGCTTGGAAGGTATGGCTTAATCTTCACAGAAATCAGGGCTAATTTGACGGAATGATGGATTTTTGAGGTGGAGAAGAATGTACATTAAGAGAACAGAATCTCTTTAGAAAAGACTTTAAAGAAGAGTTTGGGAAGAAGGTTATACTGTCATGGCAATATAGGAGGAAACAAAGTATGTGTTTGTATATATACACGTCACTTTAAGGAAAAGATTCATAGTCCAAATAACTTTTTTTCTCTAGGAACCAAAGATCAGAGCCCAGTAACTCTGAACAACTCCATAGTAAATGCCAGTGAGTAGTCGCAAGTCATTCCTAACATATATCTTACTTAGGAGCACAAGATATTCTTGTATTTGGCATCAGGATTTTTTTTTCTTAATTGAACACAGAAGGCAAATGTCCTCATAACCAGAAGGATCTTGCCAACAAGGCAGACCGTTTCCTGCAGTATGTATACTGCCATGTTCATAAATGGCTCCGTCCAAAGCCCATTCACACTTAGACTACGTTTACTTAATGCTATTCTGTAAGGAATCATTGAATCTGCGTTTGGATGTAAAGCAATTGGGGTGATACACAAAACTCTGTCATTCAAGGACTGCAAGCCAGCAAGATCCAGAAGATATTGGAAGGAAGAAGGGAGAAGAGGAAGGCGGAGCTGTGGCCAGAGGTAGAGCACCAAAAAGCTGTGCAGGGAGTTCAGAAGATCCTCTTTGTCTGTAAAGCTCTGGATGCTGTGCTGGGCAGTATCATGTTTATTATATTGTTAGCACTGAATTTGTTGGGCTTGCACAGACTAGTTTTTTTGCTTTTCTTGGTTTCCCCCATCTGGGTACTGTTTATACCCTACGATTTTAAAGGAGCAGGAGCTGCTCTGGGCTTAAACTCTCCAGAGACACCAACATTTCTAATTTTTTTGGTCAGTTGAGACTGACAGCGTTGTGCACCGTTTGCTGGGGTTTCAGAGTGTTGGTTCTTCTACTGACTCAAAAGCACTGAAAGTCGTCTGGTAACGCTGCGTCTGTCTTAGGCACCTCAGCACTTCAAACCATGCCCATAGGAACCAAAATCCTTACGGTGTGGTGTGTACCTGTGGTGTGTGTGCTAACGCCATCCAATCCCTTAAACATCTGTCCTGGTCTTATCTCCCCTGGCTTTCCTCTAATAGAAACTAGAAGTAAAGAGGAAGACACGAGATTAAATAAAAATGTTTCCTCAGTTCTCTAAGTCCAAGTCTCCATCAGGAACTGTCAAAGCTGACTGATGTTCTGTAGCTAAAATAAAAGGCTGCCATTTTCAATATTTCTCAATTACAGATACTTTTTGTTACAGGGAGAGAGCTGACATATTTGCATTAATTAACATACCTTTAGTGCTGTGCAAAAATATAAAAGGTCTGGCCTTTTGTCTGGAAAGAGAAATGCAGTAGCCTTTAGTTTTCAGAGAGAACTTCTTATCTTTCAATGAGTAGCACAAAATGACTTAAAGGAAGCTGATCTTCAGTGTTACAGGCATTTAACACTTCTACAGCAGTCAGCTCTACAGCATGTTTTGCTTTCCAGTTAGGCACCCAAAGTTTGAAATGTCCCGTACTTTTGGAAGTACTTCCAACTCGTTACTTTTGGATGGTAATTTTTAAACCTAGAGATCTGGAGGTAACATCGTTATGTTTTTTATCTGCACAGCATTAGCTCGTGTGACCCTAATTTATATCGAATGAGCTGGCAGGGATTGGGCTTCAGGCTTTGAAACCAGAATGGTTTCTGCTCACAAAGAGGGTCCTGCGTAATGCGCCCAGCAGAACAGAGCTGAGGCCGGTTTCTGGTTACAAGTGCAACTTAATGGATCTAGCAGAGATCTGTAGCGTTTGATTCAGCGCCCTGCTACGTGCTGGCAGAACCCAGGCTTTCTCTTTGAAGTGTTGTGTGGCTGTATGTGGTGTTCTTAGTTCTGAGCTGAATTTACATGTTTTTTAGACACCCATCCTGAAGATCAGAAGTTCCACTTACAAAAAGAGCTGTCTTCATCTTCGCCATTCAGGTGAGCCTCTCTGTGAATTAAATCGGGCTTTTGGCAGAAATTGGTGTATTTTCTGGCTGCATGAGATACATTCTTGGCTTCCATCCCCAGGAGGCGAGAGGGGCAGTATGAAATCTTATCCTCTTCAACTTGCAGTTTGATATAAGGAAAAAAAAAAGTCTGTAATTCTTTTTTTTTCTCATGCAGGATAATTGTTTTGGATCAGAGCTCTCCTACATGATTAAAATGGATAGTGCATAAATTCTAATGTATCACCTGCTTACTGCTGCTCGTACAGTGTTCAGCCTGTGAATTGCAGCCCTTCCCAGCCACATAAGCCATTGTAAAGCTCAGATTTCCTTTAACTGCAGCAGCAAGTACGTAAGAAAATCTAATGCTCTACTTTGTAACCCAGTTTGTTCCGGTTTTACACCACCATTGCACGTAAAGGCAGTGTCAGTACTATCGCAGGACAGAACTGTTTTCTGTATATAACATCTTTACGAAGCTGGCGATGTGGTGGGGTTTTTTCTGCACCTTCATGCTTTCAAAAGCAAAAGAATTTCTTCCTCTGTTGCATTATGTTTCGGGTTTCAGCGTTACAGACAAAATGATTGTAATTCCATGGGCTGCTGTTCCTGCTCAGGCACTTGTTAAATTTTCCCGTGCTGGAGTGTGGAGCACTGTTACAGCCCATGGAGTCTATGTTTTTCCTTGCTCGTTAAATTTAACAAGGTAATTTCTTGTTTTCTCTTTTCTTAGTGCTTTTGTGATGTAGTCTTGAACTGATTTGACTGATTAAGGGGATTAATTGCTGTGCAAAAAGCTAATGAGAAAAAGGCAATGTTCTCCAGAGATTGCAAGTGTAGCAATCCATTCCCTGCCAGCATTAGACAAGAATATGAGAAAATCTGTTTAGTATTACGAAGATCCTTGTTTAATTAAACCATGCTTTTGGTAGGCTCATCCGAAAAAACGTCCCTGGATATAATTGAGGCTTAGTTCAGAATTTTGATGGGGACAGCGACCTCGTATTTAATTTGTCTTGTGCTAAGTGCTGTTAAGGTGTAAGAGGTGTGAAGATTGTCCTTGTCCCTCTTTGATAGACGCTGGGATTGTAGCTGCCTTCATACCCCTGGGTGCACCACCTTCCTTGTTAGGTAGGAAATTCTCCTGTCTGTAGCTGTTAGGTAATTTGGTTTAACAATACTAATAAAAGTTTCCGAGGTTATTATGCTGCCATGTGGTTCTTTTTCTGGTTTTTGGGTGGGGTTTTGGTTTTGTACTGATTATTAACTATATTTCCCATCATCAGACTATGTGCACAACTAGGTGCTGATAGAGCTACTCTAGGGGAGATGCTGCAAACTGGCAGACCTTGGGGGAGCTTTTTTCAGAAGAGATCAAGAAAAAATAAAAGTCTTTCTTCGATGTAGGCATGTTGTGGTGGTGACAGAGCGGAAGCGGTGGCAGCAAGGAGGCTGCAGTTTGAGTTCTGCACCCCAGGTGCCCAGCGGTGCCAGCGCACGGGAATCAGGGCTGACATCTGTGCGTTACACAGTTCCACCCAGACAACAGTTTAACGTGTTCTAACCCGGCCTTGTATCAGCTGCAGGTACCCCGTGTGCTCTGGGCAAGTTCTGTATCCTCCTATCCTGTGCAAAGCGTTGTGTTACATCACAGCAAGGGACAGAGGGGGATGACAAATCCACGCAAAAGTCAAATTGCAAATTTTTCGTGTGATTCTGTCCTTAGTGGCTGTTGCCCACAGCTGACCAGTAGTTGTGGGGTTCCCCCTCCCTTTGGGCAATGTTTTGTTACCTTTTATAGACTTGCTGAATTAAATGAAAAGTAATTACAACTTGTAGGGCTGCAGCAGTGGAGTGGAGCAAGAACAGGTGCATTTTCACATGCCCATAATGATCTAACTTTGGTTTGCAACATGTGTAATCTCCTTAGCTTTTGGATTTCT
Organism: Arenaria interpres; assembly: GCA_013399435.1. Lineage (NCBI taxonomy): Eukaryota > Metazoa > Chordata > Aves > Charadriiformes > Scolopacidae > Arenaria > Arenaria interpres. The sequence goes on from VXAK01026743.1 coordinate 29,398, forward strand.
CTTTCTATTTTATCTGTCAAACCAAATGGTGAGCAGACTGTGAACCATTTCCCTATCTTTCTTTAAATCTTAATGTGGAGAATTTTTATTTCTGGTGGTAGAGAGCCTTTCAAGTTGTCCCATGGCCTGTCTGCTCTCCTTATCGAGCCCAGAGATTGCGGTTTTTTAGCTGCTTGTACTTTTCCAGATTTAAGTTTGGCATGAATGTAAATCTTCCTAATAACCTAAAGCATGGATACAAAGCTGTAATTAACAGGAAGAATTAAACAAGGACCAGTGAAAGACAGGCGAGAAGGTCAGAGGGGGCCCATCTAATGCTGCTTTTCAGCTTCATGAGAATGAAAGGCCAATTAATTAAATTAAAACAGTGATACTGAGCTGTTCTAATTCCTCTCTGAGCCTCTAGCACACAGGCTTGGTTTGCCCGTTGGAAAGCAAGCGGAGAGAGGGAGGGGGGGACACGGGGACGGGGTCCTGTCCCCCTGGGCTGGGGGGTGACACTGCCCACGGCTGCTGGGTTTCTCTGGAGCCTGCGGAGAGTTTGAGCAAAGATGAGGAAGAAAAGGGAATGTTCCTTCTCTGAGGAGCCGTGTTCCAGTTCCCTTGTACCTGTCATCGTACCGGGGTTGGGATTCTTATTTTGGAGCAGAGAATCTCGGACAGAAAAACCCCTTGTTCCCCACCAAAATCTCACCCTAATCTGTGCCGGTGCGAATTGCCTTTCTGTTAAATCTTGTGACACGGGATCAGACTCATTTTCAAAGCAATTGAGGAGTTCAGAGTCAAATTTGGAAAGACAATTAACTGAAGGCAGCCAAGCTGCTGACAGCATTTCTAAAGCCGGAGGAATTTGGTGCCGCCGGCTCCCGGGGGATTGCTGGCTGCAGAGTTGTCTGAGCCTCGTGCCCGGCAGCCTCATCCCTCCGCTCCCAAATCACTGAAGCTCCCTCGCAGCCCAGAAGTGTAATTGCAGCTGGTGGAGATAAACGTTGTGTTTCAGACTCAGGATCAGGTGTGTGACTGGAGCCCCACGAAGGGGGTTTTGTCTTTTATTTCTTACCCGTTTCAGCATCTTTGCTTTCTGTTGACGCCCTGGCCCTTTGGGCAGCGGTGGCTCTGCTGGGCCTTGTCCTCAGGGTCCACAGCGCCTGTTCCAACCTGAGTGTTCACCCTTGCTGGGAAATCAGTGGATTTAAGATGTATTCTTATGAACTTTGTGGTTTTGAACTGTTTTATTTATTGCTACCCATTATAATGGCGTATGTGGTGCTTGCCACCGGAGAAGTGTCAGCTGTAGTGGTGGGAGATGCAGTGTTTTCTGTCGAACCCTCCATCAGCTGGTGAAACAGATGCACGTGAACTTGTCGGTGTTTATTAATGTTCGTTATCGCGGTCTCCACTTAAATACACCTGCTGGGTTTTTGCCAGTTTCACAGAGTGACCTTGACCTTCTCAGCACGATGGGACATTACAAACAGGACTTGGTCTGTCTGGGGATGGTGAACCGGGGGCTCTGTCCCCGGCTGCCTTGCGGGTGGTGTCACATCGAGCGTGTCCAGCCTGACCCCGGGGCCCAACAGCAACTTGGGATGTTTTACACCGAGGAAAAATTACTCTTTTTTTTTTTTCTTTTCTTTTTAATAATTTTAAAAGACTCCCGATGCCCTGAGGCGGGAGGGGAGGGGTGTTTTCTTAGGAGAGAAAAATAAAAGTTCGCAGTTTACCCCGCGATCGGGTGGCTCCTCTCCCATGAGAAGACTTTCCCGTGTCTTTGTGGGGAGCAGCGGGAGGGTTGCTGGGGACCCCTCAAACCTCCCAGAGCCACCCATGGGTCTGGGGAGCAGCTGAGGCCCCGGGCCCTCCTCAGCCTGGTGGGACAGGCTGAGCCCGGAGCTGGCGTCGGTGCAGGCAGATCCCGCCGTGGTCAGACGGGGTGGGACGGTGTCACCTTATTCCGCAGCCCCTCTGCAGCGACGCCTGCGCGGGGACCGGCTGCAGCCGGAGCAGTTCTTCCCGTCCCCCGGAGGCGGTGACCGCAGCAGACCATCTCCATCAGGCAGCTCTGAAACTGGGCAGGGAAGGGCAGGGAGCTGGTGTCCGCCCCGAGACTCGGAGGCAGAGGCTGAGGAGCGGACACTTGTATTTTGGGTGAGATCTGTATCGATTCCCAGCCCAGCTCCTTGCAGGCCCTGGCAGTTAATTGACAGTTAAAGTTTCATTCTGTTTGCTCTGTGTGTTCAGCAAGCAGTTTGTGATCTAAAATTAAGTTGCCTGACCCTGTAAAATCACAGAAGCAGAAAATGAGCTCTTGTTCGGACTCGGATGCTGCTCCCTGCCTGTCCATTTTATTCCCCCAAACCTTGCTGCTTATACTGCAACTCCCGGGTGGAGCTTGTGTCTGTGATTCCAGAGAGGAGAGGTGGTTCCTCTACATTTTATGAAGCCATTAAGTCATTATCCAGGAGCCCTGGTGCAGCTGTGGTTTCATTCGCTAATGGCTTCCTCTCTCACCTGTTTGTTCATGAAGACGTAGATGATGGGATTGTAAACCGTGGCGGTCTTGGAGAAGTAGGAGGGCAGGGATGCGAGAGCCGGCTGGATGGCGATACCTTTGTTGGTGGCCACCACCAGGGCAAACGTGGTGTAGGGCAGCCAGCAGATGAGGAAGGCCACCACCATCACGATCACCATGCGCGTCACCTCCCGCTCTGCCTGCTGCGTCGTGTCCGATTCCCGCTGCTGCACCGCGGCCTGTGGGGGGTTAGGATGAGAGAAATGCCTGCCAACAGCATCTCCATCCCTTAGGTGCCCTGACATCAGCACTAGGAGATGTCCTCTCCACCAACTGTCATAAGAACCTGCCGTGAGGCTCTTCATCCTGACGGAGATGTGCCTTGCCAGTGCCTTGTGAGCAGAAGGCCACTAGCTCACCTGTGCTCACCGTACTTACCACTCGCAGGGTCATCAGCAGGTTGGTGTAGGAGAAGAGAATCAGGCTGAGGGGCATCACGAAGCAGGTGACAAACAAGACCAAGATGTAGCTGTTGTTGTTGCTGCCACCAGTGTACCAGTTGGGCCCACAAGAGGTTCTCAGACCTGCAACAAGTAAGTTGTGAAATAAGCCCAAACCCATCCTGGGCTTGGAGAGGGGCTCCAAAATAGCAAACACCTGTGCTGCCCCTCCACCACCTGCCACCAATCTCCATCAGAGGTGGAAGAACAGCTGTAGTGTGTTGTGCAGTGGGTAACTTCTGAAGAACAACCCCTGAGAGAGGACCATTGAGCAATCAAGAGGTGTTAGCATTTTAAAGAGCAGAATAGAGACTTTCCAACTGCTTGAAAATGATACACAAGAAGCAGCAGTGGAGTTGAGCTCACATCTGAAGCACATCTCCCCTACCTTCAGGTACGTAGCTGCTCCAGCCCAGGAGCGGTGGGGTCGTCCAGAGCAGCGACCAGCTCCACGTGAAGGCGCAGCCCCCAACGGCGTGTCGGTGCTGGAACCGAAAGTCTCCCAGGGGTCTGCAGACCACAACGTACCGCTCGAAGGCCAGGATGGCCAAGGACCACAGCCCCACGATGCCTGGGAGGAGGAGGAGGAGGAGGAGGGTTTGTGTCTTAGGAACGGGCTCTGCCACCCGCGCTGGGACACGGCAGACAGTGATCATGAGCTGCTGAAGTAAATACTGTGGTAAGAAGGTGTCAGACATTTTTCTTCTGGCAGGGAGAGCTGTGGGGGTATTCGACCCTTAAAAATGAAGCTGGCAATGGGGTGACTGTGACACATCGTGGTCACAACCACAGCTTCTCTGCTGGAGTGTCCTCAACAAAAGGTTTTGTGTGGTGCTTTACGTTTCTGGTGCACACACAAACACCCGTGTGCTGACACAGCAGATGGAGAGCACCCACAAAGCACACCCTGCGTGAGGACACCCCATGTGCCCAGTGACATTTCCCTCCCTGTGAAGACCAAGACAGAGCATGTGGTGACCTGGCACCACCTACTTGACCCTTCCCTGCGCTCAAGAGTAGCTGAAGGACAGGAGCTGTACATCACACTCGGAAGCACTGCCTTCAGGAGAAGCAGCAAGCTGAGGAAACATTCTCCAAAGCTTCTTTGCTAAATGCAATGGCACCGAAGACCAAGATGTGTCTTGAGGTTTGTGTCCTTACCTGTCATGGAGACCATGAAGCCCTCCAGCTCGCACATCTGTTTGCCGAAGACGAAGAAGCCATTGATGTTGTTGGAGAAGCTGACGGAGCTGCCGCAGAGCGTCACCAGCAGGTCGGCCACGGCCAGGTTCAGCAGGATGTAGTTCAGGGGCGATTGGAGCTTCTTGTACCTGATGGAAACCACAATGACCAAGCCATTCACAACCGAGGCGGAGACCACAACGATGCCCATCAGCACGGCCACCGACAGGTACATGCCCCGCGGGGCCTGGTGGGGCCACTGGGGGCCATCGAAAGGCCCCGGGGTCCCGTTGTGTGGGGGCTCCTGTGAGCTGTTAGAGGAGCACATTGACGCTCCTGGAGACAATGTACATGGATACCGGTGGAGCCGATGCAGGTGATCCCCGAAAGCAAAGCCTCTTTATGAAGCAGGGGGGCCTGACGCACCCCGGAGGAGCTTTGCATTAAAATACCTTAAGCTTTTTTTTTTAATCATCTGAAGACTTTGTCCTCCCACCCTCCCTTTTTTATAATCAGCTCTTTATTCCAGGGGGGATAAAGAAAAAAAAATCTGATGACTGAACAGCACATCATTTAATTGAGTAAATAGGTTTGGGTTGTTTTGGTTTTTTCTCCTTGTGCTTCCCCTCGGCCTCCCCCCGTATCCGTGACCCCCCCGCCCGGCCTGGCGGGCCATTCCCGTGCCGTGGGTTCTCCGCGCTGCGGGCGCTCCCGACCCGTTGACCGTTGATGGAAAGGAGCAAAGGAAAACCCCCCCGACCACGCTGGGCTCCTGGGGTGGCCACGGTGGCCACTGCCAAAAGCCACAGGCTGGGCCTGGTCTGGTTCAGCTGCACCGGCTATAAATCTACTTGGTAAACGTGTCTTGAATAGATTAATATTATTACTATAGGAATTAATATATCTTAGCAATAAATATTACAAAAGATATATATTTTATATGTTTATCATATTATATGGAAGAATTAATGTGTGTATCTATAGTGATACGTTGATATATCCTGAGAGAGCATGCCAGAAAGTGTGAGGGAGCAGGCTACCTATAACCATATATAATACAATATATACTATATGTAATATATAGCATATGCCTATTTAATATATTAAAAATATTTTATACAGATATATCTGCATATTGAATTATACAAAAGGAATACATATAAACATATATGAAGTGTGTCTATATATAAAAATATATATAATATGTAACATTATTATATGTTATATATTGTATAGCATAAAGAGTGCATGTGTATATATATATGCTTTCGTGTGTGTGTGCGTTAGTACATTACAGACAGACAGACAGACAGAGTGGGCTCTGCTCCCCGAACTGACCAAACGCAGATTTAACAGCCTGTGCTGGGGCCACCCCGAGTCCTGCGGCACCGGCCGCCCCCGTCGCCGGGGGGGCCTTGGACAGCCCAAGCCTTTATTTTTGAAAATAGATGAACAGACACAGGTATATAATTAATTAACTCATTGGTCTATACACACACGCAGATATGCATGAGTGTGTGTGTATATATAATGTGTGTATACGTATATATTCGTACCGCTGTAGGGGAATATACGTGTAAAAAGTGAGAGTGAGACAGAGAGGTGTGTGTGCCCGTCTGTGTCTCTGTAGCCGCGTGTGTCTGTGAGGGAAGCTCAGTTTGGGCCGTACTTGTGCGTATTTGGGCCAAGGGACAGGGCAGTGTCTGTCCCTGCTCCCCAGGCGGGGACGTGGACGGGTTTTCAGTTCCACGGCAGCAGTCCATGAGGAGGAGCGGTGATGCTGAAGGGCGAGGTGGTCAGACACCACCACAGCAGCCTCCAAGGAGGAGGATCACCTTCAGCACCCGTGAGCAGCCCGGCTGCCTGAGCGTTCACCTCCAATACACGTTCAGTCAACCCAAAACCAGAGCAGGAAGATACACACGAATCAGCTGGAACAGCCGCGAGGAAGGTGGCACCTCGGGCTCCTTCACAACCTTCTGCTCCTGAGTAGTGACTGAAGTTAATGGAAACTTCAGAAAGGCCAGAGATTTTTCTTTTGGTTTTCTTTTTTTTTTTTTTTAAAATCCTCCCTTTACTAATCCCCTCCCGCCCTCCACCCCGTACGGCCCCTGTGCAACCTCTCAGCACATGGAGGGGCACAGCAGGGTCCCTGGGGAGAGCGGGGCACACCACGGTCATGCAGCTATAGGGGGGTTTTTTTTGTTGTTGTTGTTTTGGGTTGGGTTTTTTTTTTCAGCAAGAGCAGGGATAGCGGTGACAAGCAGCACACGACGCTCTCGTTTAAAAGCTTCTCCTGCTTCCCGAGGCCTTGCCCGGTCCCAGCCCTGGGTGATCCACCAGCAACGTGCTGTGACGCGCTGAGCTCCCGGGACCACGGTATCAGCCTGGAGAGACTCAAAAGCTGCGCCACCAGCATTCACTTTTTATTGTTTTTTCTTTATTTTTTTTTTTTTTCCCCTTTTTATTTCAGGTTCTCGTTATAAATATTAACAAATCTGACAAAAAGTACACAGATAGATAATACTGAAATACAAAAGTCTTTTTTTTTTTAGGATGCAGGTAAGGACAGGTTCTGCAGCCTTCACATGGTAGCAAAACATCGGTATCAAACATTTCACGAAGGCCTGGCATGACGACCACCACTCTGCATGCAGCTGGGACGGACAGACGGACCGTCCGCTTAGAAAAAAGACGGGGGATACAAAGTGAAGGGACCCACCCACCCACACACACACACACACACACACACACGCTCATCGTGTCCTGCTCCACCTCGGGAGTTTCCATAAACCAATTTCATGGCAAAGACTGAAACAAGACGGTGGATTGAAAATAACTTCGCAAGGAAAAAGGGAGGCAGAGCCGACCCCCGCGCCCCCCCCGCGGCTCTTCTGGAAGCTCAGACCCAAACCAGGTTTTAAGGTGCTTGGAGCAGTGTCAGACAGAGAGGATTAACGGGAACATCCTACTCGACGCGCTGCCGGCACTCAAATAAAATCCATGCATAGCCTTAGAATGCATTACAAATATTAAGTTATTAAAAAAGCCCCTAAGAACATTGTTTTTTTGGGGTGGGGGTTTTTTTNCCGGTGGGATGAGAATGCAGAGACCGACCAAGTGTGGGTCACGGAGGATGAAATCCGGGCTAATTATTAGAATATTATCATATTATTACTGTGCCGTACATAATTTGTAATAATAATAGTAATAATTACGTAGTAATAATTTGGTTTGGATGCCGTTTGAGGCAGAAAATGGCCCAACCCGACGCTGTGTCGGAGCTGAGCGTCGTCTGCCGGCAGCATAAAGCACCTTGGTTGGGTTTTAGGTCACGGCAGGGAATCGGAAAAAGGAGGAATAAGGGAAAAGGGATAAAAAAAAAAATATAATTTAGCCTGAAAGTCAACTTTGCTGGAAAAAATAGCCTGGCTGGGTGGCTCCGGGAGGGAAGGCATGGTTTCATGAGGAGAGGGCAGCGTGAGGCTTCGCTGCTGGTCCTGGGAAGGAGGAACGGCCGGTGGCTTCGCTGAGCTTTTTGATTTTGTCCCCTTTCCCTCAATTCTGGAAAGGTGAAGCCGCCCGATCCCGGGGACCGGGAGAGGGAAGCCGTGGTCTGCACAGCACCGTCGGCTCACCGGCTGACTTCACACGGGGATACGGGAGAGGACGAGCACAACATCTCTGGAAGAAAAGCAAACAGTCTTCCTAGGTTATCGGGGGGCACACACAATCATTCCAACGGAGGAGCTTTAAATGCATAAAAGACTGTTTAGGCCCAAACCACAGAGACTGACAAACCACCAGAAATATGGCACAATGGCCTTGAGGAAATAGTCCGGGGTTTTAGTGAACGCCTTTTGCTCACATTAGATACACGAACGGAGACTGATGCATTCATTTTTGCCACTGAATTGCAAGGCAGCAGAAGGTAATTCAGTAGAGCAAAGAGTAAGGAGAGGAGTCAGAGCCGCAGTGCATGCAGGCGTGTGGTGTCCGTGTGCGCACACGTGTGTGTGTGTGCGTGCATGCACGTGCATGCTCGTGAGTGTGTCAGGGTGCAAAGAGGCATTTTGGAAAAGCCTTTAAGGGGACGGGACCTGCCGAGCAGAGCAAACCGCCGCTGCTCTCTTCCCTGGGAAGGGTCTCCCTGCAGCCAGGCCATGGTGCGGGGTGTCCCGCTCTCCCGGCTGCCCCGGTACCACGATCCCCCGTATCCAAAGCCGTAAACGAGAGGAGTCCAAAGGCAGTGGCCACCAGAGCTGTGCCCCCCCCGGGGAGCAGCTCCCCTGGGGCTCAGTCGCTGAGGACGGCCCCCGGCAGCTCGTTCGTTAGCGTGTGCCAGCGCTCGATTTTCTTGTCCTTGTTTTTCAGGCAGTCGAACCAGTGCTTCAGCCGCTCGNAGAACATTGTTTTTTTGGGGTGGGGGGTTTTTTTGTTGGTTCCACCCCCCCATATCAAACAAGGTGTAACACGATCGTCACGTCGAGAAGTTAAACCTGGGTTTCAACACACACGCACAGCACAGAAGCTGAGCCCGATGGGGAAAGGGCAGCTCTTTCCCTAAGAAATCGGGGTTTAAAGGCTTCAAAAATTTCTGGCAGCGTTTTTTGTGGGAAGTTTGAGCTCATCCCACCGGGCGCCGGCTCTTGTGCA